>CALYLW010000514.1:33924-99066 GCA_944989445.1 Ampullaceana balthica | reverse complement strand
TACCCAACAGTGCCCGGCTAGGAACGCCGAAGACAGGAAGACCCTCTGGGCAAGGGGCGGAACGCACTCGGACCGTCCTCAATGGGTTGAAGATTTCTGCCTACCCCCTCTCTATTCTATGGTTCATATATCGAAAAAAGCAGGTCCCGGAACGGACCTTCTAAACCCCTTCTCGGCGGATGGTGGTACGTCGGGTCGGTTGGCTACCCCCCCTCTTAGAGGCATGGTGACGAACGACAGGCCATGTCCAAGCGGTCAATCGGTGACTGGCCGTCCTTGTATGGGTGCGAAGGGCCATCCTGAACAAGCCCTGGTAGTTTTACAGTTGAATGTCTGTGGCATAAGGCAAAAGGCACACGAAGTAACCAAAATACTCCACGAACGGAAAGTGGATGTGGCACTGTTCCAAGAAACGCTCCTCAAGGGGAAGCCGTTCCATATCACTGGTTACTCGCTATACCATTGCAAGTGTGACCGGCGATGTCGAGGTCTTGCCACAGCGGTCCGGAATGATTTAACGATGGAGCTGCTCGAAGTTAAGTGTTACAGCAACACTGATACTCTCACCGTGAGAGTTTTCAAAGGCGACGTTGGCTTTACAATCACGAACGTCTATAATACGCCCAGAAACCCTATCGCACTTCCAGTTGGGGAAGATGTCATTTTTGGCAAAACGATAATAGCAGGAGACTTTAATGCACAGTCTCCTGACTGGGGCTATGCTGAACGGAACGCGTCAGGCCGCTACATCGAGGATGTCTGTATTAATACGAATCTCATCAGGCTACAGAATGCAGACAGTGAACCGACACTACTGCACACGGGGCACAGCACGGAGTCCCGCCCAGATCTAACGCTTATTTCCGCTGACCTAGAGTCGAAGCATAGACTGGAAGTATTAAAGGAAGTAGGCAGCGATCACTTGCCAATCCTGATTGAATTTGGACTTGGTGCAGGCAAACCTCGATTTGAAAGAAGGCATTGGCAGTTCCGTAAGGCCGATTGGCGGAAGTACGAGGCCGAGAGCGAGACCAAGCTCGCTCTGCTGGATGTTGCAGGAGACAACATGGATGCCACCTACAGGCAGTTTATTGACACAATCCTTGGGGTTGCGAGGCGCACGATCCCAAGGACGAAACGGGAAACAGAAGTTCAGACCTTACTGGGACAAGAGTCTGGCAGAATTGGTGAAACAAAGAGCAAAAGCACGGAAAAAGGCAGCCAGGCTGAAGACGCCCGAAGCTCGTAGGGCGTACAACAGACTGACGGCTGAAGTCCGGGCCGCTGTCGACAAAGCGAAGAAGGCGAAATGGGTAAATACGTGCGAAAAACTCGACCTCGTAGACGGAAGAAAAGTTTGGCGGCTCTTGGATGCATTATCTGGCGCAGGGAAGACAAAGAATTCCAACCCTTTGACGACACCAAAGGGCCAAAGGGCTAGTGAAGTTAAGCGCGCACGAGCGCTAAACAAACACTTTGCCCAGGTTAACAAAAAAGGCGCCAGATCTGATTTTAGCCGAACAATCGACCGAATGCGCAAAGAGGGCTCAAGGAGACAAAGTAAGGGCCCTCAACTAGAGGTTTTCGCGGCCCCCTTCACAATGACAGAGTTGCAAACCGCACTCAACAAGTGCCAGGCTGGCAAAGCACCAGGACCAGATAAAGTTCACAATGAAATGCTCAAACATCTGGGCAAGACAGGCCGAATGAAACTGCTGGGTTTCATAAATAGAACTTGGACAACAGGCACGCTGCCGAAGCTGTGGAAAAAGGCCACAATAACCCCAATTCCCAAAGAGGGGAAACCAGGCGAACACCCGTCCAGTTACCGGCCAATTTCCCTCACGTCGTGTGTGGGGAAGGTAGCTGAACGGTTAGTGAACGCACGACTCTACTGGTTCCTCGAACAGTCCAAATGCATTCCAATGACTCAGGGTGGGTTCCGAAAGGGACGCCAACCGATGGACCAGGCTCTCCGACTAATTCAGACAATCACGAATGAACTCCAGTCGAGGAATCACACCGTTGCGGTGTTCTTCGATCTAAAGCAGGCATACGACAAGGTGTGGCGTGGAGGGCTACTTTATAAGTTGCAGCAGTTAGGTGTTACTGCGAACATGTACAGTTGGATAAAATCGTTCCTTACGGACAGAACGATCAAGACCCGAGTGGGGGAGTCATTATCCAACGAAGATCGCCTGGAGGACGGACTCCCACAGGGGTCCGCCCTCAGTTGTACATTGTTCTTAGCCTACGTCCACGACCTACAAGGTATTCTGGGGTCACAGAATGCCATGTTTGCTGACGATCTGGCTATATGGAGTTCCGGAAAGGACGTTGCAACCCTGCAGAACAGGCTGCAGGAAGATCTGAATCGAATCGAAGACTACGCCAACCGTTGGCGCCTAGTAGTCAATACGGAGAAAACGGTCCATTCCATTTTCACAAATGGACGGAATGCACTGAAGCATGAGGTGGTGCTTCAGATATGTGGGAAAAGATTGAATTGGGATCGGACACCAACGTACTTGGGAATCAAACTGGACCAGAAGGTCCAGCTACATAACCATGTGCGTGAATTGTGTGCCAAAGCCACAGCTAAACTGTCCCTGGTGAAGAAACTGGCTAGCACTAGTTGGGGTGCAGATGCAAGACTACTGAGAGCTCTCTATCTCGGTAGTGTGAGGGGTGCTATTGATTACAGCCTCCCGGTCCAGGCCTTTGCGAGCCGTACGGCTCTAGAGGGTCTGGATCGCATACAAAACCAAGCTCTACGGTTTGTATGCGGGGCGTTGCGTACGACACCCACAGCCGCTGTAGAAATTATGTCTAACGTAGAACCCCTGGCGATAAGGCGAGAAAAGGCAATCATGACTACGGTGGAACGATACCGTAGGTTGGAGCATGACGAACCCTGCTTTCAATTACAAGACCGATGGGTAAAGAGGACCCGACTGAAAAGACCATCCTTCATGGATACGGTCTACGAACTAGAAGACTCAGTCCCCATACCCAAGCACAGGGAACGCATGCGACTGGTCCCTGCTCGAGGACCACATGAAAGCTCAGACTTGCCTGAACTACGTTTGACACTGGCAAATACAGCGGTGACGAAAGCCAGTCCCGTCGAGCTCCAGCGAGACGAGACTCTGAAGACAATCGAAGCTTATGGCGATAGTGTGGTAAAAGTCTTTACGGACGGCTCGCGTTTCAAGGATGGCAGAAGTGGATACGGAGTGCTAATTCAATACCCTCAACCTGGACCTGACAGTATCGAACTGTCAGGACCGTGCGGATCCGCATACAGTAGTCACGACGCCGAACTGGAGGCGATTTGCAAGGGTTTGAAGGAAGTGCGCCGACGTCTAGCAAGAAGAAAGGTTTTCCCGACCGTCGTAGTTTTCACCGACTCACGGTTTTCGCTCGAACCGTGGGTCGATCCTCTCTGGAGACGAAAACGGTCAGTGTCATTTTGGAAACAGTAGGTGGAATCCTAGCACGAGGCGGAAAAGTAGTCCTTCAGTACATCACTGGGCACAGTGGCGAGCCTCATTCAGACAGGGTCGATGAGTTAGCGAGAGAAGGTTCAGCTCAGCCCCAACCCGATCGCCCGATGACCCAGCTGGGGGTCAGATCGTGGCTTAAGGACCATTTCCGAGAGAAATGGCTTCAGGGCTGGGCTTCTGGAAGCACGGCCAGAAAAGTATTCCAGTACATGCCGCGACCGAGCAAAAGCGATTCCTGGTGGAAAATTGGACGTAGCAATCAGACGCTCATAACTAGAATGAGAACTGAGCATTGTCCCACACGAAGCTACCTGTACAAGTTTAACACCAGAAGGGAACTGGCCTGTCGGCTGTGTGGCCACCCAGAAGAGACGGTGGCCCACGTACTGGAAGAGTGCCCCGGGCTGTGCGGGGATTTGGAAGGTGAAGTAACGGTACCTGCAGAGGGTTACCTCTACGGCGATGCCCGCTTGATGAGGCTCGCTTGCGATAAAATGAACCGGGTCTTAAGAGCCTAGCGGCTCGACCCAAAAGAGAATGAACATTCACCAGTTATGTCTCATATATAAGGGATTTATAGTCAAAAACTCTGTTTTTACGGGTTTGTTTTATTAAATCCCTTACATTAACTTCACCGCCGTCTCTGTCTTGGGCCCGCCCGCCCGCGGAAAAATAAAAATAAAAATTGACCCACTTCCAGAGAAGCCATCGAGCTGAAATTTGGCACACGGACCCGTGTCATCTAACAATGCATTGTATCAAAATTTCTGATCGATCGAACGTACAGTAATTAAATTAATGCATTTTTAGTTTATCTATATAAGCTATATATAGCGGTAGGCATCGTTCACATTTTACGGGTCACTTGACCAGGCCAGCAACCGGTGAACACATCTCGTGTTTAAACCAGGTAAACCACCTGCAGTTGAGTTAACGCGTTGACACCACCCGTCCATGTCCTAACCCCCTCCCCCCTTCCCCCAGTTTTAAAGCCAGGGGAGATAATTTTGCTTTCAGTCTGTAAATGTTTGTCACTTTTGAACATAATCAATACTTTTAGTTATGTCTCATATATAAGAGATTTATAGTCAAAAACGTTGTTTTTACGGGGTTGTTTTATTACTTTATTCTGTCAGATAATGTGATAAGTAGCGCAGTTTGGCAGAAGTTGATCTGTTCGCACCCGAATCTGTTGCTTGGGATCAGGGGCAAGACGATGGAAATCGCCCGAGAACTGTTGTCCATTCTGTCACCCCTTTTGCCCATATTAAATATACAGTGGGAATCAGTGGAATGTTTTACATCAGAACTGGATGTAAGATAACATTTCAATATATATATATATATATATATATATATATATATATATATATATATATATATATATATATATAGTATTTTACTTTTTACTAGGCATCACGTATTTGAAAAAAAAGTATTTAAAAAAACGCATGCGTAGAACTCTGGCAAAGAAGACGATTTCATTGAACTTTTAACAGTTCATAATTGAGGATATAACAAAGAGCACATTTAAAAACGTTTCTTAAGTTGCATTAATGAACGTAAAGTTGTATTACTTGTACACTGGTATCACATTTGCAGGATGGGTTGCAGCCCATCAACTAATGAAGACAAATGCAATGAAACAACAAAATTATTCCTACCTTTATATCAAATCTATGTACACACGTCTATTTAATAAACATATAAAAAATAAGTAAATATATATATATATAACTTTATTTGTTTCAGGTGAAGAGAATTCTTCATCGTGTGGCAAGCTACCACCGAACTCTGAAGTACATTGCCTTGGCTTTTATGGGGGATTTCCATAACCTAGATGATAGTTCAGTACAGAGAATGTTGTCGAACTGCAAAAAACTGTAAGTATGTTTTGTTTTTATGTAGTTCTTCTTTCCTTTTAGGATGTGAGATTATCTAATTTTTTATGCTAAGCCTAGAATTGTACACTGGGAGTCGTATCTCCGGTAATTCCTTACAAATAACTTTGACACATCAAATAAACTAGACCGGTAAAGGATATTGTTTCAATGTCTTCTTTACACTAACAAAAACACAATAAATTCTCTCACATGAAGATTTCTTTGAAGCGCAGTCAAGATTACCCGCTTAAACGTACTTTTTATTTTTTACCGCCACAATAAAAACAAACATGTCCGCAGATAGTTAACATTTAAACACATATCCAGGCACAATGGCGTAGCTTGATGGGGGCAGGGGGACATATGTCCCCAAGCACCACGTTAGGGGTCACCAAAATGAGTATTAAAAATAATTATTTAACTTTATTTTGATGTAAACTAGCCTAAAGTATTCCAAATACGTTCGCAATATTGAATTTTGGAAGTCAACAAATATCTTCATTACAAACCAGTTTGCAAGCATGATTTTGGCACCCCCACTGAGCATTAAAGGACGCCATTCTACCCATAACAAAATGACACATCCACAATGGAGGATTGCTGATGGCGTTTTTTTTTAAATTTTAAATTCTGAGTTGCTGGGATTGAGACTAGGGGAGCAGTAAGAGACAACAGCGATTCTATTAAAGAACAGACAGAGACAACATTAAAAGCAGCCTTATACTGTTTCAGGATAACTGTCGTTTCGATCCATCAGAATTCCACCACTGGTTTAGTCTTAATTTACTAATTTGTTATTACGTATAAATGTAGCAAATAAGTAGTTGTTTTAAATAATATTTTAAATCTAGCTAATTTTTGGTAAATTTTATTTATTTTACTTGTATTTACCTTTCATACTTGGTCAAGATTTTGTTGAATATTAAAAAAAGAATATTGGGCTCAAATTATAATATTTTATGAGTCTCTAACACAATGGAGGGCACGCTCAGAAGCTGTTAAAGCTATTTATGAAGGACTAGATGAACTAGTACGGCTGTTTTCAGAATTATCAGACCTGTGACGCCTGACACCAGAAGTGATGCAGCAACTTTGATGGCAGGTATATTTAACTTTAACTTCCTAGTTTTGTCACATTTCTGAACGTCATATTTGGAAAATAGATCGTGTCGTAAAACAGTTGCAAGATCCTAGTACGAATTTCAAGGAAGCATCATCTGATCTTGAATCCCTGGAGCAAGATAATTTGAGCCCGGTTGCGATAGACAATCGAAAAACAAGATACAAAACTTGGGGAATCGAGGTTAACTGAAGGATTAGACGACATTGGAGAATGTCTGGAGAATTAGCAAGAGATGCAGGACTTTCTGCAGAAGAATAAATTCCACCTCTATAAAAACAGCGCCTTTGATTTACCCCAACAGAAGATATCAATAACGTTTTCACGTCTAAAAAATCTAAACTCAACATTTTGATTTTTACTAGACGTCAAAACTATGCTATCTGAGACAATTGTCGATACACTTCGCCAAAATTGCTTAGATTTTGGAAATTTCTTCGACGTCAATGGTCACGAATTGCGCATAAAAATCGGAGACTACAAAATGCTGTTTAGTACCTGAAACTTCTTTTGATCTTCTTGATTTTATTGTTTCACATAGAGATGACGTATCTCAATCTGCGCATTTAATTGCAAATAGTTATAACAAATGCTGTTTCAATTGCAAGCTGTGAGCGGTCCTTATCAAACTGATGCTTATTTTGTCTTATTTACGTGCTTCAATGGGACAAGATTGTCTGAGTTCTTGCACTCCTTAGCATCGAAAGAGAAACAATTAAGACTATTAATTTTGACAACGTGATTGACTAGTTTGCGACAGTCAAATCAAGGGGATTAATCTCTTGTTGACTATGTCTATTCAAGTCATGTATAATTAGTAGGAGGTATTTTTGCAAATAGGAATTATTTATCAGTATTCTTTTTCATTAAAATACCAGATGCTTTGAAAATGAATCATACAAATCGTAAAATTTCAAAATTTTCTTGTTGCCTCAGTTAGCCCCAAGAATCTTTCGGTCCGACAAGGGGCCAAGACTTAAGTCATGTCCCCGGGCGCAGATGACCCTAGCTACGCCACTGTCCAGGTAGAAAGTCTTATCCGATAAAATAAAAAGCGAGAAAAGCTAGAACATGGTAGGCTCACATAGTTTATTTGAAATAGGTAAAGACATAGGCAAACGGTAGGACAGAAGTGCTTTGAATTTAATAAAAAGAAAGATTAACATTTATTTCGACCTTAGTGTCCAATTTTTTTATAAGAAATATATAATATTTATTGTTTAAAGGAGACAAAGTCTTTAGCAACTTGAAATCATAAACACACTCTTTTCAACACTCTCACCGCAACAACCCTCTTCCATATACAATTTCTTTACTGCACCCTATTTTCAACACGATATTCTCTACAACCTTCACCTCTTCACTACACCTTCATTCAACCACAACTTCTCTACACCCTCTATTCAATACTCTCCTCTTTAAACCCTCTTTACTAAATACGCTTCTCTACACACTCATTTACAAACCCTCTTTTCTACACCATCTTCTCTACACCCTTTTATCTTCACTCTCACTTAAAAACTCTCTATTCTACACTCTGTTCTTTTTATCCTCTTCTCTACACCCTCTTATGTACACCCTTAGTTTAAAACTCTCTACTCTACACTATATTCTCTTCACCCTCTTATGTACATCCTCATTTTAGAACTCTCTATTCTACACTCTATTATCTACTCTCCTCTATACACACTGTTATCGACACACTCTTTTCTACACACTCTTCTTAACACACTCTAAACACACTTTTTCCTAAAAATCCTTTTCTGTACACGCTCTTCTATACACCGGTCATTATAAATTACAATGCATTCAATAGGATAGGGCTTAGTTTTTAGATTCGAATGTAGCTATGGTTTTAATAGCTATTTTGTCTATTTTGAGAGATTCAAAAGTGAAATTAAAAAAAACTATAAAAAAAACAAGTTTTTTTACAATAAATCCTTTATTTACGAGACATACATAAAAGAATGTTCATTATAATACGCAGCGCAATACAATTTAAAAAATACAAAATTTTAGTTATGTCTCGTAAAACATGTTTAATATAATGCGCACCGATCGGGAATATGTTTATAAAAAGTGTTGTCAATATAATATGTACCAAATCACGCAACAAGAAAGTATTAATAAAAAGGTCGTTCAATACAATATGCACCGCGACAATATATCTCAAAAATTTAACATGATACATAGAGATAAATAAAATTAACTAAAAATTAATTTTTTTATTACACTACATACGATCGATCTGAAATTTTGATACATCGTTTTTATCATCGGCACGAGTCTGTTTGCAAAATTTGAACTAACTAGCTTACGAGGAAGTGGGTTGAAAATCGATCCAAAATTTTTTCGACAAGCAAGCAAGCAGCCAGACGCCAAGAGTTAATATAGAGGATTTAATTAAAAAAACCGTAAAAAACAATTTTTTTGGACTATATCCCTTTATGAACGTTACATAACTAAAAGAATGTTCATTATCATACGCAGCTGCGCACGACAATCTAAAAATCCAAAATTTTAGTTATTTCTCGTAAAACATGTTTAATATATTTTTTAAAAAAATGTTTTATAGGAGATACATTGATGACGACATTAGGGTTACACATATGGAAAGAAGTGAACTTGACACGTTAATCAAATTTGTAGATTCTTTCCACCCCTCCATTAAGTTCACTCACACTATTACCGAACTATCGGTAAATTTCCTTGACATTACTGTAACTCTCCAGAAAAACTGCCTCCTCACTTTGGCCTACTCCAAACCTACAAACAGCCACTCTTACCTACTCTATCCCTCGTCTCATCCCAAATCCTGTAAGGATTCCATCCCCTTTTCACAACTTCTTCGCCGCCGTAGACTATGTCAATCTAATGAGGACTTTTGGGGAAAGGCGTTGGAAATGGTGGAGTTTTTTTAGACAAATGTCTTACCCTGAAGCTATACTTCAATCTGAACTTCAGCGAGTTAAAAACTTCACTCGTGCCGACGCCATTTATCACGCATCAGTGATAGTAATGAGACGAGCAAATTGGTTCTCACATACCATCCCCACAACATCAGAGCCAAGGAAATCTTTTTGAAAAAACGCACCATCCTTCTCGCTGACACTGAGACTAACAACATTTTTTCTAACCCACCCCTCATTGTATTCAGGAGGGAAAAAAATCTGCGAGACCTATCGGTTCGTAGCCGTCTTTGTATTCCATCCTCCCATCTGGGCACCAAGCCATGCGGCTGTCCTTGCTGTAAGACATGTCCCCTTGTTACCCAGACGGACCAGATTGTCTTCCCTAAGGGGATATTCAAGATTAAGAATGGCTTAATTTGTACCAGCCACAATGTGGTCTACACAATTGTCTGTAAGCGCTGTTCTTTGAAGTACATAGGTGAGACGGGGATGTTACTCTCTTGTCGTATCGCTGAGCATGTACGTGCGATTAAACAAGACAAACAGTGTCCTGTCTCCCAACACTTCAATGGACGTGACCACATGGGCGTCGATGACATGTCTGTCACCGCAATGGTTTCTTGTACAAACACACCCGGCAGGGTCAGTCTGGAGAATATACTAATTCAAGAGTAGGGCTGTCAATGTTGTTGAAAAAAACTGCCCGGGTACCCGTCCAAATTTTGAACGGGTACCCGGTAACCCGTTCGAAACGCCTTAAAATCTTCGCCGTCATGCCCGCTATTAGCCTTATACTTCATTGTTTATTATGGGATTGCAAATTTAGATGTAATGAATCAGAGTTGTAAAAATGATTGCATTTAAATACTACTATAGTACAGTGGTTTAAAACAAATATCAGAGTGGTGCCGAAGTGATTTTTTTTTCAATTTTTTTTTGGGGGGGGGGTCTAAATAAAGTCTTTTAAATACAAAGGGTGGTAATCTAATGATGACGTGGTGGTTTATTTCTAATTAATAGCTGACAACTGTTGAAATTAACCAAACTTTCCGGGACTTGCCCCTACTGAGTGGACCCATCCCCCAGCATTTATTTTTTTCATGACATTCAAAATCTTTCGAATATTTAAATTTTATTTTTAAAAATAATAGAGCAGGTGTTTGTTTTTTTAAGTATGGTGGGAATAGGAGTGGACAAAGGAGTGAGTGGCGCGGGGGATTAAATAAACAACATTGTTAACTCAAAGTTATGCGGCGTATTTGAAAGCCAAAGCCATGGTCATTTTACATCCTTCGTAATTATTGGCGTTATGTTCTATTTTCCTTACTTGAAGAGAACAATTCAAAGAAACATCTTTTTGTTTTGAAAGATTTTGTTTCATGTTCAAAGAAAAAGGATGTATCAAAATACACGGTTGTTTGTCGGGACCGTGTTTTATTTCCGGCTGACAGTTATTTCTTTTTAAGCGTTTTCATGTTAAAAGTATTTCACAGTATATATTTCAAACGAAAAGTTTTAATTTGATAAATTATTCGTGAGCCGAAATGTGAACAGAGAAATCGTTTTTATTATCAGCACGAGTCTGCCTGCAAAATTTCAGCTCGCTAGCTTACGAGGAAGTGGGTTAAAAATGATCCAATTTTTTTGCGACAAGCAAGCAAACAAGAAAGCAATCAACCAGACACCACGAGTTAATATAAAGGATTTAAAAATGGAGAATGACTTGTAATAATTCCATTTGGATTGTTTCGCTATATTTGTCACCAATATTTCAGATTACCTTATGAGTTAGGCCGAATCAGCATGTTGAAGTGGTTGACTATCGTACAAAGATCTACAAGAACATTAACAAATTTTGAAATCTTGGATTTGTAAGGACGGGTTTAACGAATGTTTTGTCTTTGTTTGATGCATGAAAAAAAAACAACAACAGCATGAATGATTATTCCCAATATTCTTTTGAAAATGGAATTCAGGTATCAGTTAGTGATTTGAGTGATATGAGTTTTAAAAACCTTTTAAAAATAACATACGTGACTCCTACTACTCCTATGTTAAATTAATTCAATTGTTTTTTAAACATTGAATTTTCTGTTCAGATTGGGCATCAAAAAAGAAATGATAATTTAGCCTAGTCATTTCACAGGCAGCAACATGATTTTAAAATCCTCTTGTTAACGTCGCGGTTAATTTATAAATACTAACATTATTATAATTCCAAAGTGAGAATGTTTTTGTTCGTTATCAATCTTTCTTTCCATCGTTCATACTCTAAATAATATACCATTTGAATGTGAGTTGAACTTTCCTTCAGAAAACTGTTTCCTTATCATTGATATTACTAAAAAAAGCTAACCATTCAAAATGTAACATACTGATTATTGAATCAGCAAACTATGCAGAGGTATACTATTTATATTGACATTTAAACAAATGATCTTGTAGAATGTCTTTGTTTATTATATATAGATTAAACATTACTGACAATTATATTTAAATATTTATTTAATATTGACTTTAATATTTCTCTAAAAATAAAGTAAACATATGAACGGCTATGTTATCTTGTCCCTATATTACTACATTAATCTTTATTACTTTAGGTTTAACTGACTTTTAAGGCATTTTATTCCAACAATTAATATTTTTTCTACCAGCTTTTATTTGCGCCGCCACAATATAATCTTGTGTTCAACATCCTAGTGTTTTGAATACGATATGAATTTCCATTAATTTTGATTTGTTGAAATTGTTTAAACGCTAACAGCTAAATTATTAAGTTGTAATTAGTAATAGCATTTGTGAAAGGTCTAGTCAGAAGAAAAACTTAATCACCCAGTGAACTAGAGTTTTTTTAATATGAAAGCAAAAATAAGGACATTTTATAGCTTTTTATTTTTATAGGCTGTCTAAAGCTCACTCTTTTCTTAGGTGGACTGAATGTTTAATATTATGATAAAAGTCATACAAGTTTCCGATGGATGGTTAAAATTTATACCGCAACAGGATCTCACATAGTTATTACCCCGTTTTTATTAACTTGCTTTCGTTCCTATATGTCTGCTTGTCAGTCTGTCCATAATTTTTCAAATTTGCCATCGTAAAATTATACCACTTTTGATGGTCCTAGAGTTCCAAAAATTTTATAACAGATAGGTCTTTGATCACAATGCATTGTGTCAAAATTTCAGATCGATCGAATGCACCATAATTAAATTATTGCATCTTTTAGTTTATCTCTATATAAGCATCTGTATCCGTCTGCTACTGTTCACATTCACGTGAAAATCGGAGTTAACCCCTTGATCTCATCCCCGTGGTGTAGAACGTAGGGCGGGCGCTTATTAAAGGGAAGTTAAGTCAGTGAAGAAAATTGAATAAGAAAGCAGTCTTAATATGAATAAGTGTAGTGTTGTTTTTTTTTAACAAGTGGACTAAAAAGAAGAAAATAAATAGAGGTAAAAAAAGGAAGAAGAAAGTAATTTCAAACTTATAAGTTCAAGTATTTCCATTTAATATGACTAAAAACGTGGGGCCGGTGCTTCAAAATCCCATTCTAATTTAGAAATACAACACAAAGATAGTAGATGTTTGTTATCAAAATTAAAGATTCATAATTTAGAAGGTGAAAGAGTGATCTATAAGTGAGAGAATGATTGAACTGCATATGTAAAAACCTCATAAGCGCCCGCCCAACGTTTTTTGTCATATTAAACGTGAGTGCGTGTACTTATAAGCTTTAAATTGTTTTCTTCTTTTTAGTCCACTTATAAAAACGTGTCTTTTAAAAATCCTTTTTTACCTCTATTTATTTAATATCACATCCTTTTAAATCTTTATTATGTCTTGGGAGACATGTGCTATAGAGGTATCATTATATGGCATTTGTGATTTCAATAGGCGTTTGTTTATTTTAATATTAGCTGATTCACGGGGTTTGTGTGTGGCACAGAGAGTTAAATAGGATTTTTGGTAATTGTATGTTAAAATGAAGTGACGCGGGGAAATAACTCAGGTAGGACATGAGACGAGTCAGTCGGAATCATGTGATGAAGAATAAAATATTCTTGTTTTTTGCAAATTAATGCAACTAATGTTATTGTTATTTCTTGGGGTGTTACGTCAGGAACCATCATGGAAAGTTGTATTGCAAAAATTCGTTAAAAATGAAATAGGAAGTTAAAATAAAATTTAAAAGTTACTAGGGCAATGCCATTATTTAATTACTTAACCCTAGAAACACTAGAGGATATTAGAAGCAAGAGTAAAGTGTTTATGATACATAAAGCAATTACTCTAACTTGTAAATACAACATTGGAATAATGTAATACAATCTTCAGAGAGACATTGTTTGAATCTCCATGATGGCAGTCATTTGTTTCCTTGGCAAAGTCTGTCCCTCATTCCAATCAGTTCTAAATGTGTATGTGATATTAATTAGAGAAACAAAGGCGGGTACATGCAAGATGAGAGTATGTAATATATACGATAAGATATGGCACTTTTCATCCAATAACAATTATTTAGCGGTGATACTTAAATTTCTTTCATGAGTATGTTGTATTTTATAGCCATTTAAGACCGTACACAGTGCTAGTCACAAATGGAACTCAGCAATCATACAACTATAACGATGACCTCTAAGAGCATCTAACTTTAACAATAGCCTCTAAATTCAACTAACTCTAATGATGACTTCTAAGTGCATGTAACCCAACCGATGACCGCTACAAGCATCTAACGATGACCACTACAAGCATCTAACGATGACCACTACAAGCATTTAACGATGACCACTACCAGCATCTAACGATGATCACTACAAGCATCTAACGATACCTATACAAGCATCTAACGATGAACTATACAAGCATCTAATGATGACCTATACAAGCATCTAACGATGAACTATTACCAGAACAATAATTTAACTCTGAAATTGAAAATTTCAATTACAACGCAACATTTTAGTAACTTGGAAAAAAATACTTTAACATCTCGTTCACAGCCCTAAACTTTTGGATGACAATTTTCTTAGTCTGTAATCAGTACTCAGAAAACAGCTTCCACACTCTCTTGTGAAGCAAAAGTGTTAAAATCTAGTCATCAAATTCAAACGTTTTTCACATTTTTTAAACTGTCATGACTATTTCAAGGTTATTAGCCAAATTAAATTAAGAAAATATTTAACTAATATTAAGTATTAAGACACTGGGTCCACTCCCCTAATATGTAGTATAGACGGATGAAGTATTAAATAAGACATTCGGTATCATGTCTAGAAGAGTGCGATTTGGAAAATGCATTTGATTCTTTTTTCCTCTCTTTTTTTAAAGAATAGTAATCAATGCTTTAAAAAACATTTTAGAAATTAAGATCTTTTATTACACGCTTTTATTATTACACGCTTTTATTTAAGTCACAATGTTTGTATGTTGTATCCATCCACCCTTCCTTCCATCCTTCCTTCAAAACTTGAAACGTAAAATTATACCACTTCTGATGGTCCTAGAGATCTAAAAATTTTACCACAGATAGATCTTGGATGACAATGCATTGTATCGAAATTTCAGATCGATCAAATGTAGCGTATTGACATTATTGCACTTTTAGTTTTTAGTTTTTGTCAATATAAAATATTATCACTTGCGTCAATGAACCATGCCTCAATTCGCCGTAGAGGGATACAATTATTATAACTTTAAAAAGTACTATCAACATCAAGTCTTGCTGGCCGAAATATAAGCGTGATTGATTGCCGACAAGGGGGTAAGAGGTTCAATTTTCAGTTAGGGGAAAGTGTTTTTTTTTGTATTATACATATTTAGTGCAATTTCTATATGTAAATAAAAGCGTGTCCTTTTTAAAAAAAAGATTTTTTTACATTTAACTTATTTTTATTTTAATCAATTTTTTTTTAATTAATAAGTGAAACAAAAACAGTACGTTTACATGTTAACTGCCCAGCGGCTATTTTATCATTGCTTTAAAACAAAAAAAAATGATTTGTAAACACTTTCAAGGCGGCAGTGATGTGATAGCTGGTCAAAGTAGGGGCTGGTACGGGTGGATATCTATGAGTGAAACAAGAGGAAGATGAACATTTCTTTTGGCGTTCATATGAACTGATAAGTGTTCAGTTTGACAAAATCATTATTTCTAAAAAAAGGTTTGAATATGAAGTAGACACCTACAAAAAACACAAATAAACAGTAACATTTTCTTTGAAAGTCTCCCTTCTTGTCATTACTAATGACACTGTTTGATCTCATCGCTGCGCTCTTCATTGATTTTTCGATATTTCTTTATCTTTGTGTTTTGTTTACTTGTTCGTTAAATATATATTTAAGTGAAGAAGTCCATTGCTCTGATCAGAGCCGTCTTTACAACATTTTGGGCCCCTGTGCAAAGAAAGAGTCCCCACCCCCGTTTCACTGGAATAAAAATAATAAATATACATAATATATATAAATAAACATATTCCCAAGAGGCCCCTATGCTCATGGGCCCCCGGGCAAATGCCCGACGGGCCTATGCGTTAAGACGGCCCTGGCTCTGATCACAGGTTCTGCGCAAGCCTACTTGTATTCGGTACAGCCAGACTGATACACTAATGCACGAGACGGAGGTAAATTACCCCATTAAAATAAAGTTTGCAAAATGCATTTTAAAATTTACTAGTACGATTGTAACCATGTTTCAAAACGTGTACATTCTAATGACTGTGATGTTGATTGCTGAAACCACTCTCCATTTAGGATGTAAGTAAACTTTCAAGCTATTTATTATTCTGAAATTTTTTAATTAAATAATAGCTTTGACTTTGACACACTTTGTGAAAACGTTTATAAACATTTTATATATAGTTTTCTCCATGGCAATAAATTTATATTCTGTGATTGAGAGAGGCTAGTTATATTATGCACTAGTGCAGTGCTTCTCAAACTTTTTAGTATGGTGGATAGGCAGTAATTTTTTCCAATGCACCAGGGACCGGTGCACTATTTTCCCTGCACTGACAATTTTTTCTGTCCTTTTTTTGGATAACTTCTGCGGACCGGCAGCGGATGGCCCACGGACCGGCACCGTGACGGAAGTTTTCAAAATAAATACACATCAGATTAAAAAATGGAGTATTACAGCAATTTCATTTATTGTATTTATTTTGTTTGATTCATTTATTATCATATTGAACAATTTTATGCAGAACGTTCAAAAAGTGTCATTTTGGTGCAGTAATTTTGGTGCGCTGCTTTCTAAAACTAGAAACAGCATTATAATTACATCCATACATACGGACGGAGGGAATTATGTATATTGATAATAAAAAATCACCTTCATTCGACATTTGTTATTTTCCATGGTTTATAAAGATTTAAATAATATATTATTTAATTTTTATGACGCATTTAACATATACAAAAACTTTTTGAAATAAAAGAGGTTATATTTGTCTTTGTTTCAATTCAAAGATTCTTGCATTGCTGTACCCTCTGCTGATTCAAATCATGAAATTTCTTAAAATGTTCTCCTTGCATTAATGATTCTGAGTAAGACAAACAATTTAAAGAGCTGCCGTTTTGTTAAGTCCTTGTGGATTTCAGTGGTATTGTTAATACTCAATCGAACCCAAAAGATCACACTATAAACAATGTTTTTGATTGAAAGCTGATGAAATTTCTTTTCAATAAATATCAGCCGTCTTTTGAGACTGACTTAAACAACTTCTGACTATTGGCCCGGCCCTTTTCCCGTTAACCCTTGTCCTTTTCAACATCCAACCCTGGCATATACTTCTTTCTATCTTTTAACTCTGAAATATAAATTCCTACCCTTAAGTCATTTTTGAGGCGTTTGGATTATATTAAATGAAAACCCAGATTAGACTTTTGCTGTTAGTGCTTATATCTAAAAGTCGCAACCCAAAGTGCCTATGGTCAAACTTTTTTTTCCTTTTATTTTGATCACAATAATTATTTAATCTGATGAAAATTTGACACAGTTGATTAACGTTTTATTGGGCCTCGCGCTTTTATGGGAACCAATTGACTATGTAGTTACATGTTACAGTTATAGTCTTATATTATTAGCTGTCAGCAATCATTTTATTTAAAGGGACGCTGGCTGGATAGGGCCCCATTTTGAATTGCAGCCAGGGGCCCCGTGCAGTCTTAATCCGCCGTTTTTATTCTCTAATACTGGTGTCAAAATAAAATTTTTTGGTCGGGCTGTACGGCTTAGGATATAATAAGAGTTGGGAACATAGCCATGTAGAGGAAATAATAAGAGTGGGGAACATAGCCATGTAGAGGAAATAATAAGAGTGAGGAACATAGCCTTATAGAGGAAATAATAAGAGTTGGGACCATTACCATGTAGAGGAAATAATGAGAGTGGGGAGCATAGCCATGTATAAGAAATACTGATAGTGGGGAACTTAGCCATGTACATGATATAATGACAGTATGGAACATAGCCATCTAGAAGAAATATTGAGAGTGGGAAACATATCCGTGTAGAGGAAGTAATGAGAGTAGGGAACATAGCCATGTAGAGGAAATGATGAGAGTAATAATAATACTAATAATAATAATAATAATAATAATAATAATATTAATAATAATTGATAATTTATATAGCGCTGTATCCCATCAAGGAACCGGGCTCACAGCGCTTTACATGGAGATCATAATATACATATAATAATTAAATAACCATGCATATCATAACAACATAAAGGACAGCACGTTACACATAAACTATGTTAATCATTAAAAGAAATGTTGTTTCATTAATTTTGTAAATACATTTTGAAGAGATGCGTCTTAAGTGCAGTCTTGAAGGACTTGTTAGTTGGAATACTACGGATGTGTAATTGAGTGAGAATTCCATTGTTTGGCTGCACAAAAAGAGAATGACCTTTCGCCAAAATATTTAGTGTCTTAGGAATACAGTGAATATGTGTGTCTGCAGAAGAGCGTAGCTGACAACTGGATGAGTTGACCGACAGAAGTTCAGTAAGAAAGGGGTGAGTCAAAAAAGAAGTTGTGACAGAGAACAGCCAGTTTGTAATCAATTCGAGCTCGTATAGGTAGCCAATGAAGTGAGTAACGTAGCGGAGTAACATAATCTTGTTTTTTTGCCTTAAGAACTAGTCTGGCAGCTGAAGAAGAGTGGTGTCGTTAAGATAAGCAAAAAGTTGTTTTAAGACAAGTTTTTCGATGAACTTCGATATAAATGAATCATTAGACACAGGTCGATAGTTGTTTAAGTTGTTTTGGTCTAACCCTTGTTTTTTTAGCAATGGTTTTATTACAGCAGATTTACATAAGTTGGGAAAAGAACCAGATGTTAGACTCTCATTTACTATATTGGTTATTGTTGGGAGTAAGAGATCTAATGACTCAACCAATAGTGGAGTGGGGATGGGATCAAGAGAACAGGACTTTGGCTTAGAGTTTAGAATAACAGCTTTGACCCCATTTTCCGTAACAGGCTGGAAAATGTCAAAGCTTGACCTCACAGCAAAAGCAGGAAATAGATTATGGGGTAGTAACATAATTCTGTCAAGCTAAGCCCGAATGTCACCAATTTTGTTTGTAAAAAATTACAAAATATATCTGGTTGTTGATGCAATGGATATACAGAGGGAAGAACCACATCTTTACCACTCCTTCTGAGATTATTATATACATTAAATAGTTGCCTACTAGTACAATTTGCAAGTATTTTATTACAATAGTACGAGGTTTTTGCTTAATGTACGATGTTAGTCAAACGTCGCTTGGCAGTAGAATAAATTTGCTTATGCACGACAAGTCTTGACTTCAACCACGTCTTTTCAGCTACAAGCCGATCTTTCTTGGCGCGTCTAAGTTCATTCCTTATTGATGAATACAAGGAAACTATCCGTGTTTACTTGACATTGTTGCGGGTGACAGGGTCATGTTTGTCCAGCACAGAGCATAGTGCACCATTCAGCTTATCCAAAGAGGGCAGAGGTCAGGGGACATGGCCACACTTAGATCTTGACGGAAGGCATTACGGTTCATGCATCGCATATTGCGAAGGTCCTGAAATTTTACGGGAGGAAGGGGGGCAATCACACTAAGTTCTCATATAACACAAAAGTGATCCGAGGACAGCTCCTTTGTTACTGTTGCGGATTTGACAATGCTATCGTCAGGTTTGTGCAATACCCAGTCTTTATGTGTCCTCGATTGTGTGTTGGTTTATCAATTATTTGATGAATGTTGAATACCTCCAAAAGTTCCAACGTTTGGCTGTCGAGGGATTGTGATGTTGATTAAAATGAAAGTTCATGTCACCTAATATCATGTAAGTACCAGGCAGGGTGTTGGCATGATCCGAAAGTTCCGGAAATTCCTCATGAAATTTGGCATCTGTTAATTTTATTTTTTCTGCTGGGAAAGACACGGTAGATGCACATAAATTGGATGATACGATTCGCACTGACAATGTAAGAAGGACTAACTCGAAAGATATATGCGCAAATTTGAATTCTGTTAAAAATGAAAGCTCCTGAGTAGGGAACATAGCCGTGTAGATGAAATAATGAGAGTGGTGAACTAAGCCATGTAGAGGAAAATGAGAGTTGTGAACCTACTGATGTGCTTCTCAAACTTTTTAGTATGGCGGACCGGCAGAAATGTTTTCAATGCACCAAGGACAGATGCATTGTTTTCCATGTACTGACGTGGTAGCGGAATATAATTTATTTGGTATTTTTTGTCTCATTTTATATTGTTAGTGTAGAAAAATTGACATATTCTATAAGGTATCATTAATAGTTGCAAATTGAGGATTATAATTATATTTTTTCTGTCCGTTCTTGATTACTTCTGCGGACTGGAGGCAGAAGGCCTACGGACCGGCACCGGTCCGCGGACCACCAATTCGAGAAGAACTGATGTAGAGGAAATAATGAGAGTGGGGAACATAGACATGTAGAGGAAAACCTAAGTTGAAGTTTAGCCTTTGTAACGTGAGGGTTAGTGAACGGCAACAAAACTGGAGGAAATTTAATAAATAAAGTAAAAAAAAATAATACGTACACGAAAGGTTTTTAATAATTTATTTTCTACAGCATTATCAAAGAATATGACAATGAAAAGTTAGTTACATCAGAGCTAGTGAGGAAATTTAGACACGACAAAAATTGATTTAAAAAAAATGAAAAATATAGAATTGAAAATATTAAATTTTTGGCACAAAGCAGCCCAAATTTCCAAGCACGTCTGCTGATACAAAATTCTAAATTTAATATTTATAATGTATGAAGACGTTTCGAGTGCCATATGTTTCATCAATATTCTAGTAGCTTTTCCGGGCCGAATAAAATTCCGTACTTGGCTGGATCAGTCCAGCGGGCCGAAGTTTGGTGACTTCAACTAAATTTTTAAACTGGGACAACTGTCCATATGTAAAATAATATATTGTGCAATATGAATTAAAATCAACTTATAATAATCAATCTTTCCTTTAAACTGCGGGGAAGCACGACCGCACAGGTCGAGGCCGAGCAGCAGGTTAGAATTTCGGTGCAGCTAATTTTGTATATAGATGCCATAACTTCTGTGTTTGCTGGGTGTACAATTTTGCACAAATATATGGATGATATGCTATCATGTACACAAACTTTTTAATTTGCATACGTACAAACCTAAGATGGAATATTGATTATAACAAAATTTACTTCATATATACAAAATGAACTCTAAAATCATCATATTTAACAGATAAGCGTTTTTATTTTCAAAATGTGGGTTAACCTAATAGTTCGTTATGAGAGTATAAAAGAAATCTACATTAAAAAAGAATAACTCAGCGCCTTCAAAGTTAGTCCACAAATTGACCTTTTTTAAAATTAGAAGCTATGGTCCAGGTATTGATGTTCTATACTTTGTAAAAACTCATCAACATTTTTTTTTCAATTTGAAATTATTATTAGATATGATGTCATCGCCATATCTATAACAATAAATCAAGTGGGATTAAATTTTTGTCAACATTTCGGAGGCCAGGAAAAGTTATATCTTACCGTAATGAGTGACAATATCATAAATATACGTGAAGATGTTTGTTAAATATTCTCTGTTTATCTTCTTTGAAATATGATCACGTTTTACAAATCTTACCCATTTGATTAGTTTTTCTTTGTTTTCTTATATTCTCACTTTAAAAAAACAAACTCTTCAGTAATTCTTTATTGTAAATTGTTCGTCTCAAAAATGAAAAAATGTTGAATATTTTTCAGAAAAGTATTTTTTATTAATCTTTTTTTGTAATTATAAATTAAATACAATCAATGGTTTTCAGCCAAACATTCATATTAAAACGCATGTAGGTATTTAAATGCACAATATTTTTTTATTTATGTTACAAATTATCTCACATGACTTATGCCACAATGCATTTGTTAATTGTAATGCGTCTGAAAGCGATATTTTAATAATAATAGTATAAAAGCTATTGTACATGTTTTTTTACAATAAAGGTATATACATAAAAAATTAATCACTTAAAAAGACTAAAAAAAAATTTCAAACTGAAAATGTTTAAATTCTGTGACTTAGATCATCTTAAAAACCATTATTGCTTCATAAACTTTTATGACCATTTAACATTTGAGTTTAGTACCGAGATGACACAAAATAAAACTTAGCCAAGTCCTGTTACGCTGATTGTCTCAAGCTGTAAAATTTAATGACTCCTCCAGTCTTCTGGATTAAAGTCATGGCGGAATATCCTGAAATTTCCACCTAAGCAATTAAATCCCAATTGTCATTTCCGACATCCTATCTGTGTGAAACGGGGTTTTCTGCAGTGACAACAACAAAGAAAAAACAACGAAATAAATCGGACATAAGCAGCACACTTCGGTTGTCATTGTCTCCCATTACCACCAGATGGAACCGTCTAGTTGCAGAGAAACAAGCCCAGGGTTCTCGTTTATTTCACATTCTAGTAAATTAAAATAGTAAACAATGTTTACTTCATTTTTTGTGTAACTCTATTTTACATTGAAGGCATGTTTAAGTACAATTAAATTTAAAAAATAAAATCAAAACAATCTAAAATACCTGTATAAACAATCAACGCAGCCGAAGCCCCCCCTTCTCCACAACCACCCACCCGCCCCTAACTCCGCCCCCCCCCCAAGTCAGTGGGCCGCGGTAAGATTTTCAAACTTTAACAGGTCCGCGTCGTTAAAAATATCGGGACCACTGATTTAATCTAAACACGATGTTCTATTGGCATATGCAGCTAAGTGTGGAGATAGTTGAATTTTTGTGTGTCTAGATTCCAGGTTAATTTTTCTAATTTCCCTTTGTCGTTTAAACCTTGTCGAAGTCGTAAAAGAGCCGGTAGATTATACGGATAACAGAAGCAGGTAATTTATTCGATGATGGTGTTTACAAATTATTTTTATCTCATGCAAGTTGTTTTTGTTCAGCCTTCTCCTAAACGAGAAGCAACTGTCGTTCATCTCTGACGTGTGCAACCTACTTTGGGCAAAGGACAACTACGAGAGTCCTCCAGACATCCCTTTCCTGGGCTACTCTGCAGCATCTTTAAGGTATGGCCAAGTCTCTTGATGCGTGCCTCGAACTGTCCGTTCTAAATGTATTTGGACGACTTCTCTTCCTCTTTCCACAAGGGTTAAAGTTCAGGGCTTGCCCTGTGTTGGTTTTGAGATTTTAGTAAAATTGTTTCTATTTCTTATGAAACATTATTTCTGCTTGTGGCAAATATTGTTTAGCATATAATTGTTTTTTCTGCTTCCCGCTTTATGTTTTTAAAAAACGCTTTTAATGCTTGAAAAAAATTATGGATTTAGCAAATTGTTAAAACATTAGTTAAGACATTTCATTGTGGATATTCCCGAAAGTATAGCCCTTAACTTCTAAATGAAGCGGCAATAGCAATATTTCGAATTTAATATTTTATTTATATATACGTAAGAGTAGGAACAAGAAATGTATTAATTTTTATTTTTCTTATATACCGTTCAAAAGATTTGTTTTTTACCTTTCTTTTTTCCAGATATCTTCTCTTATGAGAAATATGATTTCTGGGGGTTTTGTACTTTTTTATTAAGACGATCTGTTTTTGCGTGTTTGACTTTTCATATTGTGAGAGCCCACCGGATTGCCACTTATTGTTATTCAGTTATTTTAACATTTAGGTAAGTATACGCATTAAAACAAATCAAATATACTTCAAATTGTTTTATTGCTAGCGTTACTAAGCATTTACGTGTAGCAATATGTGTTATTGGTTGTTATCTTGACTAAATGTGTTTATTTGTGCAATCATTTACATTTGTATGTACCTATGGGTCTCATTCTGTATTCCATTAATTGTTAAATAAATAAATGAAAAAATATTAAAGCCACTTAAATTTGAAACCATCCCAGGAACAGACTGTTATGGTATTTCCTGGCAATTTTGAAAATGACGTATAGATGTAGGAAACACGTGCATTCTTAGAAATAAACATTGCAAATAAATTTCATTCATACGTTTATAAATATCTCTGCTTGTAAATAATCTCAGACTAAAACAATTGTTAAATTAACTGCTAAAATATTATGTATCAGAATATAATGCCAAGATTATATAAAAATCTATGAAATTCTGGACGTTTTAATGCAATAAAAACAAAAATTTCAAGTTGATGAACTGTGAGTGTAGAGATCAATTTTGGAAGTACAACTTTTGAGTCTGATTACAGCTATCACATATTTTACAGCTCTGACAGGTCTCAATAATTTTATTTACCTAATCATATCACACCGATACATATAAGTGGACATTTTATACCAAACACACAAGTCAATAAATGTAATAATACACATATTTGTGTGTGAATATAAAATAAAAACACAATCACGCGTTAGTTAAAATATAACATCACACAATCTGCAGTGCAAACATGAACAACACGCAATGGTTTCAGTGAATATATCAATAACGCACAATGATTTTCAACGTTCCTGTAACAAAACACTGAAATGTCATTGAAAGGAAAATAATGTTTGATGAAAAGTATTTATTCGCCTTTTTTATTTCTTTGATGTTGTGTCGAGTTAAATGAATTCATTCATTTTTCTCTGATATACCAAATTTGTTTACCAAGCCAATGATTGGAATTTTCTAGATTGTGTGGCATCCTGGAAGAAAGAAAAATTCAAATTCACTTAAAAGCAAACAATCTGAACATTAGAACATATCTCCATTTTATTATATTTGATTATTTTTGTATTGATATTCTGGTCTTTAAATTGCTGAATATAAGATGCAAGGTCAAAATTAAATGAAATAAAATAATTTTTTTAATGCTTGGGCCTTTATAACTTGAAAAGAAATGTGTAAAACGGAAATTAAATAAGGATATTACTGACGGGGAGATATATTTTTTGACTTAATATGTTAATATTTTTATTTAAACTTCAACTCTTTAAATTCATGCTGTTCATCATTATAAACATCATCAACTATTATTTCTACATTCAGTTCCAAAGTTTATTTGTGATATATGCTTGTATTAAAAAAACAAAATGTGATAATTTGATATTATTCCACACCAAAGGCTTAAACAGCAATAGGATAAAACTTTTTGCATTGCAATTAAAATATTTTTTTTTAAAAATCAAACATGAGTTTTTTAAATTTTATTTATTTAATAATTTGCAGATGAAGTTGGCTAATATTGACCGTCATTTCAAGACTTCCAGTCCGTCTCACTTTCAGTAAATTTGATTATATTTTTGTATCCTCTATTTACGATCGGCTCTAATCGCCTTTTAAAAGCTCAGCTCTAGCAATCACATTATGATTAAAACTAGGTTAAAAAAACGAATCAATTTATTTGGTTGCACTATTGGGTTTGTGAAATTAATAAGAAAAAATAACCTACAATTTTCTGAAATTAGCAAGTATGCCCATCACTGCACCTCGATCTAGATCTTCAAAATCTGTACTGAAGCGTAAATTGATGCGTTCTAATGTTGCTTCGTAATTGGTCAGACGACGAAGGAAGCTGGTGAGCTAGGGAGAAGTCACATAATTTATTAGTTGAATTATTGTAAATGTTATGAGTTTTGTTGTATATTTCTTATGAATTCCAATAAAAATGTGTTGGTTGCTCTTGTTGTTACGGATAAAATTTTCGTTTTATGTGAAAAAGTATTTGAAAATATTTTGATAACTATTATATTTTATCCATGACCGCGTGGTCGTAGGTTGTTTTTAACGTTTCCATTTGAACTTTCTCGGGGTTTGGTAGACCTGGCGGCGCCCATCTCCTCTGCTTGTCAGCTTTGAAATTTTTAGCGTGAGTCATTCAACAATATTTTTATTGAGGCTTAACGTGGGCTAGATCCGACGCCCTCAAGATTTGTGAACGCACTGTTGATTTCGCAATATATTTACAAAGCATTATGTTCCCAGAAAAAATGCGTTTGAGCTAAAAACAAAATTTAAATTGGGATTAGAAATTCACCATTAAGTGCATAAAAAATTTGAAACACCCAATCTAACACGAATACTTCAGTTCAGGGGGTTTAGGATAGTATTGAACAAATGATCGCAGACCAATAAGATAGGTTGTGTTGTATTTTTAATAATTCATTTCCTAGGATAATCGGTTGTAATTAAAGCCACAGAGTTGTTCTTTGGTGTTCTACTGATCCTCGAAGGGTTTTGTTTCCCACGAAATATTAGATAACCATGAAATAGAATTTTTAAGTCTATTGGTCGAAGCATTCAGGCGGAAAGTCAAAGTTAAAGTAATTAAACTCAGAGAATTAGACAAATGGAATCAATTTCAAATTTGGGAAACTTGCGTAAAATATCCATTCGTTGCTTAATTGCCGTTAAAAAACAAGCATATTTTTAATGAGAAAACTTTCTTACATGGTAAAGCCATTATTGAAATCAGCATTTTATAACGTAACTTTAAATAATTTTTTGTGTTGAAAAAAGCTAGTTTTTTTCTGAAGCATCAATATTTTTGTGTGCATGTGTTGTTTTTTTTGTTTGTTCGTTATTTTATTTAATTTTCACAATATATGATGTAAATTTAATAATAATTAAATATTATATTTTTTTTAAAAAATATGATGAAAACATTATTCAAACGTGTACACCTTTTTAGTATTTAAATAAGGCTTTAAAAAATATTGATTTGAAGAAGCACAATGAAATATTTAACTCTCAGAGTGTTTTGGCTGAATTTAGAGCTTGGTATGCAAGAGTGTTATCTAATTTGAATCAAGAGAAATGAGTTAAAAATTCGTTTTAATATTCGATATGATTAGTTATTTCTAGCTTTGTAAGAGGTAAAATCTACCGAGAGAAATTAAGATGTCTATATTGCAGTCGGGTTTCTGTGTTACAACTTCTATCAAAAAAGAGTTTGTGTTGTAATTGACAATCAAGAGATAAAACTTTCCTCCCAGATAAATATAAGCCCATTGGTAACCATTTGATAAAATATTAAACTGTGCAATCAGCTGTTCAAGTGTATATATCATCAGAGAATGTTAGAGAAAAATTAAATTGGGAGATATCAGGAAACGTGCCTTTTTACGAATTTTAATTTAAATACCACTCTTTAGTAATACAAAAATATAATTTTATATTAGCATCAATAATTTTGAAATCTTATAAGTATATAAGTTGTAATCAAATGATGGAAAATATTTACATTTATTAGCAATTTCTCATTAATTACCTAGACTAACACAAAAAAGGTACATGTCTATTAGTTGTTAAAAATTCAATTAATAAATCTAAACTATCATGGATATTTTTTTACATTTCAGAGACATTCTCTTACCTCATCTTGTGCTGAAAAACAAAGATTGCTGTTCCACGTTAAATAGACCAAAGGAATAGCCGGGCATAAAATTTCAATATCGAGATCTCGATCTCCAATGCCAATGTTGTAGGCGTAGGCATTCAATTCCACCAACAAGTGTGGGTGTGTTGCAACCAAAGCCTTCCATATCTTTAAAGATGGGACATAACCTGGAAGATGGATGGTTACGACAGGGACTTAATTAATCAAGACTTTCGTTAACTTTGAAAGAAAAAATTATATCAATGCAACGTCATTAAAATAGTAGACCGAAAACGGATCTTTACACACCGTTCAAAACATAGTTAAAGTCCTCCGTTTACTAAAAATATTCTTGATTTGTAAAATGTAAATCTAGGTGTACAAACAAGTATTTGAATTGACAAATAGTTTATTAATATATACGAATAAATATTTAAAATTGCAATGGCTCGATGGTTCTTAACATTTTTACTTATGGACTGAGAGATTTGTTGCGTTTACAATCAATTTATATGTACTTTTGTGGCCACAGAGAGCGTTAATTAATAATCAATGACGTAGCTAGAGATTTGGCGGCCTGTGGGGCTTGGCCTCTTTTGGCCCCGGGGGGCTTGGCCTCTTTGTAGGGACCTGCATTTTGACCGATGGCATAATATTTAACATTTAGTGGTAAACAAATTTGGACACTCTTTGGAAGCCCCGCTCAAGTGGGGGCCCAGGGGACTTTTAAATTTGGACCCCCTCCCCTAGCACGCCACTGTTAATAATATCACATTATGAAGCTGGTTGCACACATCTCACATATCTGCAGCACAAATATAGATTATCAGCATGCGGTAAATTTCATTAAACTTAAACACGTCCAATAAAACATTTGTAGCCAGTAAAACAAATTTTGACGACGTTGATCATATAAAAATAATTTTCTGTAAACTAGAATAAACAAAGCTAATAGAAAGAGAAGAATAAGACAACGACATTATTGTAGTTGTACCTTCAGGCGTAAACTCAATCTTTAGAAAGGAAAGTGATGGACATTCCCTGGTCCAGAAAGTGAGCAAATCCTCTGTCCAAATAATACTGTCGATGTCGATACGACAAAGCTTGGTGAATTTCTGGAATGTTATTGCAAAAACTAAAATAAAGTTTTTGTCTCTGATGTTGAGGAATTCTAGACAGTACTAAACATTATATATATATATATATATATATATATATATATATAATATATATATATATATATATATATATATATATATCATTTATAAGTGTTTTAGTAATCACTAGTTGTTAAGTATTTTGACTCTATTGTCTAGGAGTATTAAATAATGACATTTGGCTCTAGCCCCCAGTATTACAATACGTAAGTACAAGTTAGAACTACACAACTAAATATAAATACTAATATGAGACTATATCTAAACACATACAAATAATGACGCACAACACCTCTTTCTACAAAAGAGATAATATTTAAGACATTAAATATATATATATATTTATATATATATATATATATATATATATATATATAATATATATATATATATATATATATATATATATATATATATATATATATAAATACAAAATAGAATAGATTAGGCAACATATATACGGAAACTACGATACATAAGACGAAGACTGAATCTAAGAATGATTCGCTTTTGACCCAACTCCCCTCTGGTCAATGGGTGTGGACAATGGATGAGTGACTGTTATATCTACGTCACTGCCTCTATCTGCTCCGCAGTCCGGCGTAGCGTCTAACAATTGGGTGGGGCAATTCTTTCCCGGAGGTCAGTCCGGGGTCAAGACTCAGCTATGTGGAATGATTGACAGTCTGCTTGGTCTGCTCACATGGATGACCGTCTTCCACAGTGGTTCTCACGTTTTAGAGATGGGGTCGCCTTGTCCCCTTCTTCAAAGCCAGCACGTTCGCCTGTCTGGTCTGCTCTAGGTTAGCTTGCCTAACCGCTATTCTCCGCTATGACCTACTAGCTGAGAACAAACTTCTCAGCTAGGCTCCTCTAATCAAACAGTCTAACACCTCAGAACTCAATCTTATGGTGGTCTGTGACTGTGATCTCTGAGACAGAGAGAGAACGCCTTAGGGTTTTGCTGGGGTAAATATTGGGCTGCTCACAGCGTGGGTGGTGACCCGCTGTCCTAGATTCCTAACCGTTACTATTGGCTATTCAACTGGGTGGCATGGGTCAGCGTGCAATTCTTAATTTGATTGGTCAGCCCTCATGTACCAATTCCTTTGCACGTGCTCGCATGCATACATTCAGGCGTCATCAGGCACCTGACACGTGATCACATGTGACTTAAGTAGTTGTAGCGTCCTAATGAATTTTCCATGACTCATCAGATTATTCCAAAATATTTGTCCACTCAAGGTCAGCGTCTGAACCCCTATCCCCTAATGGTTCTAAAATTCTAACAATTCTCAAAAGTATATTGAGGTACTCAAAACTAGTCAACTTTCCTTTATCAAAGATATATTTTCGATTTAGGAAAATGAGGTTTTTAAAAATATTTTACATCACAAACAGGGTGAGATCTATTACATTATATTTTAAATATATACAAAGAATGGAGAGCGAAACAGCGAGAAAGAACCTACTTGGTTTGTTAACTGCATACCAAAATTATGATAAAATGTGGTTGGACGATTACCTTAATTTCCGTTATCAATTGACCCTGGTAGTGGTGAGGATATAGTGAGTCTAGAAAGAGGGTCTTTAGTCTCTCTCCACAAGTGTTCGCTACACACTTGAGAACTTTGAGGCCGTTGTCCTGGTCAAATCTATTTAGACTGATTCGAAGTTCCTAAAATGGTAAAAATGCATCATATACAACGCCAGGTTATATGATTGTAAATCTTTTTACTGATAAATTTATATCATTAACACAAACGGTAACTTAACTTTTTTTAAATGTGTTAAGCATTTTCAATTGTATTGAATGAAAATTGTTTTAGTATTGCGGAATATATATAAAAAATAAGTTTAAAATACAGGTTTTAGTTAATTTTTAAGTTACTTAATTCTAAAAGATTTTTTTGACATTATTACCTTGAACCCAACTTATAAGAACAAAAACAATAAATAAAAAAAAATAAAAACCTTGATGAGCTAAATGGTAATTAACATTCCCTGACGTATATCTAGGACAATCATCACTGATTCTTTTACAGTGATTTCAACCCGCACATCTGCCATCATTACTTACCTCTAAAGATGGCTGATTTCTGATTAATCTTATTAATGGTTCTAAGAAATCCACATTCTCCTTATTTCTGTCAAAGAAATAACTAACAAAGCGTACTTTAAGACATTTCAGCTTGGCGCCGTCCAATAAAACTGTAAAAACCGACCAGTCTTTGACGATAACTTTAGAAGAAGGGTGAATAATAAGATCAACATCTTGGAGGCAACTTCCAAAGCATTTTGCGAATTTGATGGCTTGCTTTGCTGATGAGAAATAAATTAAGAGGTTTTCATTTGTCCGTTGTGGAAATGTTAAATTATAGGATAATAGAGAGAAAGGGTAGTTTGTTATATTAATATATTAAGGAAGTTAACATAATGATTTAACGTAGTAAGAGCAATATAAGGCTATAAATAAATGTTTGGAAATTAAGGAAGGAAATTGCGGGTGTGACTGTTAAGGCATTAATAACAGGCACAAAAATCAAGGTAACAATTTTACTGTACTTCCAGTTAAAACAAATGAGTTATTCCTCAGTAAGTTCTTCGTTTCCCAGTCAGGTTTCGGTTTCTTTTTCTTGAACTCAAAAAGCCTCCTTCTCCATATACTTGGGTCTCGGAAACATTGTCTCCAAGTCTTACAGACCTAAACAAGAAGCACTAGGTTTGTTATATATTGCTTCTAAAAATTGTTTATGAAAAACGCAACCAAGGAGTGAACTGTATAAAGAATTAAACTTTAAAAAAAACAGCTCCAGTTTTTCGAATTACTTATATTATAAGCAAATGAAAATCCGATTATTGATTGTAGCTTGTAAGATCATCCAAAAGTGTAATTGGAATTTCAACACCTTTTTTCCTAAGGGGCGTTCATAGTTTAAACAAATATTTATATTTACTTCGGACATTGCTATTTTGTCATTATCTTTCAGGCACTGGAATACAACAACAACAGCAGTTGATGGTAGTTGGCTCCATGGTATAGGCTCGGGTTTTGTAGGCTTTTTGTTGTCCTGTAAATATGCTGACCTTATTTTGGACGTGTATTTTCGTTTATTTGTATTTTCATTCATAGCTAGCTTCACTTTTGATTTTTAAACAACATATTTTATGTAATATACTTATAGCTACTTTTTGTTTTTAAAATAAATTGTTATATCTAGAGATTGCATTATTTTATGTCGTTCATCATGTGTGCCTATATTCCATCCGAAAAAATTATCTAGGGAATTTCCGTAATAAAATAGTAAATGAGGCAGATTTTAATATATGAGGTAGATATATATATATATATATATACATAACATCCATCCACCCTCAAGGGACGATGGCATTGACTCCTGCTCCTCCTACCCCCACCACCTTTCTCCTGGCTCTTCTCTCATCACTTAAATCTGTAAGGGTTTCTTCGCTGCGTCGGTGCCCTCACGCACTTTTGGCCGTCAGTTGGTTTGCTCCCTGCTTGGGTGCCGTCACGCACCTTTGACCGCAGCAATGGCTTCCCATAATTATGGTCGATGCGCGCTAGTAACATGTCTTTTTTTGCAGAAAGGCTTGTAGAGCAGGCAGGGGTGACCTCTTTTCCTAAGACCAGTTGCCAGCTCACCCGTAAAGCAGGGCTTTTGGAATGCACTCCGAGCCAATCCTGTGGACATGGGCCAACCACTGCAGGCGCCTCTCACACAGTATTGATACCTACTCAATATATGGCTTCTCGTGAGTACCTCCACATTTGTGAATTTATCCTGCAATTTACGGTCTAGGATCCTAAGCAAGCATCGTAAGTGGAAATTGTTAGCCCGCTTTATTTTCTTAGAGTAGGTCGTCCACCACTCGCTTCCATAAAGGAGTGTGCAGAGCACGCATGCCTAGAACAAAGTTATTTTCAGTGAGCTGCACAATGTTCCACACTCTTTGATTTAGCCTTGCAATTAGCGATGCGGCCTTGCCGATTCTGATTTCTATTTCTCTTTAAAAGGAGCGTGTGTTTGTGATGTTACTGCCAAGGTAGGTGTACTCCTCGACAACATCCAAGGTGTTTCCCTCAATTGAGATTACTGGGATGCACTCTGTGAATTGTCTCATAACATTGGTCTTCTTAAGACGTATCGATAGACGGAATTCCTTGCATGCCTCTGATAATGTATTGACCAGTATTTGTAGTCCTATATGTGTATGTTAGGTAAGAGCTGCGTCATCCGCGGAGAGCAACTCTCTGATTAATACAGTTTCCACCTTGCTCCTCGTTAGGAACCCGCTAATGTTTTTTGGCTTCCATCCACCTTGGTATGAATGTTCACAACCTTGGAGCAGTTCACGAAAGCATGTCGGATGTTTGTGACAGTACGCATCCCTGTTTGACTCCGCTGCATACTGGGAAGGGTTTTGAGGTGTCGCCATCGAATAGCACTGTGCTGTATATGTTGGTGTGGAGCCAGGGGCGTAGCGAGAGTGGGTAAATTCCCCGCGCGGCACTTTGTTAGGGGTGGCTAATTTCTGGTCATTAATTAGATTTTAAAGAACGAAATAATTTTAAAGAAAGTGGAGCTTTTATTTTTAAAAAATGTTACAATAATTAAAAGACCTATCCTAAAATATGTGGACTTTTTAACTGATAAAACTTCAAACTCCATATTTGATAAAAATTATTCTGATATTTATGCTACTAAAAATAAAAAATAAATCAAACAAAACGTCTTAATTTATAGTAGGAGTTCGTGAAACTGATGTGATCGTAACCTTAATTGATTCTTCAAATTTGACAACTCCACCGGTTGTAGAAGTGAAAATGTATGCTCCCTATCAATTTCAAACATTGATGTTAACTAATGCTCTTGGTGACACTTATTTCCCAGTTATTTATAAGTTTCTAACATTAAAAAACATGAAAATTTCATTTAATGAAATAAAAACCAAGATAAAAATTAATAAAAGAAATGAAGGTTCTATATTAAATAAAGTGAAAATAAGATGAGATGATAATTGACGAATACTTTAAGTACAGTGAGACGACTATCAAGATATTAATATTAACTTTCCGATTGAACTTTTTTTTAAAACATGGTTGAGCTTAACACAAGCTAAACATACATTCTTATAGACACGTGTATTTTTAGTGAACACAATATATGATTATATTATTGGTTTTCAATTATAGTAGTCGCTGACCAACACAGGTAAAACAGTAGCTCGTCAAGCGAAATATATTAACTCACTACACCTTTTCTTACCTCCCCTCTTAAAGTCCTAAGGGGCCGTCCTTAAAGTACGTCACGCTCCAGAGGGCGGGGGTGTAAGAAAGTGTGACAGTTTGTGACAGGGGGAGGGGGGTCCGGCCATGTGTGACGTCACGGTGTTTTATATTAAATTTTAATTATTTTGTTTATAAAAAAAAGTGTTCGAAAGTGTGACGTACTTGTGACAGTTTTTGACAGGGAAGAGAGGGGGGAGTTACAAATGGTTAAAAATAGTGTGACGTACAGTATGGACGGCCCCTAAGTGGTCTCCACTACTTGCAAAGCCGCAGCCCAGGAAAAGTACTGTTATTTCACCGTTGAAAATAGTTTTTGAATATATGTATGTGAATAAATTTGGCGTTTTACACATATTACAGTGTTGATTTTTCTGGTGGTCAATGTGTGACAGATTTGACTTTGGGCTTTTCATTACCTTGGCTACAGGACCTCCGACGCTCACTCTCCGAGTAAAGTAATTTCAAGTTTGTTGTCTTCTCTGACCGTAGTCATTTTACGGCTAATTATACCTACCTAATGTACCACAAAATGAATTTCATTTTCTGGACTGTATTGTTTCAATGTCTGTGAAATTACCCTCGCGAAGTCGATAATTTATTAGTGGAAACTTCTGTCTGCTCAAGGGGTCATACTATGATTATTTTCCGCTTTCTCATGGTCTCAGTGCCATATATGTACCTAATTAAATTGTGCAATAACAGCCTACAGTTTCTATGATATTTTTTGTATGATTAAAAACATTTTCAAAAGTTGTTTTTTTCAGAACAAAGTTTTCAAAACATACAAATGTATGTGTTTTAAGGTGATATATTTTTACAAATTGCTATTGTGAGGACTTATTTCAACTGTACGAGAGGTAGAACAAATGTAAAATATCACAACTTCTGATGTACACTTTTTTTAAGATTGAAATGTATTTTGTTTCACGAGGAAAATTGGCAGAATCGTGAAATTAAAATCACCAATAACAGAGCTAAACACTAATATGAGTAACTAAAAATAAACATTATACAAGACTGACAATTTATAAGCCATTAACAGACGAGCTATGATCTTGAGAATCCACATATTTTATTTCAGAATGAGTTATGGTTATCACAATTAACTGCTCGTAATGTCTAAACAGAAAAAAACCCAATCACATTGAGTGTTTATAGTCTATTATTGTTGTGATATATCGTCAGGATTTCAATAAAATTAAAGTCATTTGCCATTAGTAAATTTTCGTAAGTTGTTTGTATTGTTTTGTTTTTTTTAATTTTTTTTCTTACAAACTCTCTAGGCTTTAACAAATAAAAATTAATACAAAGGTGTTATTAATTCAATAAACTACATATATGGTATTAATAAGAATAATATCATTTTCATCTCTCTAAGTCGATAACTAAAATGCAGATATATTTATAAAATGTCTTGATTAAATGCTCTAAAAATAATTTCCATGTATTGTTTCATATTCTTATATAAAAATGTACTATCAAAATTTTCGTTTCTTAATTCAAGTTTTTTTCTGCAAAGTTCAACAACATCCAGTTTTTAGGTGCAACACCCCACGAACTGACATAACATTATTCTTACAAATTTTGCTGTATGTTAATTCTAAACTGCTGCGTGGCTTCGGAAAGTTATCTTAAAGGCAACATTGCTAGCGACTATTTAAATCTCTAGATACAAGATTTACTCAACAACATCGTTGATTCCTTCTTTTCTCTCTCTCGCCCCTGGTTTTGCATAGTAGAAGGATGTTTCATGTGTGGACTTTTTTTACAAATTGATCTAACATTTTTTAAAGACAACACCAATAATTTCCATTTACTTTTAAAAAAAAACCTGACAGTATCATACCATTGCCTGTACTGCATCTTTGTCTGTAAGTTACGTTTATAAATACTTTTCTTAGCAAATGAAGTTTTTCAAATAATCCTTCTACCAGTCACATTGTTCATTTGCCATTAAAATGATAAACTTTAGTCTGTAGAAATTCAAAAGATAGTTGCTATTGTATGACATATTTTCTATAGCAAACACGTCTTTAAAGATGAAGACAGCGGACGAATGAAGATTGAGATTTCTTGTCGATAGCTTTTCAATTAAAATGTCGTTTTATGAAGTTCTAAACATCCATGTAAAGTGTCAAAATAAAATGTATACATTTGCGCTTAAAAATGACATACCTCTGATGCTCAATGCAGTTATGTCATTAATTTGCAAAAAACATGTTTTTAGAAATACAAAATATTTTCTCGTATATTTTAGATTTTATAAAGTCTGCTTCGCATATAATTTTTCTTTATACTTTTGTGTCTAAGTGAAGTTCAACTATAGTGATAGTAAAAATTAAGTAAATACTTTTAAGCACTTCTTTCAAAATGATGTGACAGAAATATTTTTACGTCACCGTCTTAAACATCTGTAAAACAAACTATGAGGTCAAGCCTTTAAAATAATTTGTAAAATATAGTGTTAGTTTGCTTATTATACGACCTGTGTACTCGTTACGTGACAGAAAAACTGTAACAAATTCAACACATAACACGTAAATATTAAGTTACTAGCAGTGCTACTACATATTAATGTAAATTTTTTTAAACTCACTAAATATGCTGCAATTTGAAGGAAAAAAAACTCCTAGAAATTTTGTATAAAAATAACAATTTTTCAACAAAGCGTAATCTCTATATATATAAGCCGCATTTGTTGTCTGTCTGTTCCCTAATAACTCAAGATCCAGACAACCAAATAACGTGAAATTTGGTACACGTACACAAAATTATACCGGAAGGGTTATTAAACAGGTTTCGTTCCATATATATAAGATACTGGGGGCCGGGGGCCCAAAATGTAGTTTTTCCCTATATGAGCTATTTAAAATAAAAATTATTGAAAACTTTACAAACAGTGTCTGAAGAGCATCTATTTGTACTACAGATGCGATCCCTATGGTATTGTCATGTGTGGCATCAAAAGAAAGCAACTTTGACTTTGACGCAGATTCTTGCGGCCTGGTAGTTGTAGAAACAGGCGGTGTAGCTGGTGGTGAAGCAGGAGGTGCAGCTGGTGGTGAAGCAGGCGGCGCAGCAGGCGGCGCAGCTGGTGGTGAAGCAGGCGGCGCAGCTGGTGGCGAAGCAGGAGATGAAGTGCAGCCCCCATTCTTCTGTCTCAATTTACCTTGTCTGACCAACATCATTTTCTTGAATTTCTTTGACCTAGGTGCCATGGTTTTCAGTTCTGAGCAAAATTTGAGAGGAAAAAAAAAGATATTAAAAATCAAAAAAATAATTTTTTTCATTAGGACAAGGTGACGAGGCAAGGTAAAATAAGTACTTACACTTACACTGATGAAATAATAATAATAAGTAAAAATGATGCAATAATATATTTTTTTTTGGTCATTTAAAAATTAAAATAAATAACCCTATGCTAGTTCAACTAATTCATTCATATTTAATAATTTTTATTTACATTACTATGCTTTACGACTCGATTGTTGTCATTGACAACCGAAAATAAAATAATAAATATGAAACCAATTGAGACACGTGTGCTATTAAAAAATGTAATATAACACCGCAATAATGAAACTAAATTTATGTCAAATATTTTTTAATGTGAATCATGAATAATTAATCTTGAAACAGCTTTAGTTTTAATTTATTAGCCCAATACACAATTATATCTTTATTTCGTATAACTTTCTAAACACTAGTACTAACTGTGTCTAACTAGTAGTAGTATCGTATTATAAAACATTGTCGAACACACCTCTAAAATAATCTTATGTGGAGACTAAAACTAGACAAATTAATATTAATTAATTTAATTACTTACCAAGAAAAACAAGTATATATATTCAAATGAAAGTAATTTGAATTTCCAAAGCAAATGTGGTCGATCGATAACGGGTTCAAAGGGTTGCGCTAACTGGACACAGTGATTCAGAACGACGAGTGGGGCAGAATGATGCACTGTGGGATTGATTTTTTACTAGCGGGGCCATTTCTAAATATAGCTGACCAATGATGGTTGCGAAAAGAAGTTTGTTGATGATAATTTAAATATTGACCAATAAGAATGCGTGTTTTTCGAATTTTATGGGTTAGCGGGACAAAGAATTCCGTAGAGGGTTATTTTTGGACATTATAGTGGGCGATACCATTACAATAAGGGGAGGGTAAGCTTTCCAACGATACCAAATATGTCTAGCTAGCGTTTCATTGACGTTATATATCTAAATGAGAATTTCGCAAGAATGTCGCACTTCTAGACAATTTTATACTTACCATACTGTTTTAAAATACATTTTAAACATATTAAAATACTTTTTTAAAGCATTTTGTAAAAACCAAAGTATTCTAAAGATGTTAATTTAGTTGAATTTATTATAATCTCATTTTCGATAAAAATTAGAAAAACATCGATTTTTTCCCCCGTGGACCACCTTAAAGTGAATGAAATTAATCTTATCACATGGTATAACTCAAGAACTCAGCAATCGTTTTCAAAACTCCTGAATTTTAAAGGAATCTGAAAAGTACGTTACACTAATTTTGGTACTTGTGATCTTATCTTATCTTATCTGTTACAGACGCTCCTTCTATACAGAAGATTATTGCGTCCTACGCTTATCTATGGTTTGTGTTTAGTCCTGCATTTCTATTAGAGATTTAAATGTTGATAAAGTGATATCTGTATAGAACTGACAATAAAAAGAAGTTAACTTACAGCTTGCTAAATTTAGAAATTAAGTTCATCACTGCAGCATTACCCGGATCTACAAAATTCGCAAAGAATGTTATGTACAGTCTCTTTAGTGTTTTATGGTAGTTGGCTAAACGTTCAAGGAAGCTGGTTATATAGAAATGTAAAAAAATTTAAGAGTGCGGAAATTAATGATTAATTAATCGATTAATCGTATTTTTTAAATCGATTCAAATTAAGTTGATCGATTAAAAATTAAGAAAATATGTCTAATATTTTTTTCCAATTTATTAATAATTAATTTTTTTCTTACTAATACGTTCCCCTCGTATTATTTTTATTTATTTAGACGTGAATAGTTAAACAAAAATTTTGTTTTCCTTATGTTGCACAGCAGAACAAATTTGCTGTGTTATTTCACTAAATTTTGGAGTCATGGAATTATCGCGACTTAAACGATTTCGCTAAATAATGAATTGCAACTTAACGGGATCTATTAATGCGTTATAAAAATATATTAATCTCAATTAATCGATTAATCGATTACATTTTCTTCTTGATTAATCGATCACATTTTTTTAACCGGTACCAGCCCTAAAAATATATTTTAAAAAATTGTATGTTATGTGTATATATGTTTATTGAATTATAAAATGAAGTCATTAAAAGTATGGTGGGCACATTAAGTTTCATCTTCATTGAGAATAGGGTCTAATAATCGTTGCGGTGAGTGAACGCGACAAAAGTCTTTCATGCTAGCTTACAGGTTATGAAGCGTGTTGTTGTAGCCATTGGATTAGTTAACCTTGAAAATTATTTGTCCAAAGGAATCAAGTGAAAAAATCTGGTGAAAATTTTTTAACTCAGGTAGTACGTTAATAAAATAACAAAAATACAAACAAATTGTGCAATGACAACAATAAATTTGAGCTTTATTTTTAAACTAAGACGACAGCAGACGTTTCAGCTAATGACGTCATCAGTACAATAACATAAAATACGTACTCACATAAGTAATATTTAAATTCTTAAAGCATATGATAAAATAAAATGTTTATGTCAAATAAAAAGTGTTAGTCTTAAAATAAAGCTCACATTTACTGTTTTCATTGCACAATTTGCTTGTGTATTTTGTATTTTATTTAAAAGCTTTCTCGCAGCCCCATTCTATATGAAATATCAGTACGTTAATAGCATAGAAATATAATGTATAAGAAAATTTGTAATACTTGTAAATAAAGAAAGCCCAAATAAATATTTTTTTTTAAAAATGCATTATAAAATGAAAGCAATCTTTCATAGGGAAGACATATTTTTAAAGTAGTTATGATCATAATGTATGCGAATACATTTCCTACTGATTCTAAATAAATTAAAAACTATTTGGATTGCTTAAGATGAAAAAATTGCTCTTGTAATAGAAAATCTGCTGCTTTAAATATTATTTACCGGAGACAAATACGAGTGTATGTGTCATTAAAGGCGGGTAGACATTTAAAAGTGTTTGTACGTGCGTTAAATAAAAGAGAAAAAAATCATTAAAAATAAAATTACTTAGGTGAGTATCTAAATTTTTTAAAATTAACTTCTGATCACAGAGTTTTGATGCTTTTAAAACACTAATACTCCTCGTTAACTTAACAATTTTATATAACAATTTGGTTATGAAATCCAAGCGAAACAAATGATTAACATTTTATTATTCTTTTCTTCTTCTTTACATTTGATTCAAAATTTATTAAGTAGACACGTAAAAATTAGAAAGAAATTAATTTAATGAAGCAAAAAATCAAACGAAAAGACAAAACATGATTTTCTATATGCATCTTTATTTTATATTAAATTATTTACACTCAATAATCGAATTGAACAGTGTGTCTAGTCTCAACTATTTTCCCATTTCATATGATCCCTAAATGTGTCACTATAACATTTTTCTTAACATATCCGACATACACTAAACATAAATGTGTCATGTGATCTACAAATACCATTGTCTCTCTTCTTTTATTAGCCTTTCTCATTCACTATCCGAAATTTGTTTAACTACCTGGATCTATCTGTAGTGAAATTTTATTGTTTCTAGTGTCATATCCATAGTCTCATCTCTTACACTGTAAATGTGTCTACTGTCATGTCCCTATTCTCTATTGCTACACAGTAACATGCGTCTAATATCAATTATCATGTCCATAGTCTCACCTATTACACTGTGACATGCGTCTAGTGTCATGTCCCTAGTCTCACCTGTTACACTGTAACATGCGTCTAATGTCTTGTCCCTAGTCTCACCTGTTACACTGTGACAGGCGTTTTGTGTCATGCCCTTAGTCTCACCTTTTAAACTGTGACATGCATCTAGTATCATGTCCCTAGTCTCACATGTTACACTGTGACATGAGTATAGTGTCATGCCCCTAGTTTCATCATTTAAACTGTGACATGCATCTAGTGTCATGACCCTAGTCTCACATGTTACACTGTGGCATGCGTTTAGTGTCATGACCCTAGTTTCACAGGTTACACTGTGGCATGCGTCTAGTGTCATGTCCTTAGTCTCACCTGTTACACTGTGACATGCGTCTAGTGTCATGTCCATAATGTCACATAGTTTAAAAAGTCCAATATAAATAATAGTGTGCTAAATTACAATGTTACTGAAGGAAGCACAATTATGGCTGTTATTTTGTGTATACAAGCAACCATTATGCCATGAGTATTCCATTGCCATAGATGAGTTACATAAATACATTTTATTTTTAGCATAGTGTTATTTAAACAAGCAAATTGACACTCGTTCATAGCAAGTTACTAAATTACTTAATTCTTATCTTCATTTCCACGTAATTCATTTTTAACCTTCCATCTTTTTTATCATCCCACCAATTAATGGATGTAAGATCCCCGCCATCCCAGACACCATTCAAATGTGAATCATAGCATTTGTAGTACCACCATCCTGACTTCATAATAGAAGCACATTTGTCTTTATCAGCACGGTCTGGAGTGGCGAATGGCTCGTTGTTATGAACTCTTAATGAGTCTCGAATAGTACCATCTTTCAATTTTCCCAGACGCAAGGTGTAACTCATGGACTCGTCTTCTAAGATGAAAGAATCGTAAGTGACGTAATATGTGTTATTCCCGCTTTTCATGTCGATCCTGAGTTGGTACTTGTCCTAGAGGAAGAGTATCAGGTAACACATGTCAGTTTAAGCTTTGAATTAATGGACTTTATTTTCTAACAACGAGTTACGTTGTTTTAGTTTGTTTATGTATAACAGTCATTAATTAAACATACTACGGTGGTCTTGTAAACATTTACAAATTGAAATATATGCAATATAAACCATTCAAGTTCATTACAGGGAGAATTTAATATTAATTTTAATATATTACATCTATAGTATTCAAATTAATGAACGTTAAAATGTTAAAGCGTGTCTCAATAAAATGAATAGAAATTTAAAATATTCTTGCATTAATTTAAACTTTAGAACTTGGAAAATATTTTATATGTTTCCCATGTAAGTTATAAAACAATAAAAAAATAATACACTCCTAAGCTTAAAAACTTAATATGAGTAAACTTTAAAATTCATACCATTAAATTAAGTTACACATTAACGGTAATATTTAAAGCGAGGAACGATAATGAAAAGAATGTTACCATATATTTACATTAATTAACATTTTGAAACCGTATAACACATCAAAGGGAACAGCTCCGAACTTTTATTTTTTTGTTCAACTGTATAATTTCTTAGTATATTCAGAGAGACGCAATATTTAAATAACATAATTTGATTAATTAGACAATACTCGTGTATACCTGTATTTGATAAAAGGGAAATTAAATTGTGCCATGTTGTCTGATTTAGGAAAATGATACCCTAAAATATTTTATTACGTGCCATAGAGATACATGCATTACAACCGGTAAGAAAGTCATTGATACTCAAAAGCTTTATTGGAGGAAAATGTAATGGGACCTATACAAGCGATACATGATTTAAAGTTTAATACCCCTCCATATTTTAATTTGGATCGAGATGATTACATATGCCAAGTTTGTACAAGATACATCAATCCATGTTGACATAATAGTGACGCTAAATAATTAAATATACACTTACAAATGGACATATATATATATATACTAGCAACAAAGCCCGTCCAAAGACGGGAATAAGTGTAGGGTGACCTGTGAAGTTTATGGTAGGACATCACAACATCTACATAAACTGACTCAAAAATGAAAAGTTACCAATCGTCGTTTTAACAACAGTCTTTGTCCAGTGACCCTACCTCCCCACCCACTCCACGGTCTCTCCAGAGACCCTACATCCCCCCCCCACACCACCGTCGCTCCAGAGACCCTACCTTCCCGCCTACACTGCGGTCTGTCCAGAGACCCCAACTCCCCCCCAACACTATAGTATGTCCAGAGACACTACCTCCCCCACACCGTGGTATGTCCAGAGACCTTATCCCCCCGCCGCAACACCGCTGTCTGTCCAGAGATCCTCCCTCCCACCTCCACCACGGTTTGTCGAGAGACCCGCAGTCTCGACTGGCCATACATGTGTATCACTTCAAAAATACTATTCATTATAGTTATAATAAATAACCCGTAAAAACAAAATTTTTTAATGTAAATCCCAACGCGCACCGCTCAAAATAAAGTCTTGGATAAAATAATGCACCTAAAAATAACTCTTTTTGAACGTCCGCGTAAATTTGTTAAATATGGAAATGAGATTTAATTTTTCTCAGCTAGTGATTGGCTGTAGGAGTTTGAGGGACCAATCGGCTATCGAGACCCGGAAGACAACTGCCTTTATTATTATAGATATACATAAAAGATACATATTATTGTGTGTAATTGTTAGCTAATAAATATGTTTAAGTTTATGTAAACTTTAACTTAATAATAATAAAAGTAAATTGGTAATTTTTATAACACTGTTTCCCATCAAGGAGCCGGGCTCACAGCGCTTTACATGGATAAAATAACATAAAATAATAACTTAAATATACATTCTTTTCATAATAACCACATAAATAACAGTACAATACACATAAGCAACTTAAATAATAAATGTTCCATTTAATTACAATATTAGAAATTAAAGTTAACTTTTAAATTCTTTTTAGTTTTTTTTAATTCTTTTTAGTTTTTTTAAATTAATTTTTAGAAAACACATTACCTTTAAAGTTATTTCTGATATCAGATCATTCCCCAGCCAAAAGTCTCCATCAAATGATCCAAAACCTTTTTTATAGTCATTCCAGTTTCTTGTAAAGTTGACGTGGCCATTGATACGTCTCTAAAACATTAAAAAGATTTCTTTTCAACATAATTAAATATACTATTGAAAATTATTATATCAAAAATAGTATTCATTATTATTCTTAAAATTACACCCATGAGCGATTTTACGAAAAAGCAAAACACAATTGTACATAAGAAAGTTTAGATGCAATGATGATTTTCAAAATACGAAAGTTATTAATAGAATTAAAAGTTTTTTCATGTTAAAACGTTCATACAGAAACAGAAATTATCTAATTTTAATTCGGAGACAAAGTACCGTGCATAAATCACGTCACGCGATTTTGAACAATTTTACCCCCCCCCCACTCCCTTTTCCTTTTTATTTCTCCCGTCGTCACACTTTGTCACAATAACTTAGACCCCCCTCCCCCCCACACCAAAGCGAATTCAAAAAGCTTTGACCATCCACCCTACTAAAAAAAAATTTAAAAGCCGTATTTTCTAATTGATAATTAGCATGTTGCAAATTACTTTTATGTCATTTAGTGTAAGTCTGGTCTTCAATATAATTTCGTAACAGGTGTGAAGCCATTGAAAACATCATTAAATAATTTGCAAGCAATCAAATATTTAATTTGAACTTTTTTTTTAAAGTTTCGCATTTTGATAAGACGGTACATTTCATAAACACCCCCACCCCCCTCGTCACAAATGCGTGACCCCTCCGCCCCCTCCTTGGCGCGTGACGTCCTTTATGGACGGCCCTAAAACAACACATTTAATTGACCTGTATTATGATCCATCCATCACCGTCTGTTTCTATGTCACATAAAACATATTTATTGTGTATTGTTGTTATCATTCTCCTAAAATGTGCTCTTGACATCCCTTTTTCACACGTTAACTGTAACAATGTAGCCATGGTTAATGAAAATCATTTTATTTTTATTTTACAAAGAAAGGTTATTAAATGTTTTAAATCAAGACGTTTGATATTCTGATATAGAAAACAAAGTTTTAGCTCAATAAGTGTATATAAATATCAATAAATAAATACATATACATATTTATTATGTATGTATATATAACATATATATATAAAACTAGAAAATAACCTCGCAGTGAGTTGGCGAAGTAGGATCGAGTTGGGTGAATGGTTTAGTCACCTATAAAGAACATTCATACATACATACATACATATTTTCATGTATTATTTATAGATGAATGCCTTTTTAATATTGTAATTGTATTTTAAAAAATAGCAGTGTAACCATAAGCGCCTACCAATTTAATTAAATTCGTGAAATTGTAAAGCTGTAATTAAACAATTAAACATTTAAAAACCTACCTGTCAGATACACGTTTTTACACATAGAGTTAAAGTCATATTAATCTTTTTTTTTATTTTAAATCCTTCATATTAACTCGTGGTGTCTGTTTGATCGCTTGTTTGTTTGTCGAAAAAACTTTGGATGGATTTTAAACCCACTTCCTTGTAAGCTAGCGAGCTGAAATTTAGCAAGTGCTTATTTTATTGACAATACTTTTTATAAACATATTCCTGATCGGTTCGCATCATATTAAACATGTTTTACGACACATAACTACAATTTTGTATTTTTGGATTGTCTTGCGCTGCGTATTATAATGAACATTCTTTTAGTTTTTTCTCGTACATAAAGGATATAGTGAAAAACTAGGATTTTTACGGATTTCTTTATTAAATAAATTATATGGCGCTTTTTTTAAAAACAATCAACTAATTTTCGTACTTTGTGTTTCGCCATACAAATCTTGTGGTAGGGACTTTGTTTAAGGTAAAACTGTTTCATATTTTTCTGATGCTATATTTAACTTATTATATTATAAAAAATATTTTAAGTAAACTAGAAACACATCTCCACGTATTCGACTACTTAGGTCGAATCTTGATGTCTTCGCCAGAACGCTAAAGTTTAAAAGCGAATTTTATAATCTTCAGTCATATAGTTCTTGTAAATTAAGTAATAAGGAAAAACATGCATCACATTATATATAGCGTAACATACATAATAAAATAACCAATCTGATAGAGAATTTGTAGGCACTTAGTATATGGTAATCTGCATAATAATAAGGAAATCAAGGGGTCTTTAACACTTAATATGACATTAGAATAGAATACAAATATTTTTTTCCCAAGGAGCTAGCCAAAATTCATGAAAGAAAAAAATATATGTGCTTAATTCAATGTATATAAAACATGAGAATTCTAGGTGCAAATAAATAATACGTGCTTATTTGTAAGTGTGCATATGTTGTTTCAACAACTGTGCCAATCTGTATGTCAGAAGTCTGATTGCAATCTATGTTTAAAATAATATTTATTTCTTTTTGTTTAAAGAAATCATCATTATTATTAATACCAGAGGACAGCGAGCTGGGGTAAATTCAACTATAAGTGGTGACAAGGGAATTCTTGGGATAATACAGACTCGTTTAGGGCCTATATAATCAACTATAAGTGGTGACAAGGGAATTCTTGGGATAATACAGACTCGTTTAGGGCCTATATAATCAACTATAAGTGGTGACAAGGGAATTCTTGTGATAATACAGACTCGTTTAGGGCCTATATAATCAACTATAAGTGGTGACAAGGGAATTCTTGGGATAATACAGACTCGTGTAGGGCCTATATAATCAATTAAAATATGCGTCTTTGGGGTAATGACAACATACAACCTTATAACTTTGGGGTATCGGGCAAATAAGTTCGCCAAACCGTGATTTATACGACACTATCACTTACGATCTGCATAATCACATTAATAAACTACTGTATATACTCGCTCTATAGCCCGATCGTTATAAGCAAACCTTACTCTTTTATAAAGAGAATATATATATATATATATATATATATATATATATATATATATATATATATATATATATATATTCATGAAAACACGTATGTGCAAGTAAGCATGACGAATGACATCGCTGGGATCAACAGATCACAGTTGACAAGCGTAGTGGGTTAAAAAAGAAAAAAAGGGGTTGGGACGGCAACAATGATTCTTGCGTTCACTTGCTTTGTTCCTTCACAGAATAACCAATGATGCTTAGTATAGTGGTTATCACATCCACTTTGAACGCGGAAAGTCCTCGGTTCAAGCCCCAGCGGGTAAAATGTTTAAAATTCATTAAAAATGTTTCTTTCTGGCCGTTATTTTCCCCCCTTTTTGCAAACATGACTAACCTTTGCTAGGGTTGGCCAATCACAGTTTATGATCGGCAAGGGATGGTAGTAAATGGTGGGGGGCAGGTAACAACAACCGCAGTGCGCATGTTTCCACGTTTACTCGTTTATTATTACTTCGTTCTGCTGTTTGTGTCCGTTCTCTCACCCTTGTTCTTTGCACTATCTATGATGAGCAAGTCTGCGGCGTATGCTACGCAGTGGGTATTATCGAGTAGTATAGAAAGTGTGTAACCCGCTCGTAAGCCGACCCCAAGAGTTACTGGTAGTTTTTTAACAGAATTGGCTAAGACGCGTACAATAAAATTCGTTCTGGAAAATAAAATTTGTAAAAAAAAACAAAACATTATAAAAAAATTCACAAAAATAAATAAAATGAATAAATAAGGTAAGTGCATATATTTAATAATATTTTAAAGCTTCTGATAGAGCATTCGAATCGTGTAGAATGTAGACAAGGACCTTAATGATCTACAATACAAACACTGATATTCAATGTACATGCAGAAATCACCCATGACCGCTCGTAAGCCGACCCGCCAAAATGTTCTCCTGGGTTTTGACTAAACAAAATTCGGCTTTAGAACGAGTATATACGGTAATAAAACCAATGGAACATTACACGCACAAAGCTCTGCATACGCTGTACAACAAAGACTCTAAGTATTTACATAGTTTCATATAGTTGTTTCTTTGTTATTTCTTTAAATCTTCGAAGATATTTCACAAATAAATACTCATATTTATGAAAATGTGTTTTCAGTTACAAGTGCTGAAATGACTTTTGGAAACAGAATATACTTGGTAGAAAACAAACAATTACATGGAAAACGAACATCGAAGTAACAAGAATCAGAGAAACAAAAAAAGTTTTACACTTGTTAATATTAACAATCTATTGTTAGTATACGTGTTCGAACAAAGCTGGATGATTATTCTAATTTAGCTTTTGAGTTCATCGACGTTCATAAAATATTCAAAAGAAAAATGTATCGATGACAAATGCATAATAATTATTTTCATTATCTTTTTTTTTGTTTGACTGGTGAGTTGGTTAGCTGTTGATGATAGCAGTTGTGATTAGTAAAGTGAATCTACTTATTTAATAAGTGAATGAATAAATGGTAATGTTTTGTTTTTTATAACCATATATATTTTTAAAAAAATCGTTTACTTAAATCGATATTATTTAAATAATATTTAGCAGTTTCCTAAGAGATTGTTGTTGCAAAACAGACCGGACCTGCAGAGTCTGTTATGTTTACAATTTTTTTTAAAGTACTGTACACTATGCAGTTGATTTTAGTGGCCATTGGAAATAACCGGAGAAATACGAAGACTTTGATCAATCGCTTGAATTTTCCTCCTGTATTTCGCATTTTCCATGTTCAGAGAATTAATACTCTCCAATTACCAATAGTGTGTAGAATGCATCATTCTCTCAGCTAACTGTCATATGTACTATGTTATGGAGATGTTATGGTAGCTGCTTGAAAGAATGTGATATTGCCCTTCTTCGTTATCTGGTAATGTTCTCACTTAACCAGCTAAGTAGCACTTAGTCGAAGTAGCTTAGTATTTATACCAATCTTAAAATCATCTTTAAGTTTTTAGTCAAGTTTGCACAAAGACAGAGTGAATTGAATCAATTATATTTCTTACTAGGAGACCCGTCTTGCGACGATCTCAGTAAACATGAATAAATTTAAAGAAACCAATGAATGGTATGTTTTAAAACATACAGCAAGAAACCTTCGAGGAAGTTTTCAAAAAATAAAATCAAAGTTTCATAGCAAAGGGATCAATAAATTAATAATTAAATAGCTTACAAAAATAGAAACGATATTATGGGCCCCGGCCCCAGATGGAGTTATAATTTAATTTTTTATTGTCATTGTACTCAAGCTATATTTCTCAATATCGTGTAAAATTGTAAAAGGGAATACAATTATTAACGTTCAGTAAAAAAGAAATGTGTGGGCCCAGCTCCGAGGAAATGACATTGGGAGTTCAGTGCGCTATAGTAATTTAATATAGGCTCTTAAGTTTTTACATGCAAAGTTTGGTCAAAATCCAGTTATTTTGTCATTAGCTAACGCTATAAAGCAAAACAAAAATAAATTAAAAAAACAAAAAGGAAAGCCCCAATGCTCAAGATGGGGACCTGGAATGTACGGACGCCGACAAACGACCTTAATGATATCAGCGATGCCAGGAAAATATATGTAATAAACAACGAACTTGCAAGACTGCAGGTAGATATAGCCACCTTACAAGAGACACGGCTGCCAGGTTCTGGTTCATTAGGAGAAAAGGACTACACGTTCTTCTTGCAGGGTAAAAGCGAGAAAGAAGCCAGAGAAAATGGTGTTGGAGTTGCTGTCCAAAACACCCTCTTGGGAATGGTAGTACCATGCCATCAGGGAACTGAAAGGCTTCTCTCACTCCGCCTACACACCTCAACAAGACCCTCCTACCTAATAAGTGCATATGCTCATACGCTCAATGCAACAATGCAGACGAAAGACGAGCTCTACAACCAGTTGGACTCACTGCTAAGCTCGATCTCCAAAGATAAAGCATGTGATACTGTTGGACGACTTAAACGCTAGAGTGGGTGCAGACTACATCTCATGGCCCACTTGTCTGGGAAGATTTTGCACAGGAAAACTGAACGAAAACGGACAGAGACTCATGGAACTATGCTCTTATCACGATCTAAGCATCACCAATACTTTCTTTCAGAAAAATCCACAACATAGAGTGTCCTGGAGACATCTTCGCTCTAAACACTGGCACCAGCTGGCCCTAATTATTAACAGGCGCTCTGCATTAAAACATTTTTATCATCACTCAAACTTTCTATAGTGCCGACTGCGACACAGATCACTCACTGGTAATTTGCAAGCTGAGATTACTGCCCAAGAAACTCACCAATCCAGACCAGTAGGCAGACCCCATTATTGATGTGAGCAAGGCTTCTCACCCAGATAAGAAAGCTGAGTTTATACCAGCTCTACCCAACTCACTTGACTCTGACCTGCCAGGCAATAGCACCAAGGAAAAGTTGGAGCATCTTCGACAGACCATACACAGCACAGCCATGCAGATCTCCGAAAGAAAAAGTACCAAAAACAATGACTGGTTTGAGGCCAACTCTGCCACACTCACTCCTGCTGTAGAAGTAAGACGAAGTGCTCACCAAAAATACAAGCACTCCCCAAACCCACAGACACTGCAAGCGTACAGGTTAGCCAGGAGCAATTTTCAGAGATTAGCTAGGCAATGCGCAAATGACTACTGGCTCCAACTCTGTCAGAGCATCCAGCTAGCGGCCGACACCGGTAATATTAGGGGAATGTATGACGTCATTTAAAAAGCCATGGGGCCTTCTAAGAAAGTCATAGCCCCATTGAAGTCCACAACCATAGAAACAATCCGCGAAAAGCCTAAACAGATGGACAGATGGGCGGAGCACTTTTCAGAACTTTACTTCCAACAAAATCACGTAACATAAGATGACATCGATGCCATCCAAAGCATCCCCCTCATGGCAGAACTGGACGACATACCCACCTTGGCAGAATTAATAAAAGAAGCAATTGAGCGATTACCAATAGCCAAGGCCTCCAGTCAGGACGGAATCCCACAAGCGATCATCAAGTGTGCAGTAGTGTATTGATGGAACACCTACATAGCCTCCTCTGCTAGTGCTGGGAGGAAGGAGCAGTACCAGAGAATATGAGAAATGCCAACATAATCATGATGTATAAAAATAAAGGAGACAGAAGCGTATGTAACAACTACAGAGGCATTTCCCTCCTTAGCATCGTGGGTAAGGTCTTTGCACGCGTTGTTTTAAAGAAACTGCAAAGACTTGCTGAGAGAGTATATCCTGAATCACAGTGCGGCTTCCGGGCAGAAAGGTCTACAATCGACATGATCTTTTCTCTCAGACAACTTCAAGAAAAGTGCCGAGCGCAACACATGCCCCTCTATCTGGCTTTCATTGATTTAACAAAGGCTTTTGACCTAGTCAGCAGAGATGGTCTATTTACAGACTTGGAACAAGTTTGCTGCCCACCAAACTACTTAACATTATACACTCATTCCATGATGTTTTGAATGACACGGTGCAGTATGACGGATCAACTTCCCCTCCATTTGACATCCTCGGTGGAGTGAAACAGGGCTGTGTCCTCGCCCCGACACTCTTCGGCATCTTTTTTGCCTGCCTGTTGAGACATGCCTTTGGAACCTCAACCGAGGGGATCTACCTACATACCCGTTCTGATGGTAAATTATTCAATCTGGCCAGGCCGAAGTCAAAGTGGAAAATACGAGAAACAGTCATTAGGGACATGCTTTTTGAAAATGATGCAGCCATAGCTACTCACAATGAAGCAGACTTGCAAAGCCTAATGGAACGCTTTGCCAAGGCCACCAGTGACTTTGGCCTAACCATCAGCCTCAAAAAGACTAAAGTGATGGCCCAGGATTCTGATCCACTCAACATCATCATCAATGTTTGCCAACACTTTACATATCTTGGCTCCAATATCAGCAACAACCTGTCTCTTGATCCCGACCTAGACATACGGATCGGCAAGGCCTCCACAACTCTGGCTAGGCTCTCAAAAAGAGTCTGGAACAACAAAAAACTGACCATCAGAACCAACAATTTCTGTGTGCTAAGCATCCTCCTTTATGCCAGTGAATCCTGGACCCTATACTCCAGACAAAAAAGGAGATTGAGTGCTTTCCACATACGCTGTCTCCGACGCATCCCGGAAATCGCCTGGCAGGACCATGTAACCACAACGATGTGCTACAACAGGAAACAATACAAAGCATGACAGCTCTTCTCCGCCAGCGTCGGCTCAGATGGTTGGGATATGTGCGCAGATTGAAGGATGGCATAATCCCAAAGGACATCCTCTATTCTGAGCTAGCCAAGGAAAGAGGACTACAGGCCGGCCTCACCTCCATTACAAAGATGTCTGCAAGAGTGACCTCAAAGCTATTGGCATAAACAAAAATAGTTGGGAGGAACTCACTGGGGACAAGTACAGATGGAGACAGGCGTTGACTTCCAAACTAGAAGCAGGAGAAAAAAACCTTCAACAGGTCGCAGACGTAAATCGCATAAAGAGGAACAGGATAGCAAATCCGCTAAGCACGAATACTACCTTTCAGTGTCAGAAGTAAAGCAAAGGCTGCTATTCGTGAATGGGCTTGTACAGCCACAACACAAGCTGCAAAGCCATGCGCGCAAATTCCACAGGAGCACAGAACATTTTGTCTTCTTACGAGACATAAGCAAACCAACAACAACGCTGAAACTAATTTTTACATAGGTAATATAAGGGAGGAAATGACTTTAAGTAATTTTTACATAGCTAATATAAGGGAGGAAATGACATTAAGTAATTTTTACATAGCTAATATAAGGGAGGAAATGACATTTAATAATTTTTACATAGCTAATATAAGGGAGGAAATGACATTAAGGGGCCACCGGGCCCATTCGGTGAAAAAAGTCAATTTCAAAAACCTATTTATTACCACGTTTTTATTAACTCGCTTTCGTTCCTGTCCGAAACTCAATTTTTCAAATCTGCCAACGTAAAATTGAACCATTTCTGGTGGTCCTAGAGAGCTGAAAATTTTACCACATATAGATCTTGGATGACAATGCATTGTATAAACATTTCAGATCGATCGAATATACCGTTATTACATTATTGAACTTTTTAGTTTATCTATATATAAGCCTCTGTAGCGTCTGCTTTTGTTGACATCCATGAGTACACCCCGTGACCACATTACCGTGTTTTTAAAACGTTGGGCGGGCACTTATGAGGTGTTTGGTATAAACAAAAATAGAGGTAAAAAATATTTTTAAAAACCATGTTTTTGTAAGTGGACTTAAAAGAATAAAATAAATATAGATAAAAAAAAGATTTTTTAAAAACCGCGTTTTTATAAGTGTACTAAAAAGAAGAAAATAATTTAAAGCGAATAAGTTCAAGTACTTTCATATACTATGACTAAACACGTGGGGTGGGCGTTTGGTATACAAATTAGAGATTTATACTTAAGAGGGCAAAAAAAATATCAAAAGTGAGAGAATAAGTGAACTGCATATGTCAAAACCTCATAAGCACCCGCCTAACGTTTTTAGTCATATATGAAAGTACTTGAACTTATTAGTTTTAAATTATTTTCTTCTTTTTAGTACACTTATAAAGACGTGGTTATAAAAATATTTTTACCTATATTTTTTTAAATTCAGTTTCATCATAGATATATTTCTCAAGATCTTTAAAAAGTGAAGAGTAAAAATATCTTCAACATATACGAAAAACGACATTTGGGGCCCTCGGCCACGAAGAAATTGACATTAGACTTTCGGTGCCTTAAGTATTTAAATATGGCCTACAAAGTTTTTGAATACAACGTTTGGTTAAGATTCATTCATTTACTTATTAGCTAACGCATAACGCATAAACTAAATTTTATATAGCTTATTTAAGCAAAAAACGACATTAAGGGCCCATTGAGTGCAAGATATAAAGTTCAAAACACCTGTTCATTTCAATATGGATGATACTGGATACATTTATTACTATTTTTCAAGATTGTTAATAATTGAATTGGGAATAAATTAATAAAATTTTAAGAAAAAGGGCATTGTGGGCCCACATGCCCAAAGGAACGGTCGTTTGGAGTTTATTGCCCTATATTATAATATTGGCTGTCAAGTTCTTATATACAAAGTTTAGTTAAGATTCATCAATTAACACAGTAGCCAACGCTTAAACTAATGTTTATAAGGCTCATATAAGAAAAACATGAAATTGTGGGCCCCCGGCGCTTTATGAGTTTTAAATTTCGAAAAGAAAGTAGCCAGTTACCATCTCGGAAGCTTACTCAACAGTCTCGAAAAATTTTCATGACGATCGGGGGAATGGTTTAGTCAGCTATAAAGGACATGCACACACACTCATACACACACACATAGAGAGACATAATTTGCTTTATATATATATATATATATATAGATTTAAAATGACTGTTTTACATGTAATATATAAAACATAAAATAATGAACTAATTTCATCAGCATGTTTTAATCTAAGTAAGTGTACACATGGGGTAAGAGGAAAAAAGTAATTCTTTGGCATATGATCCCCCTTTAAAGGGGGCGAAGTTAAGTGGCATGCCACTTATAGAAAATCGGAAACTTCGTTAGTCTAATGTTCGCGTCGTTAAACACAGCTAGACATTAATATATGTGAAAAACATAATTTAAAAATCATGCTTTTTATTTCTGTTTTGAAGATAATTTTGAAACAAAATTTTTGCTCCGAAAAAAAATGTTGCTAGATATAATTTTAGTATACACAATATGTCAAACTTTAGAAAATAATATCAGTAATACTATCTCTCCTATAAAAATTGTAAAGTTGTAAATTACAACTGAATCGAAGTCACAAGTCACTATATTAATTTCTCATTAATCTTTCCGCCTAAGTTGTCTCTCGTAGAAAATCATATATGAGGACCGGTGCTTTTTAGTGCGGTGCTGAAATGGATTTTAATGCACACCAGATATGACACTTTCCATGTCTTTTAATTAAAATATGATGTGTGTCTCGTATTGTTATTTGTGCTTTACTGCATCATTCAGCAAAAAAAAACAATAAAATGTTTAGTTGCTTATTCTCACAAAGCAGGCTAACTGGTAAGATATTATTGTTGTTTTTTTTAGAAATTATCCTTCCAGACAGTCATTTGACTGATATCAACTATGATCAATTTAAAAATACCCAACGGCATGAAAAAATCTTTTTTCATAAACTTCTAAAGTTTTAATTTCCATTCTGTTTTACACGATCGTGTCAAATATTTACACATATCTCCACCATGACAAATATTTACACATATCTCCATCATGACAAATATTACACATTTCTGTATCATAAACCAGTTTGAAATCTTCAATGATTTTGATTAGTAAATCTTTCAAGACGCCCATGTGGTCACGTCCTATGAAGTGTCGGGAGACAGGACACTGTTAGACCTATGTAATTACACTTACACTTACGGCAGGAGATGTATTTGGATTTCACAGCAGCTGGGTTTTAGTTTTGTATTTATTTGCGTTATATTCGTTCTATTTGTGTACTATTTGTTCGTTGAGGAAGGATCTTTGTCGAAACGTTCGCTGTTTTGTTACGTCATTTCAGGCTCACTAATACCCTGTTTACAAATTATCTATGTATTACATTAAAGCAGGGGTGGCCAGGCCCGTAGCCACTGAGAGCCATTGTAGCAGTTTAAAAAATTGTCGAGAGCCGCATTTAAAAATTACTTTTGTGATTTTTAAATAGTATTTTTTATTGGCATTATATGCTATAACTTTAAACAATTTAATTGCTTTTGCCCTAACTGTATGTTGAAGAAATATGTGCTTTACAGTTACACAATTGACAACGATTTAAAAATGTAAATTTATTAATAGAACCACACTGATATAGACTCATAATTATATTGAATCTTAATTGTTATGACTCTGCCGAGAAGCCTTTGAATTAGCAAGTATCTTTAAATCAGGTTGGTAGCTAGTAGTTATGGTGCAAAGAAGTTTTGTCAGATGCTTGTTACTATTTACTGCTTTGATTTTATTAACTTCATTGTTAAGTACAAAGATTCCAATCAGTAGGTTATACAGAAAATGTTTATAAATCTGAAACTAGCTTTCTTTAGTTGAGGACATTTGACTTCTGGCACGCGAGATTAATAACTCCTCTCTTACAGCAACATCTAAGGAAACAGTACAAACCAACATCACCAATTGTGGCGTATCTTGAATATCCGTTGATTCATCCACCAAGAGCCAAACTGAATGCTACACAGTTTTTTAAAAAAATCATCATTTGTCCTTCAATATCAGCGTTAATGTCTGATATATGTCACTTGGTGGTGTGCGTGACATTGGAACTTATGTTGCCAGCTCCCGACGTCTGGAAGTAATTGGATCTACTATTAAAATTCCGTTCTCGATTTCCTTCTTAATAAAGACCCCATCAGAATAACGTCGTTTAGCACGAGAAATATTCCAAGTGAAGGCGTAACTTGACTCAGTTGAAGTGACACCTTCTTTGCTGAAACAGAAAGTAGTGTCTTCTGCTGACACATTTCAGATCTTAACTCAGCAAGGTACCTTTGTCTTTCATTACATATAGCCAAAATTATTGTCAAACCTTTGTTTTGGTAAAAAATTATTTTTAAAAATAATTGTAAAAAAAAACAAAAGAAAACGTTCATTGATTATGTATACGATACATTTCAAACAAAAAATTTAATGTCATAAATTGGTCGCGAGATGCAATGTCAACACAGAAGAGCCGCATGCGGCGCGCGAGCCGCCATTAGGCCACCGTTGATTTAAACTTTAAAGTATTCCACTTTTTTTGACATCTTTAAAGCTGTGATACTAATGATTTAACCGACACTAATTTATTTATATCTATGTGATTTGACTTTCCCTTAGAGAGTTCAATGTGTTTTATTATTCAAGACCAATCTACGAAATTGTTTTTCTGACGTATGTTTATACTAAATCTCTTGTAGTAAACATGTTGTTTACTTGGATTAATTTCAATGAAAACTAAAAGTTAAAAATAAACTGGACGAGTTAATTTTAGTTTTTGTTGTGGGGATTAAATCATATCAGAGCAGTGGCCATGAGATCAACATATTTTTATGTTTTTAGTTTTTGGAAGATGGATCTTGTTCAGAGTTATACTTGAACCTGAAGAAATTTCTAGGAGTCTTTGGTAGTAGTCAATTTCCTGTATTAGATATGGACCAGGAATATATATAAAAGTTTCTAATTTGATTTATTGAATTATATCACTTATTTGATTAAGGTTTGCTTATAATACATTAAATGAATACTCTAAATGAATAGATGTTGTTTTTTGTTGTTGTTTCTTTTTGTTCTTATTTTTGTTCTATAGAATGAACGTTTTTCTTTAATAAAATATTATTTCATACCAATTATTTATACCCCCCCCCAAAACAAAACAAAAAAAAACACAAAAAAAAACAAACAAAAAACAAACAAAAAAAAACAAAACAAAACATAACATAAATGAAATAACTTTAGAGAGGTAATTCGGTGTTAAAGTATGATTGGCTTACAACTTTTTTTCCTAATAACACAAGATTCTAACAATGATAAAAATTTAAACGAAATAATTATCGGTTGAAAGTCAAGATCGCAAATTATGTCTCTACTAGCTGACCCGCGGCATAGCATACGCCGCTAATGATTTAGTGATGCGTGAAGACTTCCTGAAAAATACAGTTGTCAAAATGGGGTGTGTTTGGGAAAACGAATTTGAGTGAATGAAAAGAAGGAACTCTAGTGAGACCCGCGGCGTAGCTTACGCCGCAGACTTGCTCATCATAGTAAGTGCAAATAATGTTAAGGGGGAATGAGAGTACAGACACAAAAAAGCAGCACTAAGTAAATAAAAAAATAGCGAGTAAACGTAAAGACAAGCACACTGAGGTTGTTGTTACCCGCCATCCATTTATTAACCGATGTTCAATCGCGTTGTTTTGATTTCTTCGTACTTCAATTTGTGTCTGTTCTTTCTCCACTCTCTTTGCACTCTCCATGAGCAAGTCTGCGGCGTATGCTACGCCGCGGGATTCTAATTTCATAATAATTATAAATCCTCAAATCCTATTTTTATATCGTTCCTTTTTCAAAAATTAAAATATAAGCCTTAAAACAATGACGTCATATAATATCAATATACATAAAACAATGACGTCATAAAATATTTTTATAGAAAATCTATCGCAGCGCCTCCTAACATCATTATCCCATACATACATACATACATACAGAAGGAGTCATATGCTGAGTATGCACTCAATCCTGAGTGAGAGGCGCCTGAGGTGGTTGGGACATGTCCGCAGGATGTGCCGGAGCTTTACGACGAGCTGGCAACTGGTATGCGGAAGAGAGGACGCCCCTGCTTGCGCTTCAAGGATGTCTGCAAGAAAGACATGACTCTGGCGCAGATAGACCATGAAACGTGGGAGACCATTGCTGTGGAGCGCACCTCCTGGCGGGAAAAAGTGCGTGAGGGCATTCTAGTCGCGGAAGCTTCCCTTACAGCCAGTAGCGAGGAGAAAAGGGCCAGGAGATATGGGAAGGGGGGTAGAGGAGCAGGAGGAAACGCCATCATCCCATGAGGATGGACGGATGTCATAGTAGTAGTAGTAGTAGTAGTACATACATACAGACGACGGGAATAATGTATATTAATATTGATTAAGTCAATGTTCTTGTTAGCTGGCATACATCTCTTTCAGGTTGTTTTCATTCTCATGACCCTGGATGAAAATGTCTAATATAAATTTAAAACTGAAATTCTTTTGTTACTATCTTCTGAACTGGAATATTCTGGAAAGTATCATAGAACTTTCTCACAGGCTGGGGTTTAATGATAACAATTTTAACTTTATAAACAACAACCACAGTCCTAAACGTTACAAGTTATCTAATATTGACTGTTGTTTTAAAATATATCCAGTCTATATTCTATTATTATTTAGAAACTTCCTAAAATACTTTTGTATCGTATCTCTATATTACAAGCAGATCACGTGAGATGTGAGAAATGTGCATGTTTAATTTCATGCTTTGAAAATAAGATGTTGAACTTTCTCACTTTTTGGAAAAAATTATAAAATTAGTAATTGTAATGTTATCGCCCGCTGCCTCATCTTAATTATGTAATTGACGACTTATTATTTCTGTAACGACATTATATTTATTTTAAAAAGTCGAAATTTTTTAGTGTTCTGAGTATCTCAAAGGATGGCAAAAATCAATAACGTTTTATTGTTTACCAATTACCAGACTTTCAGTCTTAAAGACCAAACAAGGGGAACATATTTAGTTTCTTTGTTTTATTCTACTGTCAATGACGTAAAATTACCAAGAAAACAATATATGTATGTATTACTGATGGTGTCCCTGCAATGACTGGTGAGCACAGTTAACTACCAAAACTTGTCTGTAACAAAGTCAGCGAAGATGCTGGCAAAGGTTTTAAAATTCACTGTATTATTCAACAGCAAATTTTTTGTGCCAAACACCTTAGATGTGATCGTCTCCTTGAGCCAGTTATAAAAGCTATAAACTCTATTGCTCCAAAGCCATGTTTCACTGCCAGTTTCGGCAGTTTCTTCTTGACATCCAGGGAGAATACGAAGGTGTTGTGTATCACAATGATGTAAGATGTCTCAGTCGGGAAACAAGAGTTCAGGGTTTCTAAACACTTCAAAAGAAATTGGGCATTTCATATAAAAATAAGGATTAACTAATTCCAGAACTATCTGATCCAGCTGAGCTGGCAGATTTAGCATTTTGAGTTGATGTAACAAGACATCTAAACGTTCTTAACACAAATCTTCAAAGGTACAATTCAGTGATAATCCAATAAAATTATATTCACATATCAAGGCTTTGGGAACAAGCTGCAACTTTTACAAAGGAAACTGTCTCAAATGCTACCTTATACCACACAATTCCTCTCATTACAGGAAACTCCTGATATGTTTTACAGAAAGAAGCTTCAGTGAGCAAATACAGCAATATGTTGTAGATGTCAAATTTATGACTGTTGAATTTCAAAGACTCTTTAAAGACTTTGCTATTATTGAAACTGAAATCATAAGTTTTTCTTTACCTTTCTCTGTTGACCCTGATTAGTCTTCAGCCATCTGTAACTGGAACTAATTAAGAAGCACAGTGTTTCTGAATGTCGTATCAGACAACAATAGCTTTCTCGCACTGACTTTTACAGTCAGCTGGATAAAGAGAGATTCAAAGAGATTCGTACATTTGCGAACTAAATACTCAACGTGTTTGGTTCGACATACTTTGGTTGGCATACATTTTCAGTTATGAATATTAATAAAAACCCATGAGAGCACAAAAATAAGTGAGCTTCACATACCTAATAGTTTACGTATAAACCAGTGGCATTAAGCCTGACCTCACCATTTACTTGCATTCAAGATCTCAGTTTCACCCTTCACATTAAAATTTTGCTATAAAAACTTCTCAACCTATGTCATCTTAAAAATAGTATTTAAATCTGGAACGCAAATATCTTTACTTTAAGGCATATGGCCCAACATGCAAAAAGTTTGGACGCCTTTGCTCTAGGTCCTGCTCACATGACTCGGGTGATTTGGGGGAGCGTCGTTAGCCCCCCCTCCCCCAATGCTACTGGTGAGTTTTACAAGCATGTCAAGTGTCTAAAATGATCTGAATAGGATTATGTGTAGATATTTGAAGTCAAAACAACACGGAATATCCTTTTTCTTTAAAAAAAAAGGGGGGGGGGTCTATTTGATAGAATTATAAACGTTTTTGATATAATTGTTCGATTGGTTTTGGTCAAAAGCCCCTTGCCATTCTAGATATAATGATAAATGAGGCCATTTAAAATAGTCAAGTATTCATTAACTTTATTGAATGGATCAAATTCTTGACATCGCAATTCGAGAGGAGCACAAAACAACTTTTCTTCCTAGCTCAGTTTTTAAGGCATTAATTTTAAATATCACAGAAAGGATACTAAATAAGGTCAAGTCATGTGGATTAAGATTATTGTAACTCGTGTCAATATAAATGAAAGTATGGTGGATTTAGGTGTATTCGTATAGTATGTAGGTAAGAAATCTACATAGTTGTCAAATTTTTAAAAATGCATTTTTTTGAAGGAACCGGTTCAATAATGGGCATAAGTTCCAAGCGTACACGTACACATGACGTATTTTCATATATCTAGTGGATTGTAGTGGATGTAATATGTCCCAAATGAGTCTGCATTAAGCCCAAGAATTCCATGTTAACCCCAGATGAGGTTATTTACCCCTGTTCGCCGACCTCTTTCTTACGGGATGCCCGTCAGTCAATCGACTGTTAAATAATTTTGTTTCTACACAAAGATTTTAACCGTGATGATTAATAGTCAATGTTTAATTTGTATGTATTAAAATAAAATATAATCTAAGGATGTTAACACAGTTCGTTTTCTGAAGGCTGGTTAAACGTTTTCTTTTTAATGCTTCAGGCGGGTTACGATATTAAAATGTAGACAGGCCCGGATTTAAGAGACACAGTGCCCATAGGCACTTTTCACATTTGGGCCCCCCAACCATGTCAAAGCTATTTTGGAAATTTAGCAAATTAAATGCAACAGTACAGAACATATAATCTTTAATTGACTTTAATGACTTTAATAAACATCAGAATAATAAAATGTATATTGCTATGAATGTATACTGGAATGAATCTCAAAAATTCGTTCGACAGTACATCCGTCTTCAGAGATATATCTCACAATGAAAGAAAGTTGATCTACATGATAAATGTCCGGAGTTGAGCCCAGAGCGATAGAGAATTGTTTTGCAAGATTTATCTCAGTAAAGATTGTATTAATTACCTTTTCTGCCATTATATTGATAATTTCATCGCATATTTTTTGACGAAAGATATAATGTTGTGCCACTTCCTTTGTTTCACTGGCGTTTTATGATGACGTCCAGAAAAGGATCTTCTTCTTCGTCTTCGTTCTCACTTTGAGTATTGCGTGCCGACGAGTTTTGCGCCATTTGGCCCGTGGTCTCCGACTTCAGCCTGCTGTTTTTTCTGGATGTGCTTCCATAGCCTTTGTTCAGCCAAGACCATCTGCAAGGCAGCAGTTGATTTTGGCAAGTGTTGCAGCGTTCGCATGCCACGGCTATCAGGGTTCCACGCATTACCCAGCCGCCTTTTCATTTTCCCTAACTATCCGTTAGGTACCCACTCGAAGCTGGGTGGACTCGGGGACGCCCTAGGCCCCGGGAAACAAATCCATGTCTTCCCATGGATTCGAACCCATGACCATCGGTACGCCAGTCGAGTGTGCTGCCACTCGACCACCGTATCCCCAGAAAAGGATCGACCTCCACCAACATTTCTGGGTCATAAGTCATCAGATAGTTCCCAGTGTTTTTGTTTTTTTTTAAATCCTAATCTATCATGGAAACCTAAACGGTAATCTGCATTCAGAACGTGACCTTAAAACAGCCACAATGCGCCTCGAAACCTCATGCCAGTATTTTATTTCTTCTTCCTTTTGAAGAACAAGACTCTTATCAACTCTACCGCCATCATTATTCCTGGATAGTGTCGCAAATGCTGACCTGTGTTCTTCAAATTCTCATGTTCCTTCATTCTTTTGAACTGTGGTTTTTCCAGTCGTTGAACACTTCATTAGATAGTGACCCCAATTTCCCAAAAATCTTTATTTCTTTTAACTGTTTTTTTCCAGTCGTTGAACACTTCATTAGATAGTGACTCCAAATTCCCAAACATCTTCAAAAATATGAGCCAAGGTTGAGGTCGTTTTCACCATTTCTTAATGTTTAGCTAAAAAGTGACAGCGACAGATACCTGGTTTTATCTGTGTATATATGCCTAGACAAAGAAAAGTCGGCATCAATATTTTGTTTCATGCCATTTTGTACAAGGAACTCCAATGTAACTTCGTCTAGCATCCACTCATCAGGATCGTCACCTAAAGAAGAAATATATTCAGGATTTTCTAAATAATCTTTTTTTTGTAGCTGTTACCAGTGGTGTAGTCCTAAAATAAGAGTTGAGAGGGCCCTCTTTTTTCAAATTTTTCACGTGGCGTATTTTCTCAAAGGTACAAGTTCTACAACTAACACAGTCTCAAAAGTTAAATTGAAGTTAATCGAAATTGCATGCCCTCCCTGTCAAAAAAGGTTGGAGGGTAAAGCCCTCCTGCGCCCACCCTGCATTACACCACTGGCTGTTACGGGTTTTTCAGAAATAATGTTTTTATGTAGCTAGTTGCAGTCAGACACTTTGTTGGAGTTGCCTGTTGACGGTCATTCGCAGCATCGCTGCAACTGCCACTGGCTAATTCATTAGTACTACTACATGAAGTACTAGAGCCAGAACTAGGTCTAGACGAAAAATGTGTTTAATTTAGATACATTATTTTCTTTTTCGATTTTGTTTTCTTTATTCCGTTTCTTTAATGAAACCCGCTTATATTTTTATTTAAGTCAGGCATCGTGATATCGATATTTCTATTACGAATATAAAAGAGAGGGTCATTAAACAATAGAACTTGGTTTTAATATTTTGGAATAATATATTTCTTATGTTTCAATTTTTTGTTTAGTTGTTAATTTATTTAAGACAATTTCGTTTTTCCTCAAATGTTATAAATTCAAGATTTTTTCTCTTGGTTCAAGCAAATCTTTTGAGCTTGTGTAAAGATTCAACCACTGGGGCCCTTAGGCAGCTTGGGCCCTAGGCCGGGGCCTTGTAGGCCTAGGCGGAAATCCGGCCCTGAATAAATAACTAATACATACTTAAATGACAATAGAGGTGATTTGAATTATACTTTTTTTCAAATAGAAAATAAGGTGTTTTTTTAGATAGGGGGGGGTCAAAGCTTTGTGACGTAATCTTAGACGGGTGGGGGTCTAACTTTTTGTGACGACGCGTGACGAGCGGGGAAGGGGGTAAAAAATCGGCCAAAATCCCGTGACGTCATTTATGGACGGCCCCTTATATCATTGTACTGAATGAACATTTTGATAGTTATATCAATGTACTCAATATACATTTTGATAGTTATATGTACGTGCTAAAACTTCAGGATCACCCTTAAAAATCATCAGTATTTGACTAAACTATATCTAGTAAATTGAAACGATTAATTTAGCCCTACCTTTCTGCTAGTAGAAGATCGTTGAGGTATAATTGAGTAAAAATAAATCGCCTATTAACGATAACTTAAATTTATTAAATTTATTTGTATTTTAATTAGTATTTTATAAATTAAGATTGTAAGACCTGTATCAATGATTATTTAGGTTTAAAAAGTCTGTACAAATAAATCATTTTTGTCACACTTCCGGTGACGGTTATTCTAACAATGCAATCGATTTTAAAACGGAAAGCTACGAAACTTAAGAAAACTAAAACATTACTTTTCATTATAGTTAAAATAAATAACTCGTTAAAACAGAGCTTATGACTATAAATCCCAACACGCATAACTTAAAATAAAGTCTTGGAAGAAATACTGCACCAAAAAATAACTAGTTTTGAACGTCCGCGTAAACGTGTTAAATAGGATTTGCAGTAGGAGTCATACGTGTTTGAGGGACCAATCGCTATCGATGACCGGACAGAAAATTGCCTTTTATTATTATAGGAGGATGTCTCGAGATTCTTTCGAAATTAAGCAACTTATATAAACAATTTAGTTAAAAATTATTTATTTCGCAAATTTCAAATGAGATTTGAGAAATGTGTATATTTTATCAGGATCCTTTTTTTAAAAAAACATTTCTCACTTTTAAAAATTATTAAATTGAATTAAATTAGGTAATCATGTAGACAGCAAAAGTAAGACTCTCTAAGACATTCTGCTCCAAGCTACTGATTTTAAGAAAATATATAAAAAATTGTTTTAGCTATTATAGTTAACTGAGATAATATGTATTCTACTAATGGCTTGTTGGAGGTAGGAGAATGATAGCAATCATTTAAAATTGTGTCCCTGTTTAGAGGGAGCGAAGTCAAGTGGTTGGCCACTTAGATATAATAGTTTTATATTCTTTATAATGTTCATTACCATTTACTGTGATCACCCAAAACATAGTTAGTTAAGCATATGCATCAAACTCAATATATAAAGTGAATAGTTTTCTAATTTGAATTAACACGATTTTTAAATCTATTTTGTAATTAAATTTTCATACTGCTATTGGCTCAGCTAAATTAAATTTAAAAAAAAATTAATGTAACAATAGATAATAAACAAATAGTCTCTGAAAATGTTTAAATATAATTTAAAAAACTTTATAAATATACATATTAATAATCTAGAAGTTTACTCAAAATTTCATATTAGTGTAGCAGTAAAAAGTGCTTTTTAGTGCGGCGATGACAGGAAATATTCAGGGGTAAAGACACTTTTATTTTCACACCAATACACACCAATATATCAACATGGTTACAAATAAATT
>CALYLW010000514.1:0-30709 GCA_944989445.1 Ampullaceana balthica | reverse complement strand
AGTTTAATTATTTAAAATGTTGTATGAAAAAACTTGCTTTTGGAAACTCTACAATGTAATGATAGGTAAAGAACCGTAAGTTATCGATTATAGAAGCTCATTTTATAAAGGAGATTATAACGTCAAATGCTTATCAATCTTTAATGTCTAACTTGTATAAAAGATTACTTTTTAAAATGTATATAGAGTGTTTGTTTTCTTGTTTGATTATGTTACCTACTTCCACGTCCTAATTCCAGACTGGCAAAACGAGAAATTGTATTTGTTATTTTTTGCATACAAAAAAATATAAACACATTTTTAATCTCTGCGCATTTCTTGTCATTGTCGCGCCAGAAAGCACCGTACAGATGCGTATTTTATGAAATTTTAATAGAGTAAACTTCTATGAATGATTATTAATATGAATATATTTTTTAAAAGTTTATTAAAATATAACTAAATATTTTAAGAGATTCATTTTTATTATCATGTATTACATTAATTATTCCATTATTGTAACTTAGCTGGATCCATAGCAACATATCATTGACTGACAACATAGATTTAAAAATCGTGTTTAATTCAAATTATGAAAAGTATACACTTTTTATATTTAGTAAAATGTATGCTTAACTAACTATTGTAATGACAACAACAGCGCTGTGGCTGACATTCATTTTGTATAGAAAACGAATCTATATTTACTAAAGTGGTACACCACTTCATTTCGATCCCTCTTAATAGGGATACAATTTCAAAATATTTGTTAGGATTATCCTGCCTCCAATAAGCCCTTAGTACAATATAAATTATCTCATTCAACTTTTAAAAAATATTTTTCTTAATCTCATTTGCCTAGAGAAGAATATCTTAGTAAGCTGCACTTTTGTTGTGGTCGAGTGGCATGCGCGCTCGGCTGGCGTACCGATTTTCACTGGTGAAATCAGGGAATTTGTTCCCGAGGTCAAGGATGTCAATGAGTCCACCCAGTTTGGAACTGAAAAATAATTTATGTCAAACTAAATTACATTGAACTTTGGAATTAAAATTAAAGTTATTGGGTTAACAATTACGGTCTTATGTTGGTCGTCAAGATTCATGGTTACCTGGCAGAAATTGAGATTTAATTTATATATCAAAAGATTCCTGGATGTGGGATAATGGATAAGCGTGACCCACACTTTATCTATGTAATCTGTGTAGTCCACAATTAGACCTATTCTATAATCTCGCTTTCACTATGGATCGTCATAACATTTTCTTAGATATCAGTCCCGAAATGTGCTCCTCCACTAATTATATTTATGCGGTGATATGGCTTTATTACTGATTTATTTTCTGCTGTGCCTTAATCGTTCTCACCTCGTTTTAAATCTGCAGAGATACGTTTGAGTTCATCAGGTTTCTAGCACTGACCTTATGTTAGATCCTGACTTTGGATATCATCTTGTAGAAACAGTTGTTCTCTCACATGATACAATAAGCTCTCCAGCCATTGACATCAAACATAAACTAAAATGCACCGTATAAGTGGCCTTCGTAATTTCCACCTGTTCTAGTTGGGCGAGTGGAGTCCATTTGGCAAGGAACACATATTCGTTATTTAAGTTAGTGCTGCATGCACTAAATGACTAGTCGCAAGACGTATTAGTGAAAGGACAAGTAGCGGGACCAAGTAGTGTAAGGATATCTATAAGAAATGATTAGCAGTGGGACCTAGTAGTGAAAGGATGTATATTGGGACCTAGTAGTGTAAGTACTAGTAACGGTACCTAGTAGTTTAAGGACTAGTAGTTTTACCTAGTAGTTAAGGACTAGTAGCAAGACCTAGTAGTGTAAGGAAAACTACTGGGACCAGGTAGTGTAAGGACTAGTAGTGGGACCTAGTAGTGTAAGGAAAAGTAGCGGGACCTAGTAGCAATGCATCATTCTCTCAGCTAACTTTCATATGCACTATGTCATGGAGATTTTATGGTAGCTGCTTGGAATGGTGTGATGTTTCCATTCTTCGTTAATCAGTTAATGTTCGCACTTAGACACGCTCCAGGCAAGGCCATTATTTACATTGTCCTATAATGATGTTCAATATGAAGGCGGTGTTTTGCTGCCAAGGCTTTTATCATTTCGTTAGTATTTTTCTTCTGACGTGTTTTTATAGTACATATATGGCATTAAACTTAAACGTTGTTTGTGAACGTGGATTAATTTTAATGAAATCTAAAAGATAAAAATAAACTGGAAAAGTCGCATTTAGACTTTGTTATTGTGATTAAATCATATTAGAGTAGAGGCCATGATATCAACATTTTTGATGTTTTTAGATTACAGATGTATAGATGTTACGAAGAGAGTAAAATCATACAAGAAATAAAAATATTTGTTTTAAATGTACAAGTGTTTTCAAATAATGAAAAGCTTAAAGCTTTAATCATCACACATTATATTACATTGTCTTTTGTTAAAAATATATATATAGCCGCCACGCTCTTATTGTTAACAATGTTTTTTATAAAATGTTAAATATCAAATGTCCTTCTTCCTAAAACAGTTATAAATGTTATAAAAGAGTCCACTTTTCAAATTATTAACACATTGTTTTACGTGTATAGATGGGACAGCTGTTATAAAATGTCTACAGTCCTTAGACTTACTATTAATATATTTCTAGAATACAAGATAAGCTGAGTCTGTATGAATGAAAAATAGATGAGATTTTAAAAAATGTTTTAGCATGGTCTCGTGCAGTTTTTTTAAAAGTCCAAGTAGCTGAGAGTTTTAACTAATAATAAAATCATCATTTCGTTTTTAGTCAAATGTGCAACAAAGACAGAGTGAATTGAATCTGTTTTATTTCTCATATCAAATGACTATTTTACATGAAATATTTATAACATAAAATAATGAACTACTTTAATCAGCTTGTTATAATTTAAGTCTACAAACGGGGTAAGAGGAAACTAAATAATTCATTGGCATATGATCCCCCTTTAATAGGGTGAAGTTAAGTGACGTGCCACCTACGGAAAATAAGAAATTCAACAACAATGCTGACTTGACACGGGACTGAACTAGACATTAATATATCTGAAAAATATAATTAACAAATCTTGGTTTTTATTTTTGTTTTAAAGATAATGTTGAAACAAATTTTTTCTCCGAAGAAAAATGTTGATAGATATAATTTAAGTATAAATAAAATTAAAACTTATGCAAATAAGTTCAATATTACTATGTCTCATCTACTTGTCAATAACAACTTAATTGAAGTCACAAAAGAATATTTTAATTCCTCTTTAATCAGGTGTCTCTCGAAGAAAATCATAGATGAGGACCGGTGCTTTTTGGTGCGGAGCAGGAAGGGATTTTAATGCACGCCAGATAAGACACTATCAATGTCTTTTAATTAAAATATTATGTCTGTCCCTTATTGTTATATGAGCTATATAAGACAACATGTTGTACGGATATAAGATATATAAGACTAAATGTTGTCTGGATATGAGATATACAAGACAAAATGTTGTACGGATATAAGATATATAAGACAAAATGTTGTCTGAATAGAAGATATTATATGAGTCAAAAACAAAATCTATTTGACAATTTTTTTTCATTTTGCAGGTGTTTTTGAGGTATAAAAATAACGTTGAAAATAAGTTCCATGTTGTTTTCTTCTAGTGTTTGCTTTTATAATAAGTAATCATAAATTAATATGTCATATTTACTTTAGGCGACTGCGACAAGAATATACAACATATAGTTCATTAAGTGCAATATGCAAAATGAGTGCGAGAAAATAAAAGAGGAAGAATTTTATTGGAGTAAAGTAAAATAAGAAATATTCTGTGTGTATAATATTATACAAAAATCTTATATTCATTAACGGATGTAGACACATGCTTAACTTTTTATTTTATTTAAAGTCATTGCAACATTATACTAAACCATGAAATGCAACATATAATTCATAACTTGCAATGCAATACATTCCAAAACCGTAAGTAAAATTATTTTGTTTATAGTCGACAAAGATGATCTGGAAATTTTATTTGCTATTTTAGTTGCTTTAATCTTATTCTTGAGGCTTTCTTCGCCATAATTTTATTCCTCTACTAAAGCAACAACCGTAAAAAAAATTAAAGCATCTATAGCAGAAAAACATAAAGAACATAAGTTATTTTTTGTTCAAAAAAAGCCAAGCCTTAAAAGTGCGTTAATAATGTTAGACTGGGGTAATCAATAGGAAATTAAGAAATCAAATTTTATGCAAATGAAAAGAAAGATATATGAAGTCTTGAGCAATGTAGGCGTGTGTTTGATTTGGATTCTTAAAAATGAAAAAAAAACAAACATTAAACTAAAAAACAAATAACACGAAATCAAGCTGTAAATAGTTTTGTAAAATCAACTTTCTCACGTAATAGTGAGATAACAGTCTGAGGACTAATTGTCTATTGAGATGACGTTGTTAATTTCTATATGGTAGTATATCCCACTTTGATCTATAAAGAAAATCAATTTGCATCAATATTTTAATGTTCATTCTTCCTAGTTATTTTTACAGGTTTATGACTTGCATATGTTTTTAAAATCTTTTATTTCACGGGTGATAAAATCTCGAGGGGTGATGCAAACAAGGGGTGACACCATCACGAGGGGTGACACCATCACTAGGGGTGATACAAACGAGCAGTGACACCATCACGAGGGGTGATACAATCATGAGGGGTGACAGCATCACGAGGGGTGATACAAACGAGCAGTGACACCATCACGAGGGGTGATACAATCATGAGGGGTGACACCATCACGAGGGGTGATACAATCATGAGGGGTGACACCAAATTGTAAAATGTGTTATGTTGCCGTAATTTGTCACAGGAAGACTTGGAGGAGGTTTGTGTGGTAAGTCGATAGGGGGTGACATCATGAGCTACAGCAACGGGTGACATCATGAGATACAGTACCAGGTGACATCATGAAATACCACACTGAATGACATCATGAGATACAGCATCTCGTGACATCGTGAGCTACATCACCGGGTGACATCACGAGCTACCACACGGGGTGACATCATGAGCTACCACAATGGGTGACATCATGAGCTACCGCACTGGGTGACATCATGAGCTACCACACGGGGTGACATCATGACCTATCGCACTGGGTGACATCATGAACTTCCACACGGGGTGACATCATGAGCTATCGCACTGGGTGACATCATGAACTACCACACGGGGTGACATCATGAGCTACCGCACTGGGTGACATCCTGAGCTACAGCACCGGGTCACATCATGAGCTACCACACTGGGGAACATCACGAGCTACCACACGGGGTGACATCATGAGCTACCACACGGGATGACATCATGAGCTACCGCACCGGGTGACATCATGAGCTACCACCACACGGGATGACATCTTGAACTACCCCACTGGGTGACATCATGAGCTACCGCAAGGGTGACATCATAAGCCACAACACCGTATAACACAGACCCTAGATATAACTCTGAGGTTAAGTGACTGTATTCTCTTTTAATGTGTGTTTATTCTCTGCAAAATTTAACAAGTTAAGAACAAAACAAAAATGTTGATTAAATAAAATAAATATTTTTTAAAATACAAAAGCAAAAAACATAATACAAAACACACAACCACACAAAATTACAACGCTAAAGAAATAATTAAGGATTGGGTTCAATTATTAAAGTACTTAATTAATGATATGTGTGTGTAACAAAAAAACTCACTTTCGGAAACTCTACAATTTCAATGTTACATAAAATTATGCAAGTTATTTTTTTTTAGATGCTCCTTTTATAAAGAACATTATTGCGTCAAAGGATTATTCATCTTTTAAGTCTAATTTACATTAGGGGCCGTCCATAAATGACGTCACGCTCCTAGGTGGGGGGGGGTCACACTTTTGTGACGATGCGTGACGAGGGGTAAGGGGGGGGGTTGAAGAAATGTGACGTCACATCAAAAGGGTAAATTTAAATAAAACTTCGACTGAAATATTTAGCGGCTTACAATTTATTTAATGACTTTTTTTTGTTTAAATCAGGGCTTCTCAATGTCCCGGTCTGTACGCCATCAGATGCTGGTTGGCGTAAGCTATCAAGAAACGAAAATTAAATCTAATTATAATCCTTAAGTTTGAGAACTCACAAGATAACGTATGAAATTGTTACACTGTGTCGTTTGATGTTGACATCAGAGCAGTTGTGATGTAACGGCAGCTCCGTCGGCGAACTTTTTTGCCCGTTACCCCGAAATATACAAGTTTATGTGTGCGTTACAACCCCCAGACTCTAGGTCCTGCTCACATAACTCGGGGATTTGGGGGGATCGTTGTTAGCAAATGCTAATGATGAGTTTTACAAGCATGACAAGTGTCTAATAATGATCTGAATAGGATGATGTGTAGCTATTTTAAGTCAAAAGGACACGGAATACCCTTTTTCTTTAAAAAAGGGGATGGGGGTGGAATCTATTGGATAGAATTATAAACGTTTTAAGTTTGATATAATTTTTCGGTTGGTTTTTGGTCAAACGCCCCGGGCCATTCTAGATATAATGATAAATGAGCCCATTTAAAAGTTGTCAAGCATTCATTAACTTTATTTAATGCATCAAATTCTTGACATGGCTATTCAAGAGGAGCACAAAACAACTTTTGTTCTTAGCTCAGTTTTTAAGCAGAAGAGCAGGAGTACACACCATGGTCCCATGAGGACGGACGGTTGCCATACATACAATACAATACAATTTTAAATATCACAGAAAAGGATACTTGATACAGTCAAGTCATGTGGATTAAGATTATTGTCACTAGTGTCAATATAAATCATAGTAGGGTGGATTTAGGTGTCTTCGTATAGAACGTAGGTAATAAATCTACATAGTTGTCAAATTTTAAAAAAATGACTTTTCTGGTAGGAACCGGTTAAATAATGTGCATATGTTCCAAGCGTACATGTACACATGACGTATTTTAATATATCTAGTGGATTGTAGTGGATGATATATGTCCCAAATGAGTCTGCGTTAAGCCCAAGAATTCCCCTTTGACCCCAGATGAGGTTATTGACCCATGTTCGCCGACCTCTTTCTTACGGGATGCCCGTCAGCCAGTTGAGGGATTTTTTAAAATACATTTTAAAAATATTATTTTTAAATATTTTTTTCTAAACTAAGACGTTAACCGTGATGGTTTATAGTCAATGTTTAATTTGTATGTGTTAAAATAGTCAATGTTTAATTTGTATGTGTTAAAATAGTCAATGTTTAATTTGTATGTGTTAAAATAGTCAATGTTTAATTTGTATGTGTTAAAATAGTCAATGTTTAATTTGTATGTGTTAAAATAGTCAATGTTTAATTTGTATGTGTTAAAATAGTCAATGTTTAATTTGTATGTGCTAAAATAGTCAATGTTTAATTTGAATGTGCTAAAATAATCAATGTTTAATTTGTATGTGTTAAAATAGTCAATGTTTAATTTGTATGTGTTAAAATAGTCAATGTTTAATTTGTATGTGTTAAAATAGTCAATGTTTAATTTGTATGTGTTAAAATAGTCAATGTTTAATTTGTATGTGTTAAAATAGTCAATGTTTAATTTGTATGTGTTAAAATAGTCAATGTTCAATTTGTAAGTGTTAAAATAGTCAATGTTTAATTTGTATGTGCTAAAATAGTCAATGATTAATTTGTATGTGTTAAAATAGTCAATCTTTAATTTGTATGTGTTAAAAAAGTCAATGTTTAATTTGTATGTGTTAAAATAGTCAATGTTTAATTTGTATGTGTTAAAATAGTCAATGTTTAATGTCTTTGTGTTAAAATAGTCAATGTTTAATTTGTATGTGCTAAAATAGTCAATGTTTAATTTGAATGTTTCAAAATAATCAATGTTTAATTTGTATGTGTTAAAATAGTCAATGTTTAATTTGTATGTGTTAAAATAGTCAATGGTTAATTTGTATGTGTTAAAATAGTCAATGTTTAATTTGTTTGTATTAAAATAGTCAATGTTTAAGTTGTATGTGTTAAAATAGTCAATGTTTAATTTGTATGTGTTAAAATAGTCAATGTTTAATTTGTATGTGTTAAAATAGTCAATGTTTAATGTCTTTGTGTTAAAATAGTTAATGTTTAATTTGTATGTGTTAAAATAGTCAATGTTTAATTTGTATGAGTTAAAATAGTCAATGTTTAATTTGTATGTGTTAAAATAGTCAATGTTTAATTTGTATGTGTTAAAATAGTCAATGTTTAATTTGTATGTATTAAAATAGTCAATGTTTAAGTTGTATGTGTTAAAATAGTCAATGTTTAATTTGTATGTGTTAAAATAGTCAATGTTTAATTTGTATGTGTTAAAATAGTCAATGTTTAATTTGTATGTGCTAAAATAGTCAATGTTTAATTTGTATGAGTTAAAATAGTCAATGTTTAATTTGTATGTGTTAAAATAGTCAATGTTTAATTTGTATGTGTTAAAATAGTCAATGTTTAATTTGTATGTATTAAAATAGTCAATGTTTAAGTTGTATGTATTACAATAGTCAATGTTTAATTTGTATGTGTTAAAATAGTCAATGTTTAATTTGTATGTGTTAAAATAGTCAATGTTTAATTTGTATGTGCTAAAATAGTCAATGTTTAATTTGAATGTTTCAAAATAATCAATGTTTAATTTGTATGTGTTAAAATAGTCAATGTTTAATTTGTATGTGTTAAAATAGTCAATGTTTAATTTGTATGTATTAAAATATTCAATGTTTAATTTGTATGTATTAAAATATTCAATGTTTAATTTGTATGTGTTAAAATAGTCAATGTTTAATTTGTATGTGTTAAAATAGTCAATGTTTAATTTGTAAGTGTTAAAATAGTCATTGTTTAATTTGTATGTGTTAAAATAGTCAATGTTTAATTTGTATGTGTTAAAATAGTCAATGTTTAATTTGTATGTGTTAAAATAGTCAATGTTTAATTTGTATGTGTTAAAATAGTCAATGTTTAATTTGTATGTGTTAAAATAGTCAATGTTTAATTTGTATGTGTTAAAATAGTCAATGTTTAATTTGTATGTGTTAAAATAGTCAATGTTTAATTTGTATGTGTTAAAATAGTCAATGTTTAAGTTTGTATGTGTTAAAATAGTCAATGTTTAAGTTGTATGTATTAAAATAGTCAATGTTTAATTTGTATGTATTAAATTAGTCATTGTTTATTTTGTATGTATCAAAATATTCAATGTTTAATTTGTAAGTGTTAAAATAGTCAATGTTTAATTTGTATGTGTTAAAATAGTCAATGTTTAATTTGTATGTGTTAAAATAGTCAATGTTTAATTTGTATGTGTTAAAATAGTCAATGTTTAATTTGTATGTGTTAAAATATTCAATGTTTAATTTGTATGTGTTAAAATAGTCAATGTTTAATTTGTATGTGTTAAAATAGTCAATGTTTAATTTGTATGTGTTAAAATAGTCAATGTTTAATTTGTATGTGTTTAAAATAGTCAATGTTTAATTTGTATGTGTTAAAATAGTCAATGTTTAATTTGTATGTGTTAAAATAGTCAATGTTTAATTTGTATGTGTTAAAATAGTCAATGTTTAATTTGTATGTGTTAAAATAGTCAATGTTTAATTTGTATGTGTTAAAATAGTCAATGTTTAATTTGTATGTGTTAAAATAGTCAATGTTTAATTTGTATGTGTTAAAATAGTCAATGTTTAATTTGTATGTGTTAAAATAGTCAATGTTTAATTTGTATGTGTTAAAATAGTCAATGTTTAATTTGTATGTGTTAAAATAGTCAATGTTTAATTTGTATGTGTTAAAATAGTCAATGTTTAATTTGTATGTGTTAAAATAGTCAATGTTTAATTTGTATGTGTTAAAATAGTCAATGTTTAATTTGTATGTGTTAAAATAGTCAATGTTTAATTTGTATGTGTTAAAATAGTCAATGTTTAATTTGTATGTGTTAAAATAGTCAATGTTTAATTTGTATGTGTTAAAATAGTCAATGTTTAATTTGTATGTGTTAAAATAGTCAATGTTTAATTTGTATGTGTTAAAATAGTCAATGTTTAATTTGTATGTGTTAAAATAGTCAATGTTTAATTTGTATGTGTTAAAATAGTCAATGTTTAATTTGTATGTGTTAAAATAGTCAATGTTTAATTTGTATGTGTTAAAATAGTCAATGTTTAATTTGTATGTGTTAAAATAGTCAATGTTTAATTTGTATGTGTTAAAATAGTCAATGTTTAATTTGTATGTGTTAAAATAGTCAATGTTTAATTTGTATGTGTTAAAATAGTCAATGTTTAATTTGTATGTGTTAAAATAGTCAATGTTTAATTTGTATGTGTTAAAATAGTCAATGTTTAATTTGTATGTGTTAAAATAGTCAATGTTTAATTTGTATGTGTTAAAATAGTCAATGTTTAATTTGTATGTGTTAAAATAGTCAATGTTTAATTTGTATGTGTTAAAATAGTCAATGTTTAATTTGTATGTGTTAAAATAGTCAATGTTTAATTTGTATGTGTTAAAATAGTCAATGTTTAATTTGTATGTGTTAAAATAGTCAATGTTTAATTTGTATGTGTTAAAATAGTCAATGTTTAATTTGTATGTGTTAAAATAGTCAATGTTTAATTTGTATGTGTTAAAATAGTCAATGTTTAATTTGTATGTGTTAAAATAGTCAATGTTTAATTTGTATGTGTTAAAATAGTCAATGTTTAATTTGTATGTGTTAAAATAGTCAATGTTTAATTTGTATGTGTTAAAATAGTCAATGTTTAATTTGTATGTGTTAAAATAGTCAATGTTTAATTTGTATGTGTTAAAATAGTCAATGTTTAATTTGTATGTGTTAAAATAGTCAATGTTTAATTTGTATGTGTTAAAATAGTCAATGTTTAATTTGTATGTGTTAAAATAGTCAATGTTTAATTTGTATGTGTTAAAATAGTCAATGTTTAATTTGTATGTGTTAAAATAGTCAATGTTTAATTTGTATGTGTTAAAATAGTCAATGTTTAATTTGTATGTGTTAAAATAGTCAATGTTTAATTTGTATGTGTTAAAATAGTCAATGTTTAATTTGTATGTGTTAAAATAGTCAATGTTTAATTTGTATGTGTTAAAATAGTCAATGTTTAATTTGTATGTATTAAAATAAAATATAATTTAAGGATGTTAACACAGTTCGTTTTTGGAAGGCCGGTTGTTTCACGCTGGTTACGATATTACAATGTAGACCTTCACTAAATAAATAATAAATACTTAAATGACAATAAAAGTTATTTGTAACATACTTATTTTCAAATAGAAAATAAGTTGTTTTTTTAGAGGGGGGGGGTCAAAGCTTTGTGACGTATTTTTAGAGGGGGGGGTCTAACTTTTTGTGACGACGCGTGACGAGGGGCGGGGGAGGGGTAAAAAATCGGCCAAAATCGCGTGACGTCATTTATGAACGGCCCCTTATCATTTGCATGTTAAATGCTTATAGGGTGTTTGTTTTACCTTGTTTGATAAGACGAACCAATTCCAATCTCGCAAATCGAGAATTATATGTGTTTTTAAATCCTTTATAGTAACTCGTGTACGTTTGGTTGCTTACTTGTTTGTTTGTTTGTCATGAAAAATTTGGATATATTTTTAACCCACTTCCTCGTTAGCTAGCGAGCTGAAATTTTTGCAGGCAGTTTTGTGCCGATGATAAAAACGATGTATCAAAATTTCAGATCGATCGCAAATACTGTAATTAAATTATTGAATTTTTAGATTATTTTATTTATCTCTATGTATCATGTTATTTTTTTAGATAGAGTCTCGCGGTGCGTATTATATGAACGATAATTTTTAAAAATATATTCCCGATCGGTGCGCATTATATTAAACATGTTTTACGAGACATAACTATAAAATTTTAGATTTTTGGATTGTCGTGCGCTGCGTATTATCATGAACATTCTCTTATTTATCTCTCGTATATAAAGGATTTATAGTCAAAAACTTGTTTTTTAAGTGTTTTTTTAATTTATTGCATACAGAAAAATAAATTCACACTTTCCATCATCGTCGCACTACAAAGCACCGTACAGATTTGAACTTGAACTATCCCTTAACCCGTTGTTGGGTCGTTGGGGCACCATCGTGAACTGCTCACTAACACATGCCATTTGTCACTGTCCTGTGCTGCCCTTTGAAAGTCCCTGAATGACAGGCCGGTCCACTCTCTGATATCGTCCTCCCATCTCTTCTTTTGTCTGCCTCTTTTCCTTCCTCCCTGGACTGTGCCTTGTAATATGTTTTTTGCGAGACCTCCAGTTCTTGTCACGTGTCCGTACCATCGTCATTTCCTCTTCTTAATTGATGTGAGTAGGTCCTCGTAGGGGCCAATGACAGTACTTATTGTGTTGCGGACCGCTTCGTTTGTGATGTGCGATGTGTAGGAGATGTTCAATATCTTACTGAAACATCTCATCTCTAGCGCATTGATTCTTCTTTGGAGGTATGCAGTGAGCGTCCAAGCCTCACAACCATACAAAAAGACTGACATCGCTAGAGAGCGCATTAGCCGGATCTTTGATCTCAGGGAGAGCTTCTTACTCTGCCAGATGTGCTATAATTTGCTCAATGCTGCCATTGTTTGGGCTACTCTGGCAAGAATTTCTGGCGTTGAGCCTTCGTCGGAAATTATGGCCCCTAGATACTTGAAGGTGGAGACTTCTTCGAGTTTTTTGCCCGTTTATCTGAATCTCGCTTGCGAATTTACTATCATCCATGACCTTGGTCTTTTCTGCGTTGATTTCCATGCCGTACGCCTTTGCTGTTTTCTCTAGCTTTGCGAGGAATTCTTTTAATTCGCCCTCGCTACCAGCTAGGCCGTCAATGTCATCGGCGAAGCGTAGGTTGGTTATACTTCTCCCTCCGATGCTGACTGTTCCGACATGGTCTTCGAGCACATCTGTCATGATCCTTTCAAGGAAGAGGTTGAAGAGGATGGGGGAAAGTAAACATCCTTGTCTGACACCAACAGTGGTCTTGAACCAATCTCCCAGCTTGCTGTTGAAGAGTACTGCGCTGGTTGCTCTGTTGTAAAGGTTCTTCATCACTTCAATGATGTTTGCATTTATGTTGAATTTGTGCATCGTTGCCCACAGTGCCGCATGCCACACTCTGTCGAACGCTTTTTTTAAAGTCTATAAAGACATGATAGAGGTCACTCTGGTGACAGATTACACAATTTTACTAGAGTAAACTTCTATGTAGTATTATTAATATGATTAGTTGTTAAAGTTTACTAAAACATAATTTACAATTTTTAGAGAATTAATTTTATTATAGTGTGTTGCAATAATTGCTCTTTTATTGTAACTAACCTAAAATAGAGCAAAATAATATTTGATTGACAGAGTATATTTAAAAATTGTATTCAATGCAAATTAAGAACACTATGCACTTGTTATAATTAGTAATATATATGTTTGACTAACTTTTGTGTCATGCCGTTTCTTTATTAAGACGAATGTTTTGATACAAAACAAATCTATTTTATCCAAGTGGCACGCCACTAGTCATCGGTCCCTCTAAACAGGGACTCAATTTCAAACAAGTAATGAAAACTCTAATGAGTCTTTCAACAAGTATTATTTCAAACAAATAATTTCACATTTTTTATTCAAGGCAAATCATTCTACAGTCTCACCAACAATGTGTCAATATAATGCACACAGCGCATCAGTCCAACATAAGAATTCACAAAGCGGGAAAAACCCATTAACTATCATTCTATTATTATGAAACAAAACAATTGTTAATTACAAATTGTTGCTAAAATTACGTGAGTCGAACCAAAAGAGATTTTTGAAAAACTGCTTCTCCAGCATTGTTCTTAATATTCTTTTGGCGTTTGTTTCAACCCAATAAACGTCATGGTTGGCGAGAAATTGACACTATACATATTTTTTGTTGTTGATTTTCATGAAATCCAGTAAACATTTTGGTAATTTTTCAGCCAGTTCAAATCCTTGGGACCTCCTTAACATAGTTGAAAGAGAACCGAACTCTCTATCATGTATGTTTAAGGGGGGGGGGTTGCAGTTCAAAGCTCGAAAAGACAACCAAGACATTTCAAATATATAAATGCAATTCCCAATTGAAATTGCGTTAAAATTGTCTAGTTACTTCTGCTCCAACAAGCATTTCATAAAATATATATTATCTAATTTAACTTTTTCAACCTAAAACAAATTAATGTTTTTCTTAAAAAATCAGAAGCTTAGAGAAGAATATATTAGTTAGGTGAACTTTTTTTTAAAAAATGAGAAAATTCGGCACCCCATAAAATAAACCGCGATCAGAAGTATCCATTTTTCAATCTCATATGAACATTTTGAAATAAATACATAATTAACTTAGCTGTTTTTTATAAGTGTTTTTACCCGTTATATCCAAAGTTATTTGGGTGTAATGTTTTTTTAAGTTTTGAAAATCGAAATTTGTTGAAGTCCCTAGAAATTATTTCATTTTTTTTATTTTCCTATTTAATGTGTACTTGTGTAGATATATCATTTCATCTCAATAAGACATTGGAATGTGTACTTGTGTAGATTATCATGTCATCTTAATAAGACATTGGAATGTGTACTTTGTGATAGACATTGGAATGTGTACTTGTGTATATCATGTCATCTCAATAAGACATTGGAATGTGTACTTGTGTAGATATATCATGTCATCTGAATAAGACATTGGAATGTGTACTTGTGTAGATATATCATGTCATCTAATAAGACATTGGAATGTGTACTTGTGTAGATATATCATGTCATCTGAATAAGACATTGGAATGTGTACTTGTGTAGATATATCATTTCATCTCAATAAGACATTGGAATGTGTACTTGTGTAGATATATCATGCCATCTCAATAAGACATTGGAATGTGTACTTGTGTAGATATATCATGTCATCTCAATAAGACATTGGAATGTGTACTTGTGTAGATATATTATGTCATCTCAATAAGACATCGGAGTGACCTATGGTCAATCTGACCTATAAGTTTTCAGATAACTGCATTTATATGCCTGACCTATAAATAGGACACTGGTAGATAGAGGGTTTAATAATAAGAGAATTGTAAGAAATTTTATAATAATTGTATTTATAAACAGGAACATTTTAGAAATTTTTTTAACAAACGTAATGAGAAGATATATGATTTCTTACAACTGTTTAAAAACTATTTGATTGAGACTATATATTTTACAGCAAATTTTAATTTTAGATGAAGCTTAAGGTTTTAAATTGATATATTTACTTTTTGATGTTTGTTCATAAAAGTTAATTTGTAGCCATCTCGTTCTATTTTATTATGATCCGATGCATATGTATGGCTCACGCAGTAATGGGCTAAGAGAAATAGCAAAGGTAACTAAAGAAATGAGGACGTATAGAATAGAAATAAGAAGAACTTAGAGAGTATTTACAAGACGTCCCTATTATTTACAGAATAGATAGCATAATTTAGCTGAAATCAAGAAGAAGTTAGTAGATGCAGCGAAACTCAAGTTTTGATATTCTTTAGTTTACTAGATTGATTGTATAGGTTTATGGAAATGTGTAGTAATAATAATAGTTATAAAAATAAAATTAATATCATAAATCGACAATTCATAAACACATTTTTTGGTACTAGATGTGTCAGTATTTACAAGGAATATTATATGTTTTAAAATAGCTATTGTTTGTAGTAATTCCTTTAGGTATTTGATTGAATTAATGTAGTAAACATTTTTTTAACAAGAATCGAACATTTATTTAAGGATACTGCTAAAATTTAATAAGTTTAGTGCCCTTTAGTAATTTAATATAGGCTCTTAAGTTTTTATATACCAAGTTTGATCAAAATCCAATTATTTTCTCATTATGTAACATTTAAACTAATTTTATATAGCAAATATAAGGACAAATACATTAAGGGGCCCCGGGCCCATTCGGTTCAAGATGTACATTTTGAAAACCTGTTCATTTTAGTTCAGTTTCATCATGAATATATTTCTCAAAATCGTTAAAAAGTGAATAGGAAAAATATCTAAAACATATACGAAAAAAAGAAAGTTTGGCCCTGAATAATTGTACATTAGAAGTGCAGTGCCCTTTATATTTTTATATGGGCTACAAAGTGTTTAGATAAAAAGTTCGGTTAAATCCTTTCATTTACTCAGTAGCTAACGCAGAAACTATTTTATATAGCTTATACAAGCAAAAAATGACATTAAGGGCCCCAGGGCCCATTTAGGGCAAGATGTCAAGTTCAAAACATATGTTTATTTCAATCAATTGCATAGTAGATATATTTATCTATATATCTCAAGATCTTTAATATTTGAATTGGGAATAAAATCTTACACGTTAGCGGAAAAAAAAGACTTTTTTGGCCCCAAGCCCCGAAGAAATGGACATTAGGAAATACGTGCCCTATAGCATTTCCATATTGGCTACCAAGTTGTTAAATACAAAGTTTGGTTAAGATCAATCAATTTAACTAATAGCAAACCTTAAAACTAATTTTTATATAGCTCATATAAGAAAAAAATCGTATAATGGGCCCCCGGCGCCTCATGAGTGTTAGATTTTGCAAAATAAGTTGCACGTATCCGAACCAGGAGCGTACTCAAAAGTCTAACAAGTTTTTTGACGATCAGATGAATGGTTTAGAATAGAGACATTAGCACAAATCATGTACGAGAATAGAGATGTTAGCACAAATCATGTACGAGAATAGAGATGTTAGCACAAATCATGTACGAGAATAGAGATGTTAGCACAAATCATGTACGAGAATAGAGATGTTAGCACAAATCATGTACGAGAATAGAGATCGTTAGCACAAATCATGTACGAGAATAGAGATGTTAGCACAAATCATGTACGAGAATAGAGATGTTAGCACAAATCATGTACGAGAATAGAGATGTTAGCACAAATCATGTACGAGAATAGAGATGTTAGCACAAATCATGTACGAGAATAGAGATGTTAGACAAATCATGTACGAGAATAGAGACGTTAGACTAATCATGTACGAGAATAGAGATGTTAGACAAATCATGCACGAGAAAAGAGACGTTAGCACAAATCATGTACGAGAATAGAGATGTTAGCACAAATCATGTACGAGAATAGAGATGTTAGCACAAATCATGTACGAGAATAGAGATGTTAGCACAAATCATGTACGAGAATAGAGATGTTAGCACAAATCATGTACGAGAATAGAGACGTTAGACTAATCATGTACGAGAATAGGGATGTTAGACAAATCATGCACGAGAAAAGAGACGTTAGCACAAATCATGTACGAGAATAGAGATGTTAGACAAATCATGCACGAGAAAAAAGACGTTAGCACAAATCATGTACGAGAATAGAGATGTTAGCACAAATCATGTACGAGAATAGAGATGTTAGCACAAATCATGTACGAGAATAGAGACGTTAGACTAATCATGTACGAGAATAGGGATGTTAGACAAATCATGTACGAGAAATAGAGATGTTAGCTCAAATTTTCGATGTACGAGAATAGAGAACGTTAGACTAATCAATGTACGAGGCAATAGAGATGTTAGACAAATCATGCTACGAGAAAAGAGACGTTGCACAATTCATGTACGAGAATAGAGATGTTAGCACAAATCATGTCACGAGGCAATAGAGATGTTAGCACTAAAATCATGTACGAGAGAGAATAGAGATTTTAGGCACAAATCATGTACGTGAATAGAGATGTTAGCACAAAATCATGTACGAGAATAGAGATGTAAGCACAAAAGCATGTACGAGAATAGAGATGTTAGCACAAATCATGTACGAGAAATAGGATGTTAGAACACATATGTAGAAGAAAAGAGACGGTAGCACACATCATGTAGGAGAATAGACACAATGTTTATTTACAACATATATTTACACTTAACTAACATACAAATTATCAACTGTGAGAGAATTAGCTTATACACTAGTAACATAAACAGTTAAACACTGTGTTATTATAATACGTTTTTATAAAGAAGCACTTTCTTGTATGTTCTTAGTTAAATATGACATTCCGATAGTATAGATTTTTTTTTCAAAATAAGCTGGCCAAAAGGCATCTATTAAATAAAAATATACGTGCTTGTTTCAATGTATATAAAATCATGATAGTTTTAAGTGCACACAAATAATAATAATAGCTTTATTGTATGTATTTTTTTTTCAGCAAATTTGCCACTCTGTATGCCTGGTTGCAATCTATGTTTAAACAACAACAAAAAAATTAATTAAAAAAAATAATTAACTCTATTACTTAAGATCTGCCTAATGATATTAATAAATTTATAAAAACAATAAATCAATACACGCACACAGCTTGGCATAAGATGTGCAAAAAAGACTTTGGTTACTAACATATTGTATATAGTTTTTCTTGTTTGAAGATATTTCACAAAAAGTATATTCACCTTGTTGAAAATGTGTTTCAGTTGCAAGTGTTGAAGTGTATTTTAAAAACAAAGTATACCTGGTAGACACCAAACAATAACATGAAAAACCAAAATGGAAACCTAAAGAATCATAGAAACAAAAGGTTTTACACTTGTTAACATTAACAATCTATCATTTTTTGATGATTGATTAGATGATTATAGTAATTTAACGTTAAGTTCATCGACGCTCATAGTCTATTGAACAGGTAAATGTAGCGATGACAAAATTAATGCATAACACTTATTTTCATTAATTTCTTATTTGACTTGCGAGTTGATTATTTGTTGACGGTAGCAGTTTTGATAACTAAAGTAAATCTATTTATTCAATAAATGGCTGACTACACAGTGATGTTTTTGTTTTTATAATGTGTCATTTTTAACATCCTTTACTTAATATCATTATTATTTAAGAAATCAATTGCAGTTTTCTCTAGTGATTATTTTTGCTAAACAGACCACACCTGCAGAGGTTGTCATGTGTTTACAATCTACACAGACCACACCTGCAGAGGTTGTCATGTGTTTACAATCTACACAGACCACACATGCAGAGGTTGTCATGTGTTTACAATCTACATAACCACACCTACAGAGGTTGTCATGTGTTTACAATCTACACAGACCACACCTGCAGAGGTTGTCATGTGTTTACAATCTACACAGACCACACCTGCAGAGGTTGTCATGTGTTTACAATCTACACAGACCACACCTGCAGAGGTTGTCATGTGTTTACAATCTACAGCGAACACACCTGCAGAGGTTGTCAAGTGTTTACAATCTACACAGACCGCACCTGCAGAGGTTGTCATGTGTTTACAATCTACAAAGACCATACCTGAAGAGGTTGTCATGTGTTTACAATCTACACAGACCACACCTGCAGAGGTTGTCATGTGTTTACAATCTACACAGACCACACCTGCAGAGGTTGTCATGTGTTTACAATCTACATAACCACACCTACAGAGGTTGTCATGTGTTTACAATCTACACAGACCACACCTGCAGAGGTTGTCATGTGTTTACAATCTACACAGACCACACCTGCAGAGGTTGTCATGTGTTTAAAATCTACACAGACCACACCTGCAGAGGTTGTCATGTGTTTACAATCTACAGCGAACACACCTGCAGAGGTTGTCAAGTGTTTACAATCTACACAGACCGCACCTGCAGAGGTTGTCATGTGTTTACAATCTACAAAGACCATACCTGAAGAGGTTGTCATGTGTTTACAATCTACACAGACCACACCTGCAGAGGTTGTCATGTGTTTACAATCTACACAGACCACACCTGCAGAGGTTGTCATGTGTTTACAATCTACGCAACCACACCTGCAGAGGTTGTCATGTGTTTACAATCTACACAGACCACACCTGCAGAGGTTGTCATGTGTTTACAATCTACACAGACCACACCTGCAGAGGTCGTCATGTGTTTACAATCTACACAGACCACACCTGCAGATGTTTTCATGTGTTTACAATCTACACAGACCACACCTGCAGAGTTTCTCATGTTTTTATTATCTAAACAGACCACACCTGCAGAGGTTGTCATGTGTTTATGATCGAAACAGACCCCACCTGCAGAGGCTGTCATCTGTTCATGATCTAAACAGACCACACCTGCAGAGGTTGTCATGTGTTCATGATCTAAACAGACCACACCTGCAGAGGTTGTCATGTGTTTATGATCTAAACAGACCACAGCTGCAGAGGTTGTCATGTGTTTATGATCTAAACAGACCTCAGCTGCAGAGGTTGTCATGTGTTTATGATCTAAACAGACAACACCTGCCGAGGTTGTCATGTGTTTACGATCTAAACAGACCTCACCTGCAGATGTTGTCATATGTTTACGATTTTAAAAAAAATACTGTTCACTATTCAGTTGTATTTAGCGGCCATGGTAATAACTGGAGAAATACGTAGAATTTGGTCAATCGCTTAAATTTTCCTCCTGTTGGTCGCTATCATATCAGTTACATTTAGTCTTTGTTACGGGGATTAAATCATATCAGAGTAGATAGAGATCATGAGATTAACTTTTTTTGTTTGTTTTAGATTACCGGTGTATAGATGACCCAAACAGATAGAGTAAAATCATACAACAAATAAAAATATATGTTTTAAATATACAAATGTATTCCTATATAGAGTAGCTTGCAACCTTTAATCATCACACATTATATTACATTATATTTTGTTAAAAATATATATAGTGTTCACTCTCTTATTGTTAACAATGTTGTAAGAAATGTTTAATATAAAATTTCTTTCTTTCTAAAACAATTTAAATGTATTGAGTCCACTTCCAAATTATTAATACATTATTGTTTCGTGCATACATTGAACAGCTGTTATAAAATGTCTACATTCCTAAGACTTGCTATTCGTATCTTTCTAGAATACAAGATAATCAAAGGCTGTATCAATGAAAGATTGATACGAATTGAAGAAATATTTTAGCTTGTCTCGTGCAGTTTTATGAAAAGTCGAAGTAGCTTTGTGTTTAAACTAATAATAGTATCATCATTACGTTTTTAGTCAAGTGTGCAACAAAGACAGAGTGAATTGAAGCAATTTTATTTCTTATTTAAAATGACTATATTACATGAAATATATATAACATAAAATAATGAAATATTTTCATCAGCTTGTTTAAATCTAAGTCCACAAACGGGGTAAGAGGAAACAAAGTAATTCATTGGCATATGATCCCCCTTTAAAGGGGCGAAGTTAAGTGGCGTGCCACTTTAAAGAAAATTGTAGACCATAAGCCTGTAGGACTCACTATGGTGCAAATAACTAGACATCAACATATATGAAAGTAATAACACAAATTTAATCGTTTTTATTTTTGTTTTACATATAATTTTGAAACAATTTTTTTCTTCGAAAAAAAATGTTGCTAGATGTAATTTTAATATAGATAATATGTAACATTTTAGCAAATAACGCCAATAACACTATCTCTTAAAGACTTGTAAATTACAACTTAATCGAAGTCGAACAAATATATTAACTTCTCTTCAATCTTACCGCATAAGTTGTCTCTCGTACAAAATCATATTAAATTGATCAGGACCGGTGCTTTTTAGTGCGTTGCTGAAAGTGATTATAATTCACGCCAGATATGAAACTATCAATGTCTTTTAATTAATATATTTTGTCTCTCTCTTATTGTTGTTTTTGGGTAACGGCATCATTCAGCAAATAACCAATAACATTTTTACAGTTGTTTATTGACATAAAGCAGGCTAACTGGCATTTTTTTATAGAAAGTATCCTTCCTTGTGGGCCGGTGGCCCAAACTGTCATTTGACTGATATGATCAATAAAAATATTAGTATAACATGTATGAATGGTTCATAAAAACTTGACTGCTCAATTTAAAATATAATTCAGCATTAAACTACAAATGTTCATTACATTAGGAAAGCGTGACAAAAATATTTTTTTTTAAATTCTAAATTTTTAATATCCATTCTATTTTACATGATCATGACAAATATTTACAAATATCTCGATCATGAAAAATATTTACACATTTCTATATTATAAACCAGTTTGAAATCTTCAATGGTTTTCATCAATAAATCTTTCAAGACATTTAAGATACTCAGAAACACATCTACCATGACAGTAACATTTAATGAATAGCAAAGAGACAAAATCCCCACCCAATGAAAGCTATAACAAAAGATATGGAGAATATTCGAAACTGACAAGAGTAACACCATTAGTTAAATCATTAAACCTTGAAACACTAGAGGATAGAAGAACCAAGAGCAAAGTAGTAATCATACATAAAGCAATTAATTCTAATTTAGAAATACAACACAAAGATAACTTAATACAATCCTCAGATAGACATAAGGATAAAAACACCTTTCTTATTCCGTATGCAAGAACAAACACATACAAGTTTTCCTTCTTCCCATCCGGAATTCGGGCGTGGATGGGTTGCCTGAAGAATCCAGGAAAACCAACAATTTATCAACATTTAAATCTCTTATAAAAATGCAGGACTAAACACAAACCATAGATAAGCGTAGGACGCAATAATCTTCTGTATAGAAGGAGCGTCTGTAAACAGATAAGATAAGATAAAAGTAATTTCAATGTGAGACTACAACAAAAGTAATTTCAATGTGAGACTACAACAAAAGTAATTTCAATGTGAGACTACAACAAAAGTAATTTCAATGTGAGACTACAACAAAAGTAATTTCAATGTGAGGCTACAACAAAAGTAATTTCAATGTGAGACTACAACAAAAATAATTTCAATGTGAGGCTAAAACAAAAGTAATTTCAATGTGAGACTACAACAAAAGTAATTTCATTGTGAGTCTACAACAAAAGTAATTTCAATGTGAGACTACAACAAAAGTAATTTCAATGTGAGACTACAACAAAAGTAATTTCAATGTGAGTCTACAACAAAAGTAATTTCAATGTGAGACTACAACAAAAGTAATTTCAATGTGAGACTACAATAAAAGTAATTTCAATGTGAGGCTACAACAAAAGTAATTTCAATGTGAGATTACAACAAAAGTAATTTCAATGTGAGGCTACAACAAAAGAAATTTCAATGTGAGGCTACAACAAAAGTAATTTCAATGTGAGACTACAACAAAAGTAATTTCATTGTGAGACTACAACAAAAGTAATTTCAATGTGAGACTACAATAAAAGTAATTTCAATGTGAGGCTACAACAAAAGTAATTTCAATGTGAGATTACAACAAAAGTAATTTCAATGTGAGGCTACAACAAAAGTAATTTCAATGTGAGACTACAACAAAAAATAAATTTCATTGTGAGTCTACAACAAAAGCAATTTCAATGTGAGACTACAACAAAAGTAATTTCAATGTGAGACTACAACAAAAGTAATTTCAATGTGAGTCTACAACAAAAGTAATTTCAATGTGAGACTACAACAAAAGTAATTTCAATGTGAGGCTACAATAAAAGTAATTTCAATGTGAGGCTACAACAAAAGTAATTTCAATGTGAGATTACAACAAAAGTAATTTCAATGTGAGGCTACAACAAAAGTAATTTCAATGTGAGGCTACAACAAAATTAATTTCAATGTGAGACTACAACAAAAGTAATTTCAATGTGAGATTACAACAAAAGTAATTTCAATGTGAGGCTACAACAAAATTAATTTCAATGTGAGGCTACATCAAAAGTAATTTCAATGTGAGACTAGAAAAAAAGTAATTGCAATGTGAGGCTACAACAAAAGTAATTTCAATGTGAGGCTACAACAAAAGTATTTTCAATGTGAGGCTACAACAAAAGTAATTTCAATGTGAGACTACAACAAAAGTAATTTCAATGTGAGGCTACAACAAAAGTAATTTCAATGTGAGACTACAACAAAAGTAATTTCAATGTGAGACTACAACAAAAGTAATTTCAATGTGAGGCTACAACAAAAGTTATTTCAATGTGAGACTACAACAAAAGTAATTTCAATGTGAGACTACAACAAAAGTAATTTCAATGTGAGGCTACAACAAAAGTAATTTCAATGTGAGACTACAACAAAAGTAATTTCAATGTGAGATTACAACAAAAGTAATTTCAATGTGAGGCTACAACAAAAGTTATTTCAATGTGAGACTACAACAAAAGTAATTGAAGAGAACATGTGAAAAAATGTTGATACACCCTGTCCCAAAACTAATACAGATTAATAATTTTAAACTACTAACAATTTTAAGACACACTAGACTTACGCCTCTAACAATTGGAAACGTGTAGATGTTATCCAGTTAGCGTTTAATTTGCAAAATCGCAGTTTAATTTTCATTGAACTAGATTAAAAAGTAAAATTAGATTTAGTAGGCTTTAAGTGGTTAAATTGAATTATATTGCTGTAAAGTCAGTTTATTTAACATACCTTTATATATATATTGTTTAATGTTCCTAAATGAGCAGAACAGTAAAATTAAATGAAGTATTTAAGTTGTTTCACGCAATGTGTTGCAAAAAACCTTCCAGGTGTACTTTATATGGAAAAAGGATTCAATACGCTACGTGGGCAGTATTATGGTAAAAATAAACATAGAGTTTTGAATGTTGCTAAAATGATTTTTAAGTTGATGTCAGAAGAGACTATGGGGATTATATCATATCAGAGCTGTGACCATAAGATCAACAATTGCTACGTTTTTAGAAGATGGATCTTGTTGAGGGTTATACTTGTACCTAAAGAAATTTCTAGAAGTCTTTGGTAGCAGTCAGTTTTCTTAATGAGATAATAACAGGAATAGATAATAACATCAATAATCTTCTGTATGGAAGGAGCGTCTGTAACAGATACGATAGGATATAAACGTTCCTAATTTTATTTATTAAAGTATACCACTTTTTTTTTATTATGGTCTGCATATAATCCTTACAATGTATAATGTTAATGAATGTACGTTTTTTTTGTTCTATGGAATGAACATTTTGTTTTAATAAAATTTAATTGAAAGCAAATTTTTAATATCCTCCCCCCATAAACGAAATAAGTTTAGAGGGATAATTTGGTGTTAAATTATTATTAACCTACACAGTTCTTTTTCTTCCAAATAGAGAGGTGGCGATATGTACGTGCGAGGACTGGTGCAACAATGACCCCACGGGGTCCCCCTAGATTAGATCAATTCTTGCGCAAACTCAGTAGTGCAATATCTGCTGGCTCTTTTGTTACTAAAATATAGTCTCAAGTCTGAAACGCGGGCCCCCCCTAAGCGTGGGGCCTGGGACGATTACCTCAGCTGCCACCCCCAAAGGCCGCTCCTGTCCAAATAACATAATAGTCTTACAATGATTTTTAATATTTCCGCCTGACGACCCAGGATGAAAATTTCTAATAATATACTAATTTAAAACCTTAAGTCTTTTGTTACTGGCTTCTGAACTTATCTTATCTGTTTACAGACGCTCCTTCTATACAAAAGATTATTGCTTCCTACGCTTATATATGGTTTGTGTTTAGACCTGCATTTTTATTACAGATTTAAATGTTGATAAAGTGTTGGTTTTCCTGGATTATTCAGGCAACCTGTGCCACGCCCGAATTCCGGAAGGGAAGAAGGATAACTTGTATGTTCTGGAGAGTATCATAGAACTTTGTCACAGGCATGGGGTTTAATGATAACAATTTAAATTTTATAAACAACAACAGTCTTAAACGTTACAAGGTATCTAATATTGACGATTCTTTAAAAATGTCTACAGTCTACGTTCTATTATCTAATATTGACGGTGGTTTTAGAAATGTCCACAGTCTACATTCTATTATCTAATATTGACGGTTGTTTTAAAATGTCTACAGTCACCTATCTGTTATCTAATATTGACGGTTGTTTTTTAGAATGTATACAGTCTACATCAGCGGCGTAGCGTTGGTATGTGCCACCCGGGGCCGAACCCAAATTTTCAGAATCGAAGAAATATGCTATAAAGTAAAGATAGTCTTCATTAGAAAGTAATAATGAGGAGACAATACATTTTTATGACAGAAATAAAAAAGGAACGATTTATTTCTTGAACAAAATTGAAGTAAAAATTGTATGTGTTTCCTCATTGCCAAATCTCTCATGTATCAATGTTTTCAGCCATGCCATGCCAATAGCCAACATAGCTATAGATTAGATAGTCTTGGTGCATTCGTTGTTGTTCGTAAAATTTATTAACTTAATTTTAGAGGAGTTTTTTTAACACCTTGAATTATTTAAGACCTTTGTAAGCAATGGAGAATTAATGATATTATTATTTTAGGTAGGGTAACTTCTAGCCTCAATATATTAATACATTTGAATAAATGAACTGATCCTAAATTAATTTTCTTTTACCCGTGTAGTTAAAACTATTCCTTGAATACTCGACTCTAATTTGAAGACAAAATTTCAAAGTCCAGTTTATTACATGGTCTAGGAAAATCATATATGTTTTCTAAATTCGATATAACTGACAAAAACTCACACGTATTTCAGTAATCTCTTGTTATGAAGAATACAACTTTCTCACACGTATTTCAGTAATCTCTTGTTATGAAGAATACAACATTTTTCTCAACTGTTTTCCTTCACAGCATGGATTCATATTCGCTTTGATCACCACAAATTTGCTATCTCGTTCTTTGATTAGAAGATTCGATTTAAAGAATGAGGTCTCCAAATAAAATTTTATTAAATGTAAAAGCTGCCTTTAAGTATTCCATTAGTTTCTCTGTGAGAAGCCTCTGCTTAGCATTTGTAACACTATACGTTTGTTAATAATTTCGGGCATCTTTGACATAAATTAGAAAATAAAAAGATTTAATTGTTACTAGAAAAGTTCCTGCTTCTGTTCGCTTGTTGAGCTTTTTGTCTCCACCTATCAGTTCTTCTATCAAAATAACCTCAAAATTGCTACATGGTATATGCATTATTTTGTATCCTGAAGTCTGTTTAAAACCTTGCTTGTAGAAAAAAATTAGATATTCCCAACGTAATATGAACATTGAAAAAAATTCGTAACAATGTTTTAGTGTACTAAAATAGTTAGAGAGTTCATTTCAGTTGGAGTGTCATGAAAACAAATTAGGTTTAATTAATTTTTTTAATTGAAATTTTATATTGACATTTTCTTTATTGCGTCGTTCTTGACTCCTTTATACTTTCCAGCCATGAGGAAGTATTAACACGCGCACCGATCAGGACTATGTTTATAAAAAGTGGTGTTAATAAAATACGCACCTTATTGCGCGACAGAAAGGTCGTTCAATATAATACGTACTGCGACACTCTATCACAAAAAATAACATGATACATAGAGAAAAATAAAATAATCTAAAATTCAATAAGTTAATGTTAGTAAATGCGATCGATCTGAAATTTTGAAACATCATTGTTATCATCTGCACAAAACTGCCTGCAAAATGTCAGCTCGCTAGCTTACGAGAAAGTGGGTTAAAATCGATCCAAAGTTTTGGCGACAAGCAAGCAAGGGCGCAAGCAGACACCACGAGTCAATATAAAGGAATTAAAACATGTAACGTTTTGCATATTTCAGATATGTTGATACGTCATGGAATTGGGGCCGTCCATAAATGACGTCACGCTATTTTGGCCGATTTTAACCCCTTCCCCCCCCTCGTCACGCGTCGTAACAAAAAGTTAGACCCCCCCCCCAAGCCACAACAAAAACCCACCTTATTTTCTATTTGCAAATGTAATATCGTAACACACGTGAAGCTATGTAAAAGTTCATTAAATAAATTGTAAGCCAGTGCTTCTCAAACTTTTTCGTATTGGTCGACCAGCAGGATGTTTTCCATTTCACCAGGTACCGTGCATTCTTTTCCCGTTTTGACGTGATTTTCCCTCTACTGAAGTGATAGCAAAATGAGCCCCTAGATGGCTAATTAAACTTAAAGCCATATAAGATTAAGTATGAATTCGGTTTGTTTTATATTTTTTTAAAAAAAATTGTTTAGTTGCCAAGGCATAGCAAGACAGCTAACGAACAATGCAGCGGTAATGTCAAAAGTTTGTCTTACATATGTTTGAAACAATTTCTTTCTTATAATTGTTGTTACATGTCATTAAGAGCGCACTTTCCTCGTGCTATACCTAGTTGGTAGTCCATCTTGAAAAATTACCATATATACAATAATTAATTACTATCTTCATCTGCGCTCTTTTGTTGCGTGCTATTTAAAGTTCCCACAAATCCCCGCCTAAGTCATATGGGCAGGACCTCAAGTTTAGTGAGTGGGCGGGGGGTGGGGGACGTAAACATGAACTTGTATATTTTAGGGTAACAGGCAAAAAAATTCGCAGACTCCTGTCACAAGAGAACCAATCGGAGCTGCGGTTACATCACAAATGCTTTGATGTCAACATCAAACGACGCAGGGTAACAATTTTATAAGTACTCTTCTGGGTTCTCAAAATTAAGGATTACAATTAGATTTAATTTTAATTTCTTGATAACTTACGCCCTCCTGCGTCTGATGGCCTACGGACTGGCAATTTGAGAAACACTGACTGTTTAAAAAAAAATTAAATAATTTTTTTTTATAAAATCACCAAATATTTTAGTGGAAGTTTTATTTAAAGTTACCCCTTTGATGTGACGTCACATTTCTTCAACCCCCCTCCCTCCCCCTCGTCCCGCATCGTCACAAAAGAGTGACCCCCTCCCGCCTAGGTGTATGACGTCATTTATGAACGGCCCCATTGATTATTCAACAAATAGCTCATTTCAAATATTTTCATACGTCATGGAATCGATTATTCAACAGACATACATATTTCAAATATTTTGATACGTCATGGAATTGATTATTCAACAAACAGACTTATTTGGACTATCTGTCTCTTACTTGATATGTTCAGCTATTGAAACATTTGACGCAATTGTTTGATCTTCTTAAATGTTAAATATTTTTGGCGTATATGCTATACGGTTATTATTTAGTATCTATTGCTAATCTATGTACATGTGCAATGAATACTAGTGTTTGGATTGCTTCTCTTATTCTTTTGAAAGAATGTTAGCAGTGTGCTTTCCTTTTCTTACTTCAGACATCGTAACATCTAAAAGAAATACATTGATGTTTCGCTTTTGTGTACGAAAATTTCGCTACAATTTTTAATTCTTCAATTTTAATGTTTCACTTTGTTGCAGGTTTTAATAAAAAAACAATAGAACAGTCATTCAACTGATAAAAGGAAACTTTTACCTATAAAACATGTTGTTTTTAAATATTCTAGTTATTGTATTTTGCCAGCCTTATGAACTACTGTGCCATTGTTAACAAAAGTTCATAGTACATTTACAACATTTTTCAAGATGAGAAAAGCCTCTAAAATATAGGTAAATTAATCTTGTATTATATGTTCAACATATTTTTAATTAAATTTATAAAGGTATATATCAGACCTGCATTTGGACTTGCTAAGTGTTGATATTAATTTTAAAAAATATTGTAAAAAGCTCAGGTATAACAATGAAGTACATATATTGTATTTTTATGTTTATTTTAAAAATCAAATACGTGGGAAGAATCCCATTAGGGAGCTTTTTTCAAACAAAATTTATTAAAATTAATCTCCAACTTTCAAAAGTCTTAATAATGCGTAATTTTTTTTTCTGTCATTCATTACACTGATTTAAGTAAATGCGATTTATTTCTGAAGTGCTCTTTGGAGAAGAATATAAAAACACTTTAATACGAGATATTTTGCCCTTTACATTGATTTATTAAAGTAAAACAATAGTCTAGATAAATCATACAAATATAATTTGGTTTCAACTAAATAATGTGTACACAATAAAAGTATGTTAAAAATGTAAAAATTTGCATGAAGCTAAACATTCAAGTAACAGCTTTCTTAACTGTGTTTTTTAAAAGCCTAATCAGTCTCGTATGTCTCCAAACTAAAGATGCAAAATACTTAGGAGTCTTAATAAATGAGAAAATATCATGGAATCCCCATGTCAATGAAGTTATTAAAAAATCAAACAAAACCTTAGGCTTTATAAAAAGGAACTTTAACAAATGGAATAGAGATATAAAACTAAAATGCTACCTCACTTTGGTGAGACCTGTACTAGAATATGCATCTTCTGTATGGGACCCATCCACCAAAGAAAACATTGATAAACTAGAACAAATTCAAAAAAGAGCTGCCAGATTCATTACTGGAGAATATTCGAAACTGACAAGAATAACACCATTAGTTAAATCATTAAACCTTGAAACACTAGAGGATAGAAGAACCAAGAGCAAAGTAGTAATCATACATAAAGCAATTAATTCTAATTTAGAAATACAACACAAAGATAACTTAATACAACCCTCAGATAGACATAAGGATAAAAACACCTTTCTTATTCCGTAGGCAAGAACAAACACATACAAGTTTTCCTTCTTCCCGTCCGGAATTCGGGCGTGGAATGGGTTGCCTGAAGAATCCAGGAAAACCAACACTTTATCAACATTTAAATCTCTAATAAAAATGCAGGACTAAACACAAACCATAGATAAGCGTAGGACGCAATAATCTTCTGTATAGAAGGAGCGTCTGTAAACAGATAAGATAAGATAAGATTTCTCAGTTT
>CALYLW010000513.1:424516-753517 GCA_944989445.1 Ampullaceana balthica | reverse complement strand
TTTTGTTGTTATTGTTGTTATTGTTGTTATTGTTGTTATTGTTGTTATTGTTGTTATTGTTGTTATTGTTGTTATTGTTGTTATTTTGTTATTGTTGTTATTGTTGTTATTGTTGTTATTGTTGTTATTGTTGTTATTTTGTTATTTTTGTTATTGTTGTTATTGTTGTTATTGTTGTTATTGTTGTTATTGTTGTTATTGTTGTTATTGTTGTTATTGTTGTTATTGTTGTTATTGTTGTTATTGTTGTTATTGTTGTTATTGTTGTTATTGTTGTTATTGTTGTTATTGTTGTTATTGTTGTTATTGTTGTTATTGTTGTTATTGTTGTTATTGTTGTTATTGTTGTTATTGTTGTTATTTTGTTATTGTTGTTATTGTTGTTATTGTTGTTATTGTTGTTATTGTTGTTATTGTTGTTATTGTTGTTATTGTTGTTATTGTTGTTATTGTTGTTATTGTTGTTATTGTTGTTATTGTTGTTATTGTTGTTATTGTTGTTATTGTTGTTATTTTGTTATTGTTGTTATTGTTGTTATTGTTGTTATTGTTGTTATTGTTGTTATTGTTGTTATTGTTGTTATTGTTGTTATTGTTGTTATTGTTGTTATTGTTGTTATTTTGTTATTGTTGTTATTGTTGTTATTGTTGTTATTGTTGTTATTTTGTTATTGTTGTTATTGTTGTTATTGTTGTTATTTTGTTATTGTTGTTATTGTTGTTATTGTTGTTATTGTTGTTATTGTTGTTATTGTTGTTATTGTTGTTATTGTTGTTATTGTTGTTATTGTTGTTATTGTTGTTATTGTTGTTATTGTTGTTATTGTTGTTATTGTTGTTATTGTTGTTATTTTGTTATTGTTGTTATTGTTGTTATTGTTGTTATTGTTGTTATTGTTGTTATTGTTGTTATTGTTGTTATTGTTGTTATTGTTGTTATTGTTGTTATTGTTGTTATTGTTGTTATTGTTGTTATTGTTGTTATTGTTGTTATTGTTGTTATTGTTGTTATTGTTGTTATTGTTGTTATTGTTGTTATTGTTGTTATTGTTATTGTTGTTATTGTTGTTATTGTTGTTATTGTTGTTATTGTTGTTATTGTTGTTATTGTTGTTATTTGTTATTGTTGTTATTGTTGTTATTGTTGTTATTGTTGTTATTTTTGTTATTGTTGTTATTGTTGTTATTGTTGTTATTGTTGTTATTGTTGTTATAGTTGCTATATTTGTTATTGTTGTTATTGTTGTTATTGTTGTTATTGTTGTTATATTTGTTATTGTTGTTATTGTTGTTATTGTTGTTATATTTGTTATTGTTGTTATTGTTGTTATTGTTGTTATTGTTGTTATTGTTGTTATTGTTGTTATAGTTGCTATATTTGTTATTGTTGTTATTGTTGTTATTGTTGATATATTTGTTATTGTTGTTATTGTTGTTATTGTTGTTATTGTTGTTATATTTGTTATTGTTGTTATAGTTGCTATATTTGTTATTGTTGTTATTGTTGTTATTGTTGTTATTGTTGTTATTGTTGTTATTGTTGTTATTGTTGTTATATTTGTTATTGTTGTTATTGTTGTTATAGTTGGTATATTTGTTATTGTTGTTATAGTTGTTATAGTTGCTATAGTTCGTATGGTTCTTATCGTTATCTTTGTCATTGTATCGAGAATTCATAGCCAGTCTATTATTTATTTAATGTTACTAAATTACGTACATCCCATTTAATGATCATCTCTTATTATATTCATCCAATATTATATATCACTTACCATATACTTCAAGTATTATGTATAACCCATATCACCTACGTCACTTATTATGTACATTCAATAGTATGTGTATCCCATAAGTTGTGCCTGTCAACACATTCACAACATTATAAACATTATCTACGACAACATACGGGTTTCAAACTAGATAACGTGACCAATGTTCCCTTTTTAGCTGCGCGGCCGAGCAGAGCTCTGACCGAGGCGGTGCAGCAGTTTATATTTACCGCGCATAAACTTTAGATACGAATAATATAGCCTCTGTGTTTCTGTTAAAATTGTTTCACACAAAAAGAAATGGATGATGTGCAGCTTTGCACACCAGTTTGTCATTTTCCACATGGACCGAAGGACCTTAGAGGGAACGTTATACGTGACGTATTTGATTCTTAACATTTTCAGGTGTCAACGCTGCCATCTGCCCATCTTGCTCCAATCAAAACGATTACACAACATGTACAGGACAACAGGACTGTCAGGCCGGGCACGACGTATGCTTAATAGAAAAATTAGTTTTATTGTCATTTACTCATTATCCGACTGAAAGCTAAAACACCTTTTTTTGGGGTCTTCTTTGGAGCGCTAGCTTTTTCCTTTCTCTTTTTTTCCTGTAAATTGAAACATTTGTCTTTTCTTTGCTAAATAAGTTGGTTTTTTTTGGGTTAAATTCAGTACTAGTCTTTTCTTTGAATACTTAGGCTGTTCATTCATCACAATATATTTTCAATAAACTCCATTTTATAGTATTTAACATTGAATCGGTGAAATTAAAAGAAAAATAATATCTGTAGTACGTAGCCAAATGATACCAGTCTTTTGAATAATTATATTTTTGTCTTCAGACCTGTGAAACAAAAATTGAGATGAGAAGCAACAAAATCGAGTACCAGTGCTCCGAAGCTCAGGTAGGTCGCGTGCTCACTAGTGGCTTAAGTCACTGAATCATTTTTAGCTCCCTGCATTAATCGATCAAATTAGTCAAAAACGCAATAAATAGTTGACATCTGAGTAAACTGTCTTTAAAAATTTGACTTCACTAGTGTTACTGCGTGAGGCCATGGAAATCAATTAGTATCTATGTTGCCTACCTGTTAAGTCAGCCATCTTAAGGAAGGGGTAGTTATTTCTACCAAGCTGTTGTTTGGGTGTATACCTAGCATGTTCAGTAATCTCTAGGATTTGTATATAGTATACCTGTATATAGTATACCTGTATATAGTATACCTGTATATAGTATACCTGTATATAGTATACCTGTATATAGTATACCTGTATATAGTATACCTGTATATAGTATACCTGTATATAGTATACCTGTATATAGTATACCTGTATATAGTATACCTGTATATAGTATACCTGTCATGACATAGAATAGGGCAGCTTATATAAAGCTTTTAAATAAAATACACGATACACAAAATAATTGTGAGGTCAAGACAATAAATTAGAGCTCTATTAATAAACTAATACACAGAGATATTAGTTTAGTCTATTAATAGATCTTTAATTTTCATGTTTTGATCACAAATTCCGTTTATGTATTTGGTATTTTATACCTGTCATGAAAAGATATCATCTAAATCTAACTATACATTTAACACTACCACAGGATTAGTCATAAAGAAAATCACTGCGATTAGTCACATGAGTTATTTCATTAATTTTCCTCCGACCACCAGGGTTGCGCTCAAGAAGCAGCCCAAAACAGCTGCGACGACGTTGCCAACAACGGTCACTGCATCATCTGCTGTCACAGCCTCGCCGACTGTAAGGCCAAGCGTGACGACTACTTCATGTGTAAGCAAAATTAAATGGTGTCACGGTGTATTTTAAAAAGTTGAAATGTTTTTGATAAGCCGCCGCTAAATGAAGGAAATAATGTTTCAGAGTAAAGATGCGATGTGGTAATAACTGGTGAAATTTCTGAATATTACTGATTCATAGATAACTTTAAAATATAAAATTTCTATTACCTAGCAGCAAAATAGAACTATGGGTGAAAATGAATAAATAAAATAATGTTAACGATTTGTACAATGTTTACAATAATCAATAAAGTATTCTAAATTTTGTAAAATATTGCACAAAAAAATGGCGGTTGCGTAACTTTGCACACGAGTTTTTTTTATTACTTTGCACACGGGCCAACGAAGCTTAGACTTAGAGGGAACATTGCATGGTAGGCAAACAATTTCTCTCGATGGACACAATAACCTTTATCAACATTTTGAACATTCACGTCAGTAAATACTTTAAAACCAAAATGTTCTTGTGATCGTCCGGAAATTAGTTTATATTTATCGGCCGAAATATTTTACTTTTTGACTTCCAGTACATTTGTAAGTGGTGGGTCGATTAATCGTTAAAAAAATTAATCGTTAAAATTTTTAACAATTAATTGAGAAATTAATCGTTAATTTCCGCAGCCCTAGTTCTGGTGTTTATTATTTTTTATCTTTACATGCTTATTGTTGGATGGGCGATTTTATTAATTCATTTGGCGTGTGTCTCATTCCCCAGTTGGTTAGTGTCCAGGGTAACAGTGAGAGATGGCTGACTTTCTGAAACCTCACAAAAAGAAGGAATAATACATTTTGTTGTTTTGTTTTGTCGCTTCACAAAGCATGGTTTATAGTGAGATTAAAAAAGTTTTCATTACAACTGTGTCTTTGTTGTTTTATCTTTGCTTATCTTGTATATTGCAGACACTACTTCCGTTTAAAAAAAAATAATTAAAAAATAATAACAAAATTAAACAGTTTATAATCTTATTGCGTCCTACACGTATCAATGGATTGGGCTTAATTTTGCATTTAAAGTGTTTTGAATGATGAAAGTGAGCTGGTTTTTTCCTGGTTTGTTCAGGCAACCCATTCCACGCTCGAATGTCAGACGAAAAGAATGAGGATTTGAATGCCTTTGTTCTTGCATGTGGAGCAAGAAAAAACATCAGCTTTGTATGGGGAAACCCCAAGGTAACGTCAGATAAGACCGCTTTGTAAAACAGCAGCAAACGTGTGGCATCTCTTACACGTTGATGTGAATTATTTTTAATTTAAGCAACTGTTATTTTTTAAATAACTTCGGCCCACAAAATGTTTGAGCAAGACGGGTTCTAATACATAGCCACGGACAAGATATTAGAATTATGCCGTAATGGTTTGGACTTCACATCTAGCCTAACGTTAATTGGAGAGACTCTGTCCGTTATATATATATATACTAGGGGCAAGTACCCGGCTTCACCCAGGTTTAACAACAACAGCAACAACAACAAAAACAACAACAGCAACAAAACAACAAAAACAAACAACAAAAACAAAACAACAACAACTACAACAACAACAAAGCAACAACAACAAAACAACAACTACAAAACAACAACAGCAACAACAACAGCAACAGCAACAACAACAGCAACAACGACAAAACCAACAACAGAAACAGCAACAGCAACAAACAACAAAAACAAAACAACAACAAAAACAACCAAATCAACAACAAAATCAACAACAAAACAACTACAACAACAACAGCAACAACAACAAAGCAACAACAACAAAACAACAACTACAACAGCAACAACAACAAAGCAATAACAACATGAAGGACATTGTCGTCTTAGGGCAAAAGGGATGTGGACAACAACAACAACAGCAAAAACAACACAAAAGCAACAACAGCAACAGCAACAACAACAAAAACAACAAAAGCAACAACAACAAAAACAAAACAACAACAAAACATCAACAAAACATCAACAACAAAACAACAACAACAACAACAACAGCAACAACAACAGCAACAACAACAACAGCAACAACAACAGCAACAACAACAGCAACAGCAACAACAACAAAAACAACAAAAGCAACAACAACAAAAACAAAACAACAACAAAACATCAACAAAACATCAACAACAAAGCAACAACAAAAAACAACAACTACAACAACAAAGCAACAACAACAAAAAAATTATTTTATGGCGATAATCGCCTTCTTGTTAATCTCGACACCAAAATGTTTATTAATTTGCGTCATTATTTTACGTCTTAATTTTCAATAATTTTATTTTATATAGCTCATATAGGGAAAAACTACATTTTGGGCCCCCGGGCCCCCAGTATCTTATATATATGGAAACGAAACCTGTTTAATAACCTTTCCGGTATAATTTTGTGTACGTGTACCAAATTTCACGTTATTTGGTTGTCTGGATCTTGAGTTATTAGGGAACAGACAGACAGACAGACAACAAATGCGTCTTATATATATACTAGGGGCAAGTACCCGGCTTCGCCCAGGTTTAACAACAACAGCAACAACAACAAAAACAACAACAGCAACAAAACAACAAAAACAAACAACAAAAACAAAACAACAACAACTACAACAACAACAAAGCAACAACAACAAAACAACAACTACAAAACAACAACAGCAACAACAACAGCAACAGACAACAGCAACAACGACAAAACCAACAACAGAAACAGCAACAGCAACAAAACAACAAAAACAAAACAACAACAAAAACAACAAAATCAACAACAAAATCAACAACAAAATCAACAACAAAACAACTACAACAACAGCAGCAACAACAACAAAGCAACAACAACAAAACAACAACTACAACAGCAACAACAACAAAGCAATAACAACATGAAGGACATTGTCGTCGTAGGGCAAGGGATGTGGACAACAACAACAACAGCAAAAAACAACACAAAAGCAACAACAGCAACAACAACAACAACAGCAACAACAACAGCAACAACAACAAAAACAACAACAGCAACAACAACAAAAACAAAACAACAACAAAACATCAACAAAACATCAACAACAAAACAACAACAAAACAACAACTACAACAGCAACAACAACAAAGCAACAACAACAAAACAACAACTACAACAACAAAAGCAACAACAAAAGCAACAACAACAAATCAACAACAATAGCAAAACAATTATTTTATGGCGATAGTCGCCTTCTTGTTAATCTTGACACCAAAATGTTTATTATTTTGCGTCATTATTTTACGTCTTAATTTTCAATAATTTTTATTTTATATAGCTCATATAAGGAAAAACTACATTTTGGGCCCCCGGCCCCCAGTATCTTATATATATGGAACGAAACCTGTTTAATAACCCTTTCCGGTATAATTTTGTGTACGTGTACCAAATTTCACGTTATTTGGTTGTCTGGATCTTGAGTTATTAGGGAACAGACAGACAGACAGACAACAAATGCGTCTTATATATATAGAGATAAGAAGATATATATACAGGTCGGTACGATTTCTAAAATGAGGCTTGATAGGTTGTGAAACAATATTCAGGGGTGATAATAAAGCAATACTTGTATTACACTGCTGATCACGAGTTGTAATAATGCAAGAAACGTAGTAAATCACATGTGAAAAGGTGTGGTGACGAAATTCGCCTATCAGATGTACAGAGGGGATTAAAGTGCCTGGCACAGAAGAGTGATTGCCAAATGGAGAGACAAAGCAAGGCAATCATTACCTAAGCAAACTTTGAAAAAATATTTTTTTAAATATATTTAAAAAACTTTTTAAAAACTAGTCTTATTTTAGAAATGCACTAAAAAGTATAAAATAGAAATTTTATAAAAATTTACTAAAAAGTAGAACATAAATTTAAAATGTGAAATATACAGTCAGAAGAGACCTTTAGTTCCAAATTTATGAAAATGTAAAAGTTTAAAATGAGACCGGAACGTTAAATCGTAGGTGAAATCGATTATCTCGTTGTTCGCCATGACTATAAGACTAGGGTGCTCAGATTAAACTTAGCGAATAGCTTTGCCTAACTTGATGAATATCTTTGCATAACTTATAACTTTCTAGTCTTATAGTCATGGCGAACAACTAGGGTCAAGTGCAGTGTTACCTTTAAGGTGCGCGGCTGGGCAGATATCTGACCGACGCCGCGCAGCAGTTTAGAATCACCGCGCAGCAAATTTTGTATTTTTAAAAAAAAACGCATATTAGCACACGAGTTTTCTTTTAAAATTTGCTCACGGACCGATGGACCTTAGAGGAAACATTGGTCAGGTACCTGGATGGAGCTGGTAGGACTTGGGGGACACCCTTGGCCTCGGGAACAGATCCCTGCCTTCACGGAGATTCGAAACTGTGACCTTCGGTACGCCAGCCGAGCGTGCATGCCGCTCGAATACCGTGGTTTATTATAGTAAGATGTTAAAAGATTATGAACAATGGTCATTGACTTAATTTTGTATGAATATTTACACTGTCTTTTTTTCGATTAACTGTTATTTAGATATTATTAAAAATGACATTCAAGAGAATACTGTTGAGTCACTTCTTGCTTTAATCGATTTATATGTAACCTTACAAGTCTGTCTGTCTGTTTGAAAGTTGGTCCAAGTCTAACACTTAAAAATAAAATTTCATTAACATCTTTTCCATAAATCGGTTCGAAATTTTGCACATGTTTATACTATCTGTAGCAATGGATGTTATGAAAGAAACCTACATAAAACAGTTTAATTTAAAAGAAAAAAAACTGAAATTCAAAGGATTTGAACCACGTACTGTTGATAGTATTCATAATCAGAGCTCTAACTGAATAAATAATAATTTAACCAAGTAAACAATCGATGACATCTGACTTCATTTCACTTCATTTTCGTCAGTGACGATATTTGTGAGTTCATCTTGCCGACATGTCTGTCTGCCAAGAATATTTTGCCATACATTATAGGAGTTTATTCTTTAAAACATATTAAATGAGGACTCTAATCCAGATGTCGTGGTTCAAATACAAGCAAACACATAATTAAATGTCATTAATGTAGTTTTTTTTATATTACGTCTTGACTTCGCAAATATTAGCATATTAGCGTATCACCCGTCAAAAATGCTGGAAGTTTTCAAAATAAATACACATCGGATTAAAAAATAACGTAATACAGAACTTTCATTTATTTTTATTTGATTCATTTATTATCATTTTGAACAATTTTATGCGGAACGTTCGAAAAGAGTTATATTTGGTGCAGTAATTTTTGGTGCACACTATTGAACAAATCAGCATTACATCCAAGAAGCATTACATCCATTACGGGAATTGTGTATGTTGATGATTATCTTTAATTTAGTATCAATCTTATTTCCCGACATTTGTAACCTTTTTCAAGTTATTTAGTAACACAACTTTCGAAATAAGTGTAGATGAAAAATTGTTTTATACAAAATATTAGTGTAAAACACGGGTTACAACCTAAATGGTGGTTGAAGAACAAAGAACAAAAATATTTGGCTAAGCTTGCAATAAAACAAATTAATTATGTACGTTGTTAAACTTAACACTGAAATACCCATAATTTTTTTTTCAATGTTACCAGTTAAGTTTTTAAAAACTAAAAAGAGTATATTTTCCGTCCACCAAGACGGTATTTCGCGAAAGCATTGGATCTCAAAGATTGATATGACCCTAGCGACACTAAGCCGAGGACAGTTAGTGACTGGAATAATTTGCCCAAAAGGATCATTCCGTTCTCCAGTCACCAATACCCATGAAAAGTATGCATTGGCAAATCCTCAACATTCATCGGAATCCTAAATGATTATAGCTTTAATCGTGGGCCCATAAGATAAATAACAAAAATACTAAGCCTGGATATTTGAACGGTTACTTCCTTTTTTATCTGAGCAATACTTTGGAGGTTTAGCAACCACAAAAGAATTTCTGAAAATACATTTTAATTGTATTTGACAGCTTTTATTTTAAGTGACAAATTCAAATGAAAAATGAAAATATTTATGTACAAAAGATAGTTCATTACACTAATATAGATTAGATGATGTAAATTTAAATATAAATGATAGATTCACGAAAAACCTCTCCATTGCTTTGGTTAAAAAATTAAAATCTATTGAATTTCGAGTAGAGCTGGGGAAAGCGACAAATACGAGTGCGTAAAAAGTGTATTCTTTGGTCCATTATTCGAGATCACGCTCCACATTTTTAGAAAATTGTTTAAAACAAAGCTGCCACGACAGACAGACTTTTTAAAGATAAGCAGCTTGACTTTACCTAATGTAAATATCATGTCTTATAATGCGTTCACTGCTTCAACTGAAACAAAAGCGATAGGTCATCGTGGAGATGACAGGATATGGGGAAAGGGCAACGGAAGATGATACATTATTTGAGATGCAGCATGAGGAGAGGAGATTTTGAGAGAGCAAATGATCATAGAAAAGTGTGTGTGTGTGCGTGTGTGTTTGTGTGTGTTTGTGCTTGTGCGTGCGTGTGTGCGTGTGTGTTTGTGTGTGTGCGTGCTTGTGTGCGTGTGTGTTTGTACGTGTACGTGCGTGTGAGTGAGTGAGAGAGAGAGAGAGAGAAAGAGAAGAGAGAGTTCAAATACGTTAAAATTGTCCTTTAAAGATAGGTTTGTGCTATTTTTTAAACGGTACGATTAAACATTTATATAACTGGTTACCACGGAACAACAGTTGGCGGATACAATACGTGACTTTCAATTTAACTGACATTACCAGCAACAGCAGGCATATAAACAACTCAATAAAGTCAAGCAAGTACTAGCATCTAACCCGCGCATTCGTCGACTCCCCCAAACAACACCAGTAAAACATTGTTCCAAAACACTTTTGCCTCGTAGCTTCATGACTCCAGTAGATGAGTCCAGCCAAGTAATGGTGATCGCAGTTCGTGCACGCCATAAAGTTACCTGACAAAACATGTACTTTGGTAAATCCCTTTCTAAGTATTCTAATTAGAGCTAACATCCTGTAAACCACCACACAATACCATTTTTTTACAATCCCCCTAAAATAATCCTTTGTCTTATACACATAATACACAACAGATTTAAGACATTGAAATATTAATTAATGCCCTATCGACAAAATAAAAATAATGTGCAGGTTACGTGCTGTAAATATTTTTTTAAAAATATCTTTTAGTGTCGATTTTCGTGAATTCTGTTTTGAATAATATTGTGTTTGTTAGAGCAGCGCCACCTGTCGGGTTTCTTAGGCTGAGAGAGTTGACACGGAGAGTTAAATATGTTGCCGAAGTCATTAGGGACAAAGTCCCTCACGAACTTAAATTTACTAACTGACACGTTAAACTGAATTTTTAAGTGTATTATTTCTATTACTTTAAAGAAATATCATAACACCTTGTCGGAAATGCACTTTTTGTCAAATGGGCCGAAATATTACTCTTCATTATTTCGCTTAAACATTATGCAAAGTTTGTTTTAAAAAATTCATTGTATTTAATCGCAGACGATGTTGTTTTAAATGCAGTCTTTTTTTCTTTCTTTCTTTAAATATCAAAGATCACGTTCCGTGCATCCTAAATCTAAATCTCTAGATTTTGAACACGATTATTACTTACTTTTAAAAATATTTTTTTAAAAATTAGTTACAGTTTCCTTATAAAAAGTGATTGAGACGTGTACGTAGTCACTTAAAAGACAAATCAACAGTTCCAAAATATAATAGAACAAGACGTGAAGCAGAATGCATTTCACAATCGTGTTAATAGTAGCTACTGCTGTAGTCTACGGTAAGTTAGTAATATGTCGTTCGTCCATACTCGATTTGTTTGTTTTTCTGTTTTATATGGCGCAGGCACTGCTGTAAGCTACGGTGAGTGAGTAATGTGTCTTTCATAGTGGAGTTATTGGTTTGTATTGTTAGTTTATTTTTTTTAAAGCCTCTGATGTAGTTTATTATTTTACGGGCTAAGGGTCTTTGGAACATAGAGCCTGTATGTCACCTCATTCACAGGTCATGTTTTTAATCCTCGTGTTTTAACGTTCAGACAAAGTAGCCGGCATTTCATTGACTCGATGTTAGATGATTTGCACTCCGTCAGTTTACGTCATTAAACTTTAAGATTAAAAATGAGATCACGTGACGTATTTGATTATAAACATTTTTCAGGTGTCAACGCTGCCGTCTGCCCGACTTGCTCCAATCAAAACGACTACACAACATGTACAGGACAACAGGACTGCCAGGCCCAACACGATGTATGTTATTATTTACTTTAGCGTCTCCATCCAACTGAAGGTTAACCCCATCTTTTCTATGAGCGTGCGGAATATTCAGACTGTTCCTTCATCCCAACGTTGACATTTAATTATATGGAGTATTGTTTATAATTTAAATTGATGTTCGTTGTCAACTATTAAGCCAATGCTATTTTAAAGTTAAATTGTTTCTGCCTTATATTTTATCCTCTGTTTGTCCTCAGACCTGCGAAACAAGAATCGACCTGAGAGACAACAAGATTGATTACCACTGCTCTGAGGCCCAGGTCAGTAGCTTACCTCAAAAAAGTAATCATTAGCTTACCTCAAAAAGTAATCATTAGCTTACCTAACTAAATAATCATTAGCTCCCTTAACAAAATAATCATTAGCTTACCTCACTAAACAATAATTTGCTTAACTCATTTAATAATCATTACCTTAGCTCATGAAATAATCATTAGCTTACTTCACTAAATAATAATTACATACCTCCGAAAATAATTATTCGCTTACTTCATTAATTTACCTCACAGTTAATCATTTGAATACCTCGCTAATTATTAATTTTTAAAACTTACCATGCTAGCTAATCATTAATTCACTTCAAGAAGTTTATTATCAGCATAACTCACTAATTAAGCCTAGCTTACCGTTATAGTTAATTATTAGCTTTTCTCATTGATTAAAAATAATCTATAGTCGCTATTTAATCATTAGCTGCCTTCATTTATTAATCATTAGCTCACCACACTGTCACATTAGCCGATCTCTATGTTAAATCACTAGCTTCCCTTACTAATTACTTCGTGGCATTCCTCAATATTTTACCACACGCCACCACAATAGGCTAATACCTTGCATAGCTAATCGATAAACTACTAGCCACCCAACCCATCTCCTCAACCAAATTATCATTTACTAGATACGCCCCGCGGAGTAGCATACGCCGCAGACTTGCGCATGGATAGAGCAAAGAAAGGGGGGACAGAACGGACACAAACTAGAGCACGAAGAAATCAAAACAATGCGAGTGAACGTCGGTGGGGCGTAACCACCGACGCACTGTTGGTGTCGAGACATTCGAACTGCGGTTATCTACCTGCCCACCACCATTCACCACCCTAGCTTGCCAACCATAAACTGTGATTGGCTTACAATAGCGAGGGTCAGCCATGTTCGCAAAAAAAAGGGGAAAAGAACTGGCGCAAACGCACATTTAAAAAAAGAAATTTCGCTTGGGCTTGGACCCAGGACCTTTCGCGTGTAAGGCGGACGTGATAACCACTATACTATGAATATCGCGTTATCCTGTGAAGGAACAACGCAAGTGATCGCAAGAACCATTGTTGGTCTCGAGACATTGGTCGACCCCAGCGAAGGTCATTCGTCATGCTAATTTGCATATACTCGCTTTGGTGAATTATATATATATAGATTATCTGTATAATAATATCACGTGATGACACCTACATACAGTTTTCATTTTTTAGAATAGCTCAGAATTTTTATTCCAAACTGACATTTTCCCCCTTTTTTTCTATCTGCCACCATCAGAGCTGCACTCACCAGGAAACCCAAAACAGCTGCAAAGATGCTGGCACCAACGGTCACTGCGTCATCTGTTGTAGCAGCCTTGCGGACTGTAAGGCCAAACGTGACGACTACTTCTTGTGTAAGCTTTGTGTCATTTTTTAAATTTCTGGTTCATAAATTACTTAAATTTGAGATTCCATAAAATCATGCACACATGTCCGAATATCGAACTCTGATCTATACAACCAACGACTTCAAGGAATGAATATTTCTACAACCGAGCAGCAATATGACGCTGGCAAAACTAGACATTTTAAATTTAGAATTATTTAAAATATTTATTATTTTTCAATGATTTTTTTAATTAAATTTTTAAAAACAATTTTTACACGCAACAAAAAGAAGAAAAAAACCGTTTACAAACTTTATAAAAGGAAACAGCAACTTTAAAAGGTCAGCCCATAAGATCAGGATTCTGATGTATGTTCTATATATTAACCCTCTACTGTTGTTTGATATGTCATTTTAATGACTTATTTGTGCATTTCATTCAACAGTTTCTCCTGTTGGTTAGAGTCGTATGATCACAACCGAGATGTGTGGACTTTCTGAGAATGCAACAAGAAAGTACTGAACGTATTCATTTCAGTTGTTCAATTTCTGTAATAAAATATGGTTCACAATGGGATTAAAAGTTATAAATGAAAGTCTTTTTCTCTTTTATTTATTATTTTTGTATTTTTTTTTCTAAATAAATCAGTGAAGCCTTGAAACTGAAACAAAATGCATCGTCCAGTGATAAGTAGACCAAAGACATTAAGACACAATCAGAGGCGGCACTGGGTTTGATGTTACCCGGTGCGGTAGCTCATGGTGTCAACCCCTTCAAGACTCACCCCATAGTCCTCCTCCGAGTCTGTCAGTGCCAAATAAGGGAGAAATACATAATTTTATATTATGGTGTCCCCCTTTGTGATGGTGTCCCCCTTTGTGATGGTGTACACCCTTTGTGATGGTGTCCCCCTTTGTGATGGTTTCCCCCTTCGTGATGGTGTCCCCCTTTGTGATGGTGTCCCCCTTTGTGATGGTGTCCCCCTTTGTGATGGTGTCCCCCTTTGTGATGGTGTCCCCCTTTGTGATGGTGTCCCCCTTTGTGATGGTGTCCCCCTTTGTGATGGTGTCCCCCCTTTGTGATGGTGTCCCCCCGTTTGTGATGGTGTCCCCCTTTGTGATGGTGTCCACCTTTGTGATGGTGTCCCCCTTTTTGATGGTGTCCCCCTTTGTGATGGTGTCCCCCGGTGCGGTCCACACCCCAGAATCCCCTAGTGACGCTTCTGGAGACAAGCCACTATGATAGACAATATGCCACAAAGGAAATTTAACACCATCTCAAGGTGTGATACCATTTCAATGGGTGACACCATCAGATTGGGTGACACCATCTGACTGGGTGACACCATCTTAGGGGTGACACCATCTCAGGGGTGACACCATCTCAGGGGGTTGACATCTCATTGGTTGACACCATCTCATGGGTTGAGAACGTCTCATTGGGTGACACCATCTCAGGGGTAAAACCATCTAAATGGGTGACACCATCTCAGGGGTAAAACCATCTCATTGGGTGACACCATCTCAGGGGTAAAACCATCTCATTGGGTGACATCATCTCAGGGGTAAAACCATCTCATTGGGTGACACCATCTCAGGGGTAAAACCATCTCATTGGGTGACACCATCTCATGGGTTGAGAACGTCTCATTGGGTGACACCATCTCAGGGGTAAAACCATCTCATTGGGTGACACCATCTCAGGGGTAAAACCATCTCATTGGGTGACACCATCTCAGGGGTAAAACCATCTCATTGGGTGACACCATCTCAGGGGTAAAACCATCTCATTGGGTGACACCATTTCAGGGGTAAAACCATCTCATTGGGTGACAACATCTCAGGGGTAAAACCATCTCTTTGGGTGACACCATTTCAGGGGTAAAACCATCTCATTGGGCGACACCATCTCAGGGGTAAAACCATCTCATTGAGTGACACCATCTCAGGGGTAAAACCATCTAATTTGGGGACACAATCTCAAGGACAAAAAAAAAGCTTATGACATGAGTACTTACCTACGTACAGATATAAAGCGTTAAGGTCCAGACAAAACGATGTGCAGAGTCCAGGGTTACGATAATGCACCAACAATGCCAATGACATTTTCAAGTTATGGTATAAAAAATGCTATTTGTCGACCACTCACTTACCTTGTGTGTTCAACATTATTTTGAAAAAAAAACCAACTTGTGTTACATTTTTCAGTAACTTTGAAAGAATGAATTGCCTTTTTAAAATTGCATCGCTGCATGCACTAATCGATGTGAAGTATGAACTCACAGAATGTCGACGACAATACAGCTTACAAAACGTTAGATTGCTAGTGTAGGGAATGATAATTAGACAGAATGTGCCGACGATTGATGTTCAATGACAACAATATTAAAAGTTGGCTTCAAAAAGTGCTGCACAAGCTATTTTCTATCATGTCTGTTATTTCACATTTTTTTTGGTTACTTTACTGTGTGCTGATCTACTTTCGTAAGTCAATATTAGACAGCTGTATCACAGGTTGTTTAAGTGGTGTCTAAGCTAGATGTCTGCTGATGGTTTCGGCACGCGAGGCGCAGCATAATCTTGAAATAGTACCTTTAACATCAAACCAATATAGAATTTTGGTATGATGCAGATTAAGGTAAAGAGAATAATGACCGAAGAGTATTTAAGAAATTGGTGGAATCTCTCTTTTGAGGGAAAAAAAGGTTAATTGTGTGTGTTTGTTGTGATATGAATGTTAATTTAATACTTATAAGTATGTTATTTCTTTCATGTAAAGCGCTGTGAGCCCAGTTCCTTACTGGGATACAACGCTATATAAATAATCAATTTATTATTATTATTATGAAGTTGCTGGAGTGTATACATATATTTCATTCTGATATTCAGCTCAGATCAACAGCGCTACTAAAAGTGGAAGAAATATTTGGGGGGTGAGCAACCCAAGAGGCTATATGAAATGTGCTGAAAAGATATTAGCCCCCGCCCCCCCCCCGGGTCAAAATTAACCTAATTCTTTAATGAATTATAAGAAGATGAACTTTAATATGACACCCTAAAGGCAGCTGATTATATTGATTTCCCAAAGTCACAGCAGTGTTTCCATATGACCTGTAGTCAGGGCCGGCTTTAGGCATACGTAAACTAGGCGGCCGCCTAGGGCCTCCCATTAGTGGGGGCCTCGCACAGGACTCATGAAAAATTATATATTTAAAGAGCGGTCTACGACAACGTTCGCTGTTGTGTTACGTCCTGTCAGGCTAACTAATATCCCTGTTTATATGTTATACATTAACTACGACAACCTTTACCCGCTGATTATTTTTAAATAGTGCATGTTTAAATTGTAATATTTATACATTTAAATTCATCTGTCCAGAAACACTTTCAGAAGATTGACAAACGTGTAACCTAAATTTACGCTAAATATACAACTGTTGAATATGAAATGTTGAAAGTATTAAACATTTAATATTTAAAAGTTAAATGCTGTTGTAAGTAACAAAATATAAAAACGTCTGTAAGCATGGTTTTGGATGTAGAAATTTTGTGTCAATAGAATTATTTGACGAAACTTCACTGATTTCTCAAAGTATACAATTGTTTCGTTTTCAGAGATAAGCAACGACAACAGGTAAACAAAAATATAATAAAAGATTATTTTAGTAGTCTGGCATGGCTAATTCTTTGTTTTATTTTGATATTTTCGGTTTTTATCATCTCTCCAATACTGAAAATGTATTAAATAAGTCGATGCAACAGTAATCAGAATTGTCAATGCTATATGAAGGTCTAGAGCGACACTCGGAACAGCAGCATTCAAACCATGATCATAATTAAAATGGAAAGCATCAAGAGAAGACGAAACAGTATCTGGAACAACGTTGGAAAATATTTGCAATTCCCTGCATAAATCCTGCGGATCCATATCTGAACCAGATGCAATATTTCAAATCCATGCACCATTTCATCAAATCGTTTTGGTCGTATTCTGCAATTTTTTTGTGTTGTGCAGAAAACCAAGAAGACCAAAATAACGTTCCATTTGCTCAAAACATGCAGTCAATGACATAATTGCTTGATCTAACAAAACATTAAAAAATTCCACTCGATATTTTTCCTTTGAATATGTTTATGATTCATCTATGGTTCCATAGTCGAACTGTTGTGCACTTTCTGTCTTCTCAGGCTTTTGGCAGCTGGACATATGATTTCATCTGGTTCCAACACTAATTCTTGAGCAAATTCTGTGGCCGAAATTTGAGCGGATACAAATCAATTTTGTTTGTTTTTTTAATGAAATCGTTTACACTTTTTATACATTCCCGTGCAATGTCAAATTGCATGTCTTTCGATTGCATCAATTTATTGATCATATTCATTTGAAACAATAAATCGTACCAGATGACTAAAGTTACCAGAAATTGAAATGTGTTTAGCTATTTCGTCAATATAGTTGCTTCGGTCCTTGCTTTTGGATCGTTGGCATTTTTAGACACTTCCACCAATGCTGTTGTTTGAAAACGAACAGCTTTAACAGTATCGATCCTGCATTCCCAGCGTGTATCGGAAATAGGCTTTACTGACAGATTTTTTACATGAGTTTTTAAGATCTTCCATCGCTGTGTTGAAGCATCAAACGAAACATAAATTTGATGCAAAACTCCAAAGAGTGTCGCTGCAACCTCTGAAAATTTCACCTATTCTCCAAGAATTAGATTGAAACTGTGACATCCACATAAAATTATTTCAGATTAAGTTCATGTAGACTTTTTTTTACACCACGATTGCAGCCTTTCATATTCGCTCCATTATCATATGGTACGTGAGGGTACACGTTGCCTCTGCATTTCTGGAAACATGAATTCAGATCTTCAAGCTTTTTCAAGCATGCTTCTGGGAGGCACAAATCAGTGCTGTCATCGACAGCCATGAATCCCACAAAATATTCATTGATTTCTAATTGCGTACTCACAATGTTGCATATTCGTAAAATCATTGTTATTTGTTCTTGGTGACCAGCATCAGATATGCAGTCCAAAATGCTGGCATAATATTTCGAATATTGAACATTATTTTTAATTTTTTCAAGGTGGCATCACCGATCAGATTAACTACCTCATTTTGAATTATTTTGTCCATTCAAGTCATGATCATGAATTTCTTTGTTTTTTTTAATAATTTATACGTCTTAAATGATCTTCTAGGCATGAATCGTAAATTCCTAACAATTCAACCAATCCCCCAAAAAATACATTGTCTGGTTGAAACAATGGATCCACTGTGCCACAAAGTGGTAAATTCCGTTCTGCAAGAAACTGCACAATTGAAATGATTCTTTGTAAAACATTGTTTCAGTTCTGAGTCTTTTTTGCATAAGTTTTTGAATTTCCTTGTCCATTGTCTTTCCTTCCTTCAACCGATTTTCCAGTTCAATCCAAGCGCCGATAGCACGAATGTGCTTCATGGACAATTCATAGACGCGAATTAAACTTTTTCCAGTCACTCCTTTATTCTGTCTTGTTCATTTTTTGGTACTTTCAAGATTCACTTAATCCCTTGTATAATGCAGCATGAAAAGTATGTGTGTCCGTTTACGTGGCTGTGCAGAACAGGTGTTTTGAAATGTCACCCCAGAATAATAATCCAAACGCATGGGAAAATTCGACTGAGGGATGTTGGAAGCCAAAAATCTTCGATTTAAGGAGATCAAAAATACAATTAGTCTTATGAAATTTGACCGGGACCTAACAATTAATTCGATAAAGGGGGGGGGTTCGTTTTAAAGACGTTTTTCCAAGTTGAAATTAATTATTTTTTTAAAATAAAAAAATATATAATATTTTTTTTTAAAATCGACTTTGACGCAAGAACGCCTGAACAGTCTGGCAATGATATCTATCGAACGACATATGGTCCAGTCCCTGGATAAATAATGTAAATTTAATTTAAATACTTGGGTTCATTTATTTGTAGTGATGAAGGCATTAGCCGAAACGGTTTCTTGTGTTTTAGTCAATACATAAATGTTTAACCTATTGTTTTGATCACACAATTCATCTTTGCATCATGTATTTTGCTAGTAGATAGAATGTCTTTGATTTATAAAATATAAAATAATAATAATAATATTTAGAAAAGGAAAGAAACAATGTGAACAATAGATATGGCAGTTTACCTACGTGCACTCGGGAACGCATATAATTTTTTTTAAAAAAGTTATTTAAAGATAAGCACTTGAAAACTTTTTAACTAAAAGAGCGCAAAAAAATATTATAATGACCTTGAGATTTAACGTACTCAGTGACATATGAACTTGTTAAAATTTGTTTTAAAGCATGAAATGATCTCAATTCTACGTGTTTTAAACCATGAAATGATATCAATTCTACGTGTTTTCTTATCATTCCAGTTCAGATGGCGTGATTTCAACCGAAGATAAAGGTTACACTAATTTTTGTTTAACATTGAAGAACGCCCTTATTTGAACCCGTAGTCAGTTATTTGTCCCAGAGAAACTGATGTGGCATAACTTTTTCAAAATAAATATCCGAAAGTTAAGCGGCTTTTGAACAATAAATCTGTATGGGGAGAGGGGGAAGTAAAAACTGTTTACAGTCATGCTTATTTTTTTGTATATTGCATCAATTAAAAATGAATTCAAATAGATTATATAATAAGATAATTTTTAAAATTGTTTTAAGCCATGAGTGTCCAAAGTCCGGTCCACGGGCAAAATGCGACCACCCTTGTTTAAATTTTAACTTGCCCGCGGCTTAAACGTAAATAATCTATTAACTCATGAATGTTTTCTGTAACGACGAAATTATAATTCATGTATCATAAAAGCCGGAACTATACGATGTTTTGAGTACAAAATACGTTAAGATCAAATTATTTAAAAATTTCCCTGACGTTTTATTATTTACCAACTGTTAGTATTCACAACAAAATGAAGTTATGTGGTTATGTGGACTCAAATCGTCGACGTCCGATGGAAGAAATCGCTGTCGTAAAAGTGGTTTTTTTCCGACTTAAAAATCGAAATGAATGTGGTGTCTAGGAGTACTAAACACTGTACAAACATTTATCATCACAATTTGTGACCCAACATTTTCGGCTCTGGTTACATTTCAACACATTTTATTTATTGTAATGCACGTAGTAGAAATAAACATATCTATTTCCATAACGTTGATGCTATTTATCCAGTTTGTGCAAATTTTTTAAAATGATAGAATAAGAAAAATATAAAAGCCGCGCAGATCGCGAAAATATTGTCAACTTTACCCCCCCCCCACACCCCCTGTCCCAGACACACACAAAATACGACTCTTTAAAAAAAATAACAAACAAATAAAATCATATGATCTAAGGCCTGTGCTCGTCTCAAAGTACCGTATGTCACTTTTGTTTATTATCTTAATCCGGCTCGCGCATAATTTTAAATCCCTTATATTAACTTCACCGCCGTCTCGTCATCTCTCTCTGTCTGTCTTGGGCGGGCGGGCTGAAGTAAAAACAAAAGTAAAAAATGACCCACTTCCCGTGCGCCGATCGAGCTGAAATTTGGCACACGGACCCGTCTCACCTAACAATGCATCGTATCAAAATTTCAGATCGATCGAACGTACCGTAATTAAATTAATGCATTTTTAGTTTATCCTTATATGAGGTATGTAATTCAAATTCACTGTTTGTTATTGTTTTTTTCCCACGTGAATGTTTGAGTTGACGCGACCCATCGAAGTACCGCGTGCTTTTGTTTACATTTTACGTGTCATGCTGAGCTCAGTCCCCCCCCCCACCCCCTAGGGTTATGAAGCAAAGGTGAGTTAAGAGTTTGAAAATACTGTTAGTTATGTCTCATATCTAAGGGATTTATAGTCAAAAACTTTGTTTTTACGGGTTTGTTTTATTACTCCATGAATTATGGCCCTCTTGGCAAAAAAGTTTGGACGCTCCAGTTTTAAGCACCCGTTGAAATGTTTTAACATTAAATTATTTACGAAAAGTTGAAAAGTTTTGTTGGTTTAGGTTTTGTCTTTGAGACTATTTATGCAGAGCGATATCCCCAAAAATATAATTTAAAAAATATAAACGAGCTCGTTTTCAAGCCTTGGAAAAGCATGCAAGTTTCAACATACATGTCAGTTAAATGAAACATGGGTTTTCGAAGTTTCAACTTTTTGGGGTGGTTTGTGACAGTGTAAAAGCGTTTTTTTAAAAAGTTCAGTGTTGTTATTGACCAATGATCCAAGGTGATAGATATCAACTTAACAGTCACTTTGCTCGTTGAGGAATCGAGGAGCAGCATAGATGGGTATAATTTTTTGTGGTAGTAAATAAGAAGATGAGTCCATGGACGTTACGTCATGAGATTGGGCAGAGGTCAGCTTAGATGATAGCTGATAGAGGTGTTGGGCACTGTATCTAGTAGAAATGTGGGGCACCATACCTGACAGAATTGTCGCGAGCCATACCTGATTCAAGTTGGGGGGGGGGCGGCGCAATAGCTGATAAAAGTGTTGGGCTCCAGAGCTGATAAAAGTGTGAGGTGCCAAAGCTGAAAGAAGTGTGGGGCACCATAGCTGACAGAAGTAAGGGGCACCATAGCTGACAGAAGATAGGGGCACTATAGCTGACAGAAGTAAGAAGCACCTTGGCTGAAAGAATTAAGGAGCACCATAGCTGACAGAACTGTGGGGCGCCATAGCTGATACAAGTGTGGGACGCCATAGCTGACAGAAGTGCGGGGCGCCATAGCTGACAGAAGTGCGGGGCAACATAGCTAACAGAAGTGTGGGGCGCCATGGCTGATAGATGTGTGCGGCTCCATAGCTGACAGAAGTGTGGGGACCTTTAGTTGATTGAAGTGTAGGGCGCAATATCATTTTCCTCCCCCACATTTGCCTCCCCCACACTTGTCTACACCACATTTGTATCTCCACATTTGTCTTCCCCACATTTCTCCCCCCCCCCAGTTGCCACCCCACACATTTGTCTCCCCACATTCGTCTTCCCCACATTTGTGTCCCTACATTTCTCTCCACCACATTGCTAAGTAGCCCGCAAATTTTGACTCTCATATCAAGTCAATTGGTACACAAAAACTAAAAAACGAATAATAGGTATAATAAACTAAAAGAAATTATTATTTTAAAAAAAAACAACACTTGACACATATCTTGACATTAATGACCCTGTATTTTGTTATCTGTGAAATCAAAAACAAAAATAGATAAATGATATTCTTGTACAGTTTTTTTCTTATAGCCCTTCCACTAGCCCTATAAATTGATGTCGATTCCTTTCCGTTCTTCACTTGAGAGAAATCAGCTGTTTCAATTGCTTCATTGCTTCTGATACAGATACACAATGCATTTCGCTATTGTCTTCGTAGTGGCAACTGCCGTGGTTTACGGTAAGACGATTAAAGGGCTTAAAATATCTTGGAGCGCCCAAGTTTCCCTGACGGTGCTCGAGGCCTGGTAATTAATGCATACCGGTTCATAATCAGAACTCCAGTACTGCAGTTTCATGATCATCACTTCGAGTCTGCTGTTTCATGATCAGCACCTCAGACCTGCTGTTTCATGATCAGCACTTCAGGTCTGCTGTTTCCTGATCAGCACTTCCGGTCTACTGTTTCATGATCAGCACTTCAGGTCTGCTGTTTCATGATCAGCACTTCAGGTCTGCTGTTTCATGATCAGCACTTCGGGTCTGCTGTTTCATGATCAGGACTTTACATCTGCTGTTTCATGATCAGCACTTCAGGTCTGCTGTTTCATGATCAGCACTTTGGGTCTGCTGTTTCATGATCAGGACTTTACATATGCTGTTTCATGATCAGCCATTTAGGTCTGCTGTTTCATGATCAGTAATTTAAGTGTAGCTCTTAATACCATGCTACATGCTACGAATTGTGATTATTCAATGAACCGTTTATTTAAAAAAAAATCTATAAGAGCTCCTAGATCACGTGACATCTTTGATTCTTTACATTTTCAGGTGTCAACGCTGCCGTCTGCCCGACTTGCTCCGATCAAAACGACTACACGACATGTACAGGACAACAGGACTGCCAGGCCCAACACGATGTATGTTTTGTATTCATCCTATAGCGTCTATGCCATTGACATTCATACTGTGTTCTCTTTGACGTATTCAGACTCATTTAGTTGTTATCATTACACCAGCGACTCCGAATACAATATCGCATTAAAATGATAATTCTATGCTTCTCTTCAGGCTTGTGAAACAAGAATCGAACTGAGAGACAACAAGATCGAGTACCACTGCTCTGATGCCCAGGTCAGTAGCTGACCACAATAACGGAACATTGGTCTACCTCACTCATTTATCAGTACTCTACCTCAGTGCTTCTCAAAGTGGTGGTCCCCGGACCGGTGCTGGTCCATGGGCCATCCGATGCCGGTCCGCAGAAGTTGCCAACAAATGACATTTCGCTATCACGTCAGAGAGAGGGAAAATAGTTCACCGGTCCCTGGTGCAATGGAAAAAATTCCTGCCGGTCCGCAATACTAAACAAATTGAGAAGCACTGCTCTACCTCACTCACGTATCAGTACTCTACCTCACCCATGTATCAGTAATCTAACTCAATAGCTCATCAGTACACGGACTCATTAATGTGTCAGTACATTACTTCAATTCATCAGTACAGTACCTATTTGATCGCTTGCAGCCAAATTTATTAAGCGCGCTATAACTACGTCTATTTTTAAAAATTAAAAACTTACTAAATTCAATAAATAATCATTTTTCCGTTGTTTATCTCACTAATTTATAAGTAGCTCCCATCTATGGAATCGTTAAGATGGTCTCTTTAACTAACAAAAAGTTTAGCCTCTAATGATTTAGAAATAATAAACCTGGCACATAAGCAGTAATTACTTTGTTGCGATTGAACAGCGCACACATTTTAATTGACGTTTAAACCTGCAGCTTTAACTATCGCTGACCCACATAAAATAATCTTCAGTTTATTTCTGTATGTAAAAAAAAGGAAAAGAATCAAAACTGAAATGCTTATGGCTTATACCAGGGGTTCCCAAACTACGGCCCGCGGGCCAGATGCGGCACGTGAGGCCCTCTCATCCGGCCCCTGGAGACCTTTTAATCTCCACAAAAAAAATACTGTTTTTACCTGTAGTTTACTACATAACAGTCTGTAGTCGGCCCCCCCCCCAAACAGATGTTTGACAGTTAATGCGGCCCTCAGGCAGAAAAGTTTGGAGACCCCTGGCTTATACGATCAGTAAGTAAATCTAACTGTGAGATACTTTCATGCTCGTTCTGCAATACTAGGTTTGTATTTTCTCCTTCTTCCCATTAGAACTGTGCCCACCAGGAAACTCAAAACAGCTGCGATAACGCTGGCAACAACGGCCACTGCGTCATCTGCTGTAACAGCCTTGCCGACTGTAAGGCCAAGCGTGACGACTACTTCTTGTGTAAGCTTTTCGTCGTTGTTTGTAAAGTTTAATAGAGTCCGGTATACCATCATTGTTTCATGTAGAGGAACGGATAGAAGCCTCTAAATCCAACTTATGATGTAATTTTCTGAATACCGTTGCATAGGTTCCTAATATAGTTCACGCAGGAAAGCGCAGACGCTTGATTTCTAGTTAATACTATTAATAAAATGTGTAGCAATAATATTTTATTAATTTGTGTTACCAGAAACCATACTTAAGTTAAATTAAGTGTGGCGGTGCAAAGATAATCTTAAATTACGTCTAATATTTACTGGGAATAATTAACTAATTATTATATATATAACTGAAGTTTGCGGTTATAATTAATAGTTTTAGAAAAGTAAAAATATATTCCCTTATCTTTTTATTACCCTTGAGCATTTGTTCTTTAAAAAAAATATTTTTTAAAAATTTATCTTTTATTATTGAAGCAATATAATTAATTATTTATTCTCTATGCTCTCAACAGTTTCACCCGTTGGCTAGTTTCCGGTTGTAAGGGAAAAAAAAGATCTCTGAATTAATGCCATCCATCTAAAATGTATAAGTCTTCGATTTTTATATTAAATCAAAAATGCGTTCAAACAGTGTGGAGTTCTTTTTTTTTAAATTTCTGTTTTCTCTCATACCAGTAAGCAATTTAAATCTAGGACACTACATACCAAAACATCTTGATATAACTGACAATGGTGAACATATACAAACTATGGCAAACGCCATGGATATCAGACATAAACATCTGACATGAACATCAGACATGAACATCAGACATGAATATCAGACATGAACGTCAGACATGAACATCAGACATGAACATCAGACATGAACATCAGACATGAACATCAGACATGAACATCAGACATGAACATCAGACATGAACGTCAGACATGAACGTCAGACATGAACGTCAGACATGAACATCAGACATGAACATCAGACATGAACATCAGACATGAACATCAGACATGAACGTCAGACATGAACATCAGACATGAACGTCAGGCATGAACATCAGACATGAACATCAGACATGAACGTCAGACATGATCATCAGACATGAACATCAGACATGAATATCAGACATGAACATCAGACATGAACATCAGACATGAACGTCAGACATGAACATCAGTGTTGCGTTCTGGGTTCTGGATAAAAGGAGACAAGTCTCGACTCTTGTCAATGGATCATATAATCTTTATTAGTCAGCAACATATGTACATCAATAGCTTCAGGTACACAAACGTAATCTTTCACAAGGACCTTACTCCTAAGTGCGTACACTTTGCTGTAACCTCGAGCACACCTCGATGTGTTACCAGCTAGTCGAACTACACTCGATCACTCCCATTGCTTCTATACTAAATGTCCAGCCCTAAGAAGGACTATGGACCTCCGCACTCGCCAGTCTTCATACCTCACTCTCCTCTCTGTCACACACCCACTATTTATACCACAACACGGCTCTCTAACTTGCATACCGGGTGAATACAATTACATCATTATTGACAAGTGAACTCTTGTCACGCACGCCTTGAGCCGACTCACACACTGGCTCACAACAATCTCACAACAATCATTCGCAGTGATTCTCATACCCTGACAATCAGACATGAACATCAGACATGAACATCACGTATTTATGAAATACATGGTATTCGTTACTTCCAAAGGCAAGGTACGGTGATCAAGCGGCATACGGCTCAGGTGACGTTCCGAGAGTCGCTAGTTTGAATCTCTGTGTAGGCAGGGGTTTGTTCCCGTGTCTAAGGGTGTCCCTAAGCCCACCCGAATGGGTACCTGACACTAGGAAGGGAAACAAACGCGGCGGGCCATTGTGCCCCACAGTCCCCACTCATAGCCGTGGCCTGTGAACGCTTCGTCACTTGCCAACAGGCTGGCACGGTCTGCGCTGCGTTCTTAAATGAACGTAGACGGCAAGAATCTTCAGCACAGAAGAAGTTTCCGTAATTTAAAATAAACAAACAGGGCTGGAATAAGCTTCCAATAATTAAACTGGCAACACTTGTAACATATTGAATCTATTGCCTCCCGCCTTCCAAGCCCCAGTGGGTGTTACACTTGCTACGACCAGTGATAAAACTGTTTAAATGCTACAGAAATATTATGAAACTGTAAAACCATTTAAAAAATAAACAAATTTAAAAAACCGTAAAAAAACAAGTTTTTGACTATAAATCTTTTCTGTACGAGAAATAACTAAAAGAATGTCAATTATAATACGCAGCGAAAGACCATCCAAAAATACACAATTGTAGTTGTGTCGTAAAACATGTTTGATATAATGCGCACCGATCAGGAATATGCTTATAAAAAGTGTTGTCAATAAAATACGCACCTTATTGCGCGACAGAAAGGTTGTTCAATATAATACGCACCGCGACACAGTATCTCAAAAAATAACATGATACATATGAATAAATAAAATAATCTAAAAATTCAATAATTTAATTACGGTACATGCGATCGATCTGAAATTTTGATACATAGTTTTTATCATCGCCACGAAACTGCCTGCTAAATTTCAGCTCGCTAGCTTACGAGAAAGTTGGTTAAAAATCGATCCAAAGTTTTGGCGACCGACAAGCAAGCAATCAAGCAACAAGACACCACGAGTTAATATAAAGGATTTAATAAGAAAAACCCGTAAAAAAAACAAGTTTTTGACTATAAATCCTTTATGTACGAGACGTAACTAAAAGAATGTTCATTATAATACGCAGCGACAGACCATCCAGAAATACAAAATTGCAGTTGTGTCGTAAAACATGTTTAATATAATGCGCACAGATCAGGAATATGTTTATAAAATACGCACCTTATTGCGCGACAGAAAGGTTGTTCAATATAATACGCACCGCGACGCTCTATCTCAAAAAATAGCATGATACATAGAAATAAATAAAATAATCTAAAAAATCAATAATTTAATTACGGTACATGCGATCGATCTGAAATTTTGATACATTGTTTTTATCATCGGTACAAAACTGCCTGCAAAAATTCAGCTCGCTATCTTGCGATAAAGTGGGTTAAAAATCGATCAAAAGTTTTGGCGACAAGCAAGCAAGGTCGGCCGCAGACACCACGAGTTAATATAAAGGATTTAATAAGAAAAACCCGTAAAAAACCAAGTTTTTGACTATAAATCCTTTATGTACGAGAAGTAATTAAAAGAATGTTCATTATAATACGCAGCGCCAGACCATCCAGAAATACAAAATTGCAGTTGTGTCGTAAAACATGTTTAATATAATGCGCACCGATCAGGAATATGTTTATAAAAAGAGCTGTCAATAAAATACGCACCTTATTGCGCGACAGAAAGGTTGTTCAATATAATACGCACCGCGACGCTCTCAAAAAATAGCATGATACATAGAAATAAATAAAATAATCTAAAAAATCAATAATTTAATTACGGTACATGCGATCGATCTGAAATTTTGATACATTGTTTTTATCATCGGTACGAAACTGCCTGCAAAATTTCAGCTCGCTATCTTGCGAGCAAGTGGGCTAAAAATCGCTCAAAAGTTTTGGCGACAAGGTCGGTCGGTCGGTCGGTCGGTCGGTCGGTCGGCCGCAGACACCACGAGTTAATATAAAGGATTTAAAAAGAGCCACAATGCATTGATCTTGAGTCGCCAAGATAACGAATTTAAAAAAACGATATAAAAAGCGTGATAACTTAATGTCTGTGAACCATATTATAAAATGATTCATTTATCGTAGATTACAAAGCTTCACCAACGATTCTGAGTTTAAGAAAGAGCAAATGAAAAAAATTGTGTTTGTCTAAATTTGTTGAGTTTTAACGCACTTTTACAGTTAAAGAAATTTACTATACATCAAATATTGCAATTTTAAAAAAAAACAAATACAACAAGACCTTGCAGTCTTCCAGTTTCGATTTGGTGAGAATCATTTAGTTTTTCTTGCCTTAAGGCTGGCAAATATAAATGTTTTCCCCGAGTGTTACCTGCTCTTGCCGTCATTGCAGTGGAATTTGAGGTAAAACTTTAAGTAGACTTCTCTGCAAGATCATTCCGAACGGCACAAAATAACGTTAAAAGTAAGCGGAGTTCTCACTAGGATTGGTGTCACCCAGGGCGGTAGCTCATGGTGTCTACCCCCTCACGACTTAACCCATAGACCTCCTCCGAGTCTTCCAGTGCCAAATAACGGGAACATACACAATTTCACATTTTGGTGTCACCCCTTGTGATGGTGCCACCTGTTGTGGTCCGCAACCCCCACCCTAGTGATGCCTCGGCAAGTATTCATTTCAAGGAAATCATGACGATTGACACATCTTTTTTTTTCTTTTCTCCCCCACACAGGGGGACTCAGGACTTTTATGTTAGTTGATCAAATTTTATATCTCACATTAAATCCCACAATCGATCACAATAAATATCAATAAAACTTAAGAATTCTGAGTCCCCCTGTGTGACTACTTAGTTTGTGAATAAAAAAATATTTTCTGCTTTTAAATGCGAGATTCTACATTCCTCACTGCAGCTGGGCCTCATTCATTTAAAAAAGTGTTTTGTTCAATTTATAATCAGCCATGTTCAAACACGTTAAAAGAAAGAACTTGTGCACAGACAGATTTTTAGAAATGTTCAGAGGAAAAAAAATCAATCAAGAAAAGCAACATGTATCGATTGATCATAATTTATTACATGCTGTGGTGTACAACAAAAAACCCAACAGCTTGAACAAACGAAACAGTACATATAAAATTAAACACAATTACGACTGGTCGACAAATAGTGGCGGTCATCAATTCATGTTATGCTTTTAATAATAATTGTTTCCCTTGCCTGAAATTGAAAAAATAATAATAATAAAATGGTCATTATTGATCGTGTAACATTTAAAAATGCATAATGTTTTCATCCATGGAGTACATTAAGGGGCCGTCCATAAAGTACGTCATACTATTTTTGACCATTTGTAGCTCCCCCTTCCCCCCTGTCACAAACTGTTACAAATCTTACCCCCCCCCCAAGGTACGTCACGCTTTCGAACAAAAAATATATTTTTTATTAAAACAAAATAATTTTAAAAAATTAATATAAAAACCTTGACGTCACACATGGCCGGACCCTCCCTCCCCCTGTCACAAACTGTCACACTTTCTTACACCCCCTCCCAGAGGCGTAACAACGACTTGGCATCGGGGCAGTTGCCAAGTGCGCTGAGGGCTAATCCTTCAATTATAATCAGATTATTGACGTACTTTATGGACGGCCCCTAAGAGAAAATATTAAGAAAGTTGCATCTAAACTAAACTAAGCATATATTGCACGCACGCATGTATCTCCAATTCTTCAATATCTTTTCTGTCCTTGAGTTACCAAAATCTATATAGCGTCACCTCATAGAAATTATTGCGTGTTTCTATGCAATTAAACCGTTTGTGGTAAGTTACCAATGTTGTGGACTTGTGCACATATATTGACATTATCAGTATTCCTGTACCAGCTCGTTAAAAAAATTCTCAATGCCGATGTTACTATGAAGTGATAGAGCCTATCACGGCCCAAGAGTTCAAAATGCAATGATGTGAAATATCACCGACAGACTAAGAAATGATGTGAAATATCACCGACAGACTAAGAAATGATGTGAAATATCACCGAAAGACTAAGAAATGATGTGAAATATCACCGACAGACTAAGAAATGATGTGAAATATCACCGACAGACTAAGAAATGATGTGAAATATCACCGACAGACTAAGAAATGATGTGAAATATCACCGACAGACTAAGAAATGATGTGAAATATCACCGACAGACTAAGAAATGATGTGAAATATCACCGAAAGACTAAGAAATGATGTGAAATATCACCGACAGACTAAGAAATGATGGTTCTAATTTATTGGATTTGTCTGGAGAAGTTGTTAGAAAACATTTTTTTGTTTAAATACCTGCAGGCGTTAACCTCAAATCTACTAAATTCTTCCTTTTAATGTTTTTTTTTAAATCTGACAATTAAATGTATAAATTTTCCTCTAAAATGCATGGTTGCGTGGAAAGGATCAATTCTTTTAAATTTAAAATAATAATTCTAAAAAACTAGACTACTAGGACTATCTAGACTAATAGGAATATCTAGACTACTAGGACTATCTAGACTAATAGGACTATCTAGACCAATAGGACTATCTAGACTAATAGGACTATCTAGACTACTAGGACTATCTAGACTACTAGGACTATCTAGACTACTAGGACTATCTAGACTACTAGGACTATCTAGACTAATATGACTATCTAGACTACTAGGACTATCTAGACTACTAGGACTATCTAGACTAATAGGACTATCTAGACTACTAGGACTATCTAGACTAATATGACAATCTAGACTAATAGGACTATCTAGACTAATAGTATATCTAGACTTCTAAGACTATCTAGATTACTAGGGCTATCTAGACTACGAGGACTATCTAGACTACTAGGACTATCTAGACTACTAGGACTATCTAGACTTATAGGACTATCTAGGCTACTAGGACTATCTAGACTAATAGGACTATCTACATTTCTAGGACTATCTAGCCCAGTGGTTCCCAAACTTTTTTGACCCACGGACCCCTTTTATACTCAAAATTTCCCCACGGTCCCCCAAGTAAAAAAAAACAACTTTATAAATGCATAGTACAAAAATTACAAAAGCAACATTTTGATGAAAAGTACGGTATTTATTAAAATTATCACTTTTGTTTAAGATAAAATTGAAGAAAAAAAAACAACTTGGATTGACGTGATGACATTTTATGTGTTTTTATGCCTGACTCAATGTTTGTGAGTCATTGAGTCATTAGATCTCTCACTCCCAACAGTAACAAATATAGTTAATGAAAGTCTAAAATCTGGCACCTTTTCTTCATTATGTAAATCTGCTATTATAAAACCCTTGCTGAAAAAACAAGGGTTAGACCAAAACAATTTAAATAACTATCGACCTGTGTCCAATATTTCATTTTTGTCGAAAGTCATTGAAAAACTAGTCTTAAAACAACTTTTTGCTTATCTAAATGACCACACTCTTCTAAGTCCCAATCAGTCGGCCTACAGACCTTCTCACAGCACAGAGACCACCCTGTTAAAGGTAACAAATGACCTCCTACTCGCACTGGACAGTAGGAAAATTTCTATATTGGTCCTCTTAGATCTTAGTGCAGCCTTTGACACTGTCGACCATCAAACACTGCTGAAAACCCTGCAAAATTATTTTGGAATTTCTGGCTCAGTTCTGGCTTGGTTTCAATCATACTTATCTAACAGATCACAGGTAGTATCAGTAGATGGCTGTATCTCTCAAAAAGCTGACTTGCTTTATGGTGTGCCTCAGGGCTCTGTTTTGGGTCCGGTACTTTTTGTGCTGTATACAAGACCACTACTTCTACTGCTCGAAAAGCATTCAGTTAAAAGCCAATCATTTGCAGATGATACTCAGCTATATACTCACACAGATCCCTCTAATTTGGACTCCGCTGTCCAATTGATGCAAGAGTGCATTGATGAGGTAAAGTCTTGGATGACGTTCAGAAAACTCAAGCTGAATGATGACAAGACTGAAGCACTTCTATTTTGCAACATTAAATCACGCAGTACTTTGTCTCTTCCGAAGTCAATTCACGTAGCCAGTTCGGATATTCTGTTCACAACATCGACTAGGAATCTTGGCTACATTATTTCTGACAACATGTCTATTAACAACTTTATCAATCACATCTGTCGCTCTGCCTACACTGCCATTCGTCAGATCAGCTCAATCCGTCATTACTTAACAGTTAGTGCAACAAAAACTCTAGTCTGTGCTCTTGAACTAGCTCGTATGGATTACTGCAATTCTCTTCTGTCAGGTGCGCCAAAACAATGCATTGAAAAACTACAGAAAGTTCAAAATTCAGTTGCCAGACTGGTGCTCAAGGCAAAAAAACATGACCATGTTACTCCACTTCTTCACTCACTTCATTGGCTGCCTATACAAGCCCGTATTGATTACAAACTGGCCGTTCTCTGTCACAACTTCTTTTCGGACTCATGCCCATCGTATCTTACTGAACTTTTGTCGGTCTACTCACCCACGCGCCAGCTACGATCTTCTGCAGACACACGCGTTCTCTCTGTTCCTATGACACGCACCAAAACATTTGGTGAAAGGTCGTTCTCTTTTTGTGCAGCCAAACAATGGAATTCTCTACCATTACATATACGTAGTATTCAAACAACCAAGTCCTTCAAGACTGCACTTAAGACACATCTTTTCAAAATTTATTTTCAAAATTAATGAAACAACATTTCTTGTAAATGATTAACGTAGCTTATGAATAATGTACTGTAATTTTTGTGTTTGTTATGATATGAAAGTTAATTTAATATTTATAGGTATGTTATTTCTTTCATGTAAAGCGCTGTGAGCCCAGTTCCTTACTGGGATACAGCGCTATATAAATAATCAATTTATTATTTTTATTATTATTATTATTGTGTGTAGGAACTGCAAATCCTCATGAGCACCAATTTCTAGTCGTTTATTGTTTTAAATTTTTGTTGTTCTTTTTTATGATGAGGTTCTTAACGCCACTGAATCTTTGTTCTACCAAATAGGAAGACAGGAAAACAGTCAAAACAATTATGTACAATAACCTTCAATGCATGATATAAAATTGGGATTGACTTTGTAACCAGAATTTGTGGTATCCTAGTTCAAACAGTGGTATACGTTCCTTATTTATGGATATGTCAATAAGCTGCTCCTGTATTAGTATGTATTCATCTGTGTTTGGGATCTGAGTTTGTCCATGCGCTAAAGAGCAGAACTGTCAGTCGGAAATATCCTATAGTGGCAAATGCCTACAAAATGTCAGCTTGAAGAACCGTTAAGTTTTGACAGTAAGCAAGCAAATCTTTAACTATGTGGCAATTTCAAAAGATTTGAAAACTGAGAACATTCTCCTGTTCCTAAGTGTTTTTTGCAAAGAAAAAGATTTGCAACAAACTCAGATATAACGCTTTTAGTTTTGATTAATTGTAATTGGTTACCTTGTAGTAGTTGTAGTTTCAAATTAGTTTTGTTAAAGTTTGGTAAATAATTCATTAATAAAGGATATGTCATTTTTTGAGTTAATTGTGATGCTAATTGTCTTTGTTTTCTATGAATTTGGACAATGAATCAAACAGAGTATAAAATCGATTTAAATATTACGTGATGATAACCAGCGTAGTTCTGTGTGAATAAATAATCTTCTTCATTTTCCAAACCGTGGTGAGCAAATAATCTCTCATCGAAGGCATTCCTTTTGATTTTATTAACTGCTCTAATGACATAATGTAGTGATCCATGCAAACTTTCAATATGATTTTTAAAAAATATTTGATGTTGATGAATGACTCAATTTACTGAAAATAAATTTGGTACAGCAGGTTTTAGTGTATGCCAGAAATTCAAGTGTATTGCTTTAACTTCAAACATTTTTTAAAAATTCAGTAAATAACGTTTCACGATTCGTATCTGTTTCCAAACATTTAGGCATACTTCAAATATCCATTAACACCATATTGTCGGCATTGTTTCTTCGACTCACTCAGTTCTGGAATTACCTATTTGCTAAACAAGCTATAACTTAGGGCCCCTGCCTTCTTGGGGCCCCTGCCTTCTTGGGGCCCCCGGAAGTTTGTTTTCATATTTGTCACTGCTATAGATTATCTAGACCTCAAAAGATCCTTAAATAGCTTAGGGCCCCATCAAGTCGAAATCCAGCCTTGGGCTCACTCATTCTTTTATCTGTTGTAACAGACCACTGTTAAGAATTATTAACGTTTTCAATGGAATGCAACAGTAAAGCCCTATTGAAAACATTTGATGATAGGATACAATTTATATAAATATAACTTCCCCACACATCGAATAATACACAACCTTGCAACCCTCGTAGATTCAAATTAAAAACTTGTATATTTCTACTTATAGTTATAGCAATTCGGCATTTCTTCTGCATCAAGCTTGACCTTTCAACAAACCAAGTATTTTGATTGGTTATAGATGTGGGAATTACAGTAGTTCTAATACTTTTTTTTTACGTAAAACAACATTGTATCCATGAAGGATAGCACCTAAGATGGTATTTAATTAGTAGAACAGGCATTTACATACTATTTTATTTATTATTATTTATTTTAATTTCAATAATAATTTAAAAAAAAATTAATGAGTTTTATTATTTGATTTTTAAACCTTGCGCGGACCCCCTGACGTTGTTCAGGGACCCCCAAATCAATTTTTTATTTTCCACGGACCCCCTGAAAGGTCCCACGGACCCCTGGGGGTCCGTACGGTCCACTTTGGGAACCACTGATCTAGACTAATAGGACCATCTAAATTGATAGGACTATCTAGACTAATAGGACTAGATTTCTAAGACTATCTAGACTACTAGGACTATCTAGAATAATAGGACTATCTAGACTTCTAGGACTATCTAGAATAATAGGGACTATCTTGAATACTAGGACTATCTAGACTACTAGGACTATCAAGACTTCTAAGACTATAGCGAGAGCATGTAAGACAACACAAGCAATAACTTTATTTGGTGATGATCTAAAGATAAAAAATAACCAGTGGATCTCATATTATTCAACAAAAAAGCTATTTGAAATGATAACGATCAGACTATCTCATTATCAAAACTTGAACTGATAAAGAAATGTGTGTGTGTGTGTGTGTGTGTGTTTCTCCAAATATGTTAGATTGGACAAGCTGCAGTTCTGATAAAAGAAACATAACTCTTTGGGAAATAGTGTCTTTATAATAGTTAGGCAGCACTCACAGTAGTATAAGCCAAAGAGATTTCTAATCCTTTTTTAATACAAAACTGATCTAATATCTTTTTTTTTGTATACATCTACTTCAAACAAATTTATTAAGATGCTTAAAAAGTATCAATTTCCCCCCTCAAAAAATAGTTTTAAAAGAACTACAATTATTTTTCAAAAGCTATAAAACATGACACGATATCGAGTGTTCAAAACGCATACGTGAGTATCCAGAACTTAAAACTTCATTTTAAAAGAAACAAATAGGGAAGCCCTGGCACAGCAGTACCCCTAAACCCGGGGTACATGTCCGAACGATGAAGGATAGCCGATATAACGGGATAGTATGTGCAATTTACAACAGAAGCACGAGTAATTTGTCAGAACTTACCGTAGCCTCCAACTGGGATGACAACAGCTTTGCCGACACTACCTCCATAACCATAACCACCTCCATGGCCCCATCCACCACCGAGACCCCAGCCTCCTCCGAGTCCACCGAAGCCTCCTCCGAGTCCACCGAAGCCTCCACCGAGTCCACCCAGACCGAGTCCAAAGAGGCCAACTCCACCGTATCCACCACCGTATCCACCACCGTATCCACCGCCATAGCCTCCACCGTATCCACCGTATCCACCGCCATATCCGTATCCGGTGGCGCTAGCGAGAGCGACCAGGCAAAGAACGGCGAGCACAGTTTTGTACATTGTCTGCAATGATATTTAAATACATATATATATATATATATATATATATATATATATATAATATATATATATATATATATATATATATATATATATATATATATATATATGTATATATATATATGAGTGTATATATATATATATATATATATATATATATATTCAAAGAAGATACAGCGAGATAACACAGCAAAGGGAAAGAAAGAAAGAAAGAAAGAAAGAAAGAAAGTAAGAAAGAAAGAAAGAAAGAAAGAAAGAAAGAAGGAAAGAAAGAAAGAAAGAAAAGAAAGAAAGAAAAGAAAGAAAGAAAGAAAGAAAGAAAGAAACAGATACATCTGTAATCAAAAGTGTCAGCTTTGTGTAAGAAAACTACGATGAGAAGAATGTGAGAAGAATGTGAGAAGAAGTGAGGAGATCTGAGGAGAATGTGAGGAGAATGTTACCACGTAGATAATAAATTTAAACTGGTTTGAAATGAGACAATACAAAAAATAAGGAACTTTTCCACCAATCAGCTTTGAACAGCCTGCTAAACTGACACTTCTGTCAGCCTTCAACAGCCTGCTAACCTGACACTTCTGTCAGCCTTCAACAGCCTGCTAAACTGACACTTCTGTAAGCCTTCAACAGCCTGCATAAATGACACTTCTGTCAGCTTTCAACTGCCTGCTAAGCTGACACTTCTATATATCAGCTTTCAACAGCCTGCTAAACTGACACTTCTATATATCAGCTTTCAACAGCCTGTTAAACTGACACGTCTGTATATCAGCTTTCAACAGCCTGCTAAACTGACACTTCTATATATCAGCTTTCAACTTCCTGCTTAACTGACACTTCTATATAGTCTCTTTTTAAAAATCAAATATATGTGAAATTCATGTTAAATGTCTAAGAGATCAGAGCATTTTTTGGTGGCTACCGTCAAGTAATTTTTATAAAAACAAGAACACTTGTAATACATTTTTATACAAAGGATATTGGGCCTACCTAGTGTACGGCTGTTGATTGGGGCACGAGGTAGCTGTCGGGTAGCTTGGTGTGGCCAAACGTCAGACCAGCGCAAGTTTATGTAGGATCGGTGTTCGGCAGAGAGTTGCCACGGGAGATGACTAATTAAAGCCTGGGATCATGATTACGTCCCTTGCGGTCACCCCTTGTCCATCACACCTATCATTAAGTATATGCCCTGGGGAACTTTCGGTACTTTAGTTGAGTGTTTTTTTAAAAATATTTCACGTACCTGTAACTAGATAAGACATATATTATCGTAGGACTCGTACAGAGGCGTCACTAGGGTTTGTGTCACCCAGTGTGGTAGCTCATGGTGTCACCCCCCTCCCACGACTTACCCAATAGATCAGTTCCGAGTCTGCCAGTACCAAATAACGGGAACATTACAGAATTTCGCATTGTGGTGCCACGCTTTGTGACGGTGACACCAGGTGTGGTCCACACCCCCGCATGCCCCATAGTAACGACTCTGGATTTTTAAACAAGGAAAAAAAATATTAAATAACAAATAATTTACTGACGGGATCTTCTATCAATGGTGAGTGTGCATCTTAGAGAGCATTCCCCTTCTAGGATATATTTATACAGACGCCCCTTCTATGCAGAAGATTATTGCGTCCGCGGCTTTTGATGGTTCCACGTTCTTCCATGCCGCCCTTGGTTCCCCTAACTATTGTTACGTACCCATTCGGAACTGGGTGGACTCGGGGACATCCTTGGCACCAGGAACAAATCCTTGCCTTCACGGAGATTCGAACCCGTTACCATCGGTACACCAGCCGAGCGCGCATGCCACTCGACCACCGATATCAATTAAATGTATCAGACAACCCATTACTTTATATTAGAAATATTTTTTTAATAACTGATATTAAAATTCTCATATTTTAAGTTAGTCCCTTACATTACCTATTGAAAATAAACGTTTGCAAGAGCAACAAAAGCAACAATTGACCAAACAACAGAAAAGTTGTGTGATATACGTCATTGAATGGATGTCAGCTGAGAGCAGTGTGATAAACGGGAGGCAACCGCTGATGTGTTTATGGGGTTGTCAAAAACAATCACTTTCAGAATTCATTGGCAAGCCTCCGTTAACGTATAAGTAAGAATTTCAGCACATCTACCCCCCCCCCAAACACCCACACGCACACACCCACCCACCCACACACACACACACCCACACACACACCCATACCCCTCTTCCAGCCAACACTAAACGATAAAAAGCAACATTTTAAATCACTTACTTAGATTTTAATGGAAGTACCTTACAGCAATGATTGTATCATTAGCGCAAATATTTCAATGCTGTTTTAAAACATTGATACCACCACTTAACGTTTCGAGTGTAATAAGGATGCAGCAGCTCATTCTTCTTTGTGATTTATAAATTAGTTCATTTAATTAAGCTACAATAACTGTATTTCCACCAATTTTATATGTAACGGTATTCGGTCAAAATCATCTTTAATTTTAACCAATTTTGTCAAATGCTCTTTCCTTGAAATCAGGAGTATCCTACGTCCGGCCCATGGGCTAAATGCAGCCCGCGTTTTAATTTTAACTGGCTCAAAACCTCATCCTTATTAATTTATATACTCTTGTATTTATTTATGTAACAATGACATAAAAATATAAGAAAACGTGAAATGTTTTTATGTTTTGAGTACAAATACGATGACGACAAATAATGGCTAAAATCGACGATGTATTATTGTTTACCAACGTGGATATTGCTTACAAAAAAAAAGAAAAAAAAACGCATTAAGTTTTGTGCTTTTAAGTGCACGAATTTTGATGACGTCTGATATAATATAATCAATGACGTAATTTGTTTATTTTTGCCATCTGGGAAAAGGAAAAGAATGTGAAGTCACTGTGCTTAAATTTTAAAACAATTTTTAAAAAAAACAACACTTTTTGACACAACATTTTAGGCTCTTGTTATAGTTAAATGATTTTTTTTATAAGATGCTTAGAATAAAATTTAAAAAAATTATTCTCTTACTTGTCCTTTACCTATCCAATTTTATTAATTTTGAATGATTGGATAAGATATTTATAAAATCTCGATAACCTCGATAGTGATGTCCCATTTTTTCCCAAAGCAAGCAAAAGCCTATCATGTAATTAAAAAACAAAACGTGACGTCTACCACGTTTGTCATTGTATATTATCTTAATCCAGCCCTCACATATTTTTAATTCATGAAACAATGCGGCTCTTTTTTCAAAATGTTTGGACACCCCTGTTTTAAACGTGCATGTATCTACCAAGGCAAAATTAATTTAACAATAATATTTTCATTTCCCTCTTTCATCAAATTTATCGCAAACATGTCACTTTGCTTTAATATAAGTTTGTTTCTTTCATAAGGAACGTTAAAGAGTTGGTTTTTTTTTCGAAGCCACATGTTCGTTCGTCCGTCGATACGACGAGGACCACTCTAGTCATCCGAGGGTTGTCTGTGCGTGCGCAGATGGCTGATTAGGCCGATCCTTGCACGAAAGGTTCGGGAACAGAAGGGACAAGGGAGGAGTGCGACATCTCCTGGAGGGTTGACAGCATGGGCCTTTCGGGCTTGCCTCTTCTTTTCTGCGGCGGTGATCCGGTTTGCCTCGCATGACCTGGCACCTTCGGGGATGGAAGAGCGCAAGGTGGATCGGTCCATTGCAGCTCGTTCCCACGTGTCTGGATTGATGGCAAACGCTTTCATTGAGGCTTTTAGTATGTCTTTGAAGCGTTTATTTTGCCCACCGTGGGACCGCTGGCCATACTGGAGCTCACCATAGAAGATTCTCTTTGGCAGTCTCTCGTCTGGCATTCGGACAACGTGCCCTGCCCAGCGAAGCTGGGTCTGCATCAGGAGGGTGAAGATGCGGGGGAGACCTGCCCTGGTCAGTACCACTGTGTCTGGAATTTTGTTCTGTCACATAGCCAAGTAGACACTAGCAATCGTGGAGGAAGTTATGCGTAAGTTGGAAGTGAAAGCACACAAAACAATAAATTAAAAACAGAAAACATCTCGGCTAGTATCCAGAATTCACAGAATCACGAATTTCACCTGGTGGCTGTAGGAATTTTCTTAATTACATTTTTAAAATTTTTATTTAAATGTAATAAAATTTTGTTAGTATAAAACAATTTCAAAACATGTTTAATTTTAACATTTTATTTGAGCTCTAGATTTATAATTTATAGCAAATAATGACTTGAATCTGTTTACTATTCTTTCTATAGCAAATAATGACCTGAATCTTTTTATAATTCTTTCTATAGCAAATAATGACCTGAATCTGTTTACTATTCTTTCTTGTAAATTAAAGGAAGGCTATAATTCTCAGCAGTCGGCTCCAGAAATCAATTTTAATGTAAACTATATTTTTAAAAATTCAACTTTGCTTTTCGAACATCTTTTTACACCCAGTTGTTGGCCCCCCCCCTGAAAACCTTCTTTGTCGAATCTCAAATAGTAACAAACAATAGCTCAGAGACTAAATGAATCTTTACTTTGTTTTCTCGCGCTACTTTTAGAAAGGAAATGATGTTCCTAATAGAATTAGGAATATCTGATTGTTTACAATTAGTTTATTGTAATAAAAAAAACAGTGGCGTAGCTATGGGAGGGGGGTCCAAATCCGAAATTCCCCTCGGGTCCCCACTTGAGGAGGGCCCCCAAATTAGTGTCCGAATTTTTTTACATTAAATATTATGCTACAGCCATGTATGTGGGGGGCCCCCCAAAGAGGTTAAGCCCCCGGGCCCCCAAACCCCTACAAATTCCTAGCTACGCCACTGGTAAAAAAATGATGAAACTAAAATTTTTGTATAAAAGATTTTTTTTTAAATCTATAAATATAAATAATTGTGAACATGTATAAATTATATGCGTATTCATCAATAAAATTAAAAACAGTTTCGATAAATTGTGTTGAAAAGTGTCCGCTTATTTCAAGAAAATATAAATAAAGAAGAGTTATTTCAATGTGACAATTATATCCAGCCATTAGCCAAGCTCTGGCTGCAATGAACTTTTAAGATCTTAAGTTTGTCTTGATGGCCCTGTCAGCCTTCACTTATGCCCCAACCCCCGCCCGCCCACTAATCTCCTCCATTGCAATCCATTCGTTTAACTTCCGGGTCCAGCGATCTCCCAGGTCCTATATAAATGTCTGGTCAGACCGGAGCATTTACCCAACAGCTCAACTCGTCACGGAATTCTAGTCTCTGCCTTGACCTATCGGTGAGTGAATTAAACAGCAATGTTATCAATGTTGGCAATGTTAGCAATCTTATCTATGTTAGCAATGTTGGCAATGTTAGCATTCTTAGAACTGTTGGCAATCATCGAAATTTTATCATTCTTAGCAGTGCTAGAAATCATAGAGATGTTAGCAATGTTGGCAAATGTTAGCATTCTTAGCAATGTTAGCAATCATAGAAATGTTAGCAATGTTGGCAATGTTAGCATTCTTAGCAAATGTTAGCAATGTTGGCAGTGTTAGAAATCTTATCAATGTTAACTATTTCAGAAATCTTAGCAATGTTAACTATTTCAGAAATCTTAGCAATGTTAACTATTTCAGAAATCTTAGCAATGTTAACTATTTCAGAAATCTTAGAAACTATAGCAACAAAAGTAATGTTAGCATTGGGCTGCGGCTTGAAGGGACTTAACTTTAAAACCCTAAACATTTCAAAGCAGACGACAAACACGTTTTTAAAAAAAAACAACAACAAAAAAAAACATTCATACAGTCACTTCAACAATGTTTTATCAACAGGAAAATGGCAGCGATTTTTTTTTATCGGCTTAGAACACAAAAATAAGATTTTGAACAAGCTCTTTAACACACACACGCACGCACGCACACACACACGCACACACACGCACGCACGCTGAAATGGGTTGTCTGAACTTGTGAGTAAACTGTGTTGCTACGCTCATCTAATGGCTAGGATTCCGTTTCTAATAACCAGGTTCACACCTACCCAAGGGACCTCATACAATGCTTCAATCTATCTATAATCTATTCATTCACACATGCATACGTACATATAGTGCTCATACCTACCCAAGGGACCTCATACAATAATTCAATCTATCTATAATCTATTCATTCACACACACATATATATATATACATATAGTGTTCGAAATACCCAAGAGAGTTGCTATTTCGGCCCACATATTCCCATCGTCCAAAATACGTTTCTTCCTCTTGCCATCCAGAATACCAAAACACAACATCATTATCATCATATCGTTTAAAATCAATTATCAAATACTTCACTACGATTCACAGCGTACAACAAAGAATGTCTAATATTAACTTTAGCGTTTAACGAAACATTAAAAGCGTCAGATGAAATAATAAAATGACTTGTCTTTATGCGACTGTTGTCGGTTTATTTAAGAAGGCGCTATAAGGCGAATGTTGCGTGATTTCTTTAAAATTAAAGAGATTTATGATTTATATTGAGTAAATAAAATATCTTCATTTAGATAGATGTACCAGTAAAGATATTAACACTTTCGCTTTAACATCTCAGACAATGTACAAAACTGTGCTCGCCGTTCTTTGCCTGGTCGCTCTCGCTAGCGCCACCGGATACGGAGCTGGATATGGATACGGCGGTGGATACGGCGGAGGCTATGGCGGTGGATACGGTGGTGGATACGGTGGTGGATACGGTGGAGTCGGCCTGATCGGACTCGGCCTTGGTGGATTCGGAGGAGGCTACGGTGGATTCGGTGGAGTCGGTGGAGGCTTCGGTGGACTCGGAGGAGGCTGGGGTCTCGGTGGTGGATGGGGCCATGGAGGTGGTTATGGTTATGGAGGTGGTGTCGGCAAAGCTGTTGTCATCCCAGTTGGAGGTTACGGCTATGGTATGTTTCAGAGATATATTTTGCCTTCCACTTTGTTGTAAGACTTGCATTATTTTTAATATAATATTGTTCAGAGATCTTCTTTTGATAATTGCTACATACTTTGATATAAACATACATTTTAATATCGGAAGTATATATTTAGGAATAATGGATCTTTGAGGGATTTTGCTCTATAATTTTTTTAAAATGAATATTAACATTTTTTTTAAAAAATGATGGACAATATTTTCTTTTTTTTCTCTAATTCACTACCAGGTAAAGGCAACAACTACTACTAAAAAGATATTTGTTTTTTCCATGTCAAACAAGGAGGATCATAATCTTCGTAGTCTCTTGATGAAATTATTAAAAACGATATTGAAAAATATTGAACTGATTGTGTCCAAGATTGTTTTACTTTATCAGTTAAAATGTTAAAGTGAAAATACCAGGCCAACTGCACTCTATAAGCACACTTTAAAAGAAACCAGGGACACCAACTCTTGTCGCATTTTTAATTAGGATCAATTAGAGCTCTTGACTCGGCAATAAAACCCTTGCTGTTAAAAGTGAACCTCGGATTAAAACCGGTCGAAAATTTGAGATGTAGAAAACATGTGTGTATCAAACCCCAATTGATGATGTTACATTGTCCAAACACAAATGGCGAGAACTATCACCCACACCCCCACAACACTCACACACACACTGAAACTCCTAAAACAATTCGAAATAAAAACCATAAAACAAGTTGGTTTCTAAGAATCTTAATGCAATGAGCGTTTTTAACACATCGATTCCACTTGGTATACATGTATGTCCTCGCTGGGGACAGGTACAGATGGAGACAGGCGTTGACTGCCGGGCTAGAAGCAGGAGAAAGAAACCTGCAACAGGTCGCAGACGTAAATTGCCTAAAGAGGAAAAGGAGAGCAAATCAGCCAACCACTAATACTGCCTTTCAGTGTCAGAAGTGCAGCAAATGCTGCCATTCACGAGTGGGCTTGTACAGCCACAGCAGAAGCTGCAAAGCCATGCACGCAAATCCCACAGGAGCACATAAAATTCCCTCGTCTCACAAGACATAAGGAAGCCAACAACCTACCAACCAGCATGTATGTAGAGCGGAGGCGTCACAAGCCGCACCGGGTGACACCCTCAAAAAGGGGTGACACCATAATGTAAATTTATACATGATCACGTTGTTCGGCACTGAAAGACTCGGAGGAGTTATATGGGGTGAGTCGTGAAGGGGCGACTCCATGAGCTACCGCACTGGTGACATCAACCCTAGTGACTCCACAGTTATTAAAAAAATATTAAAACAACTCCACCTCGTCACACATCATCAAAATGTATGACCCCACTAGGGGCGTGACGTCATTTTTCGACAGCCCCTATGAGTCAAAATGACACATCGCTCGTGCGTAGCATGTAGTAATGACAGCACACCGCGCGATACATAAGTGTGTGAGTACGGCTGTTGTTACCATTCAGCGAACGATTCGCTTAATAACTCTAAACTGTCACGTGATTTTATGTTAATTATTTGTTATAGTAAATTCACTTATCATGAGTTCTAAGAAAGTTAAATGAAAAGAGCCAAGAAACGGGGAAAAAATGGTAAGAATCACCATGGAGTTGGCAAAAAGAGATTGTTATATAAGATAAAATTAACGTGCGTGTCCGGGACTTAATTTAATGTCTTAATGTCCGGGACATAGAATGACGATTTCTATGATTGTGAAAAACAAAGACTCTATTATATGGGCAAATGTGTTGAAATTGATAACAAATCAAAGATCAGGGACATTAGAGCATGTTCAACAATAGCTTTTGATCTGGATAACAGCAACACAGAAAACAAATTTGTTTTAAGTTCTTTTTTTTAAAAGTATGTTAGTATTGAGAGTTGTTTAAACTATTTTATACAACCACGTCAATAAATTTATAAATAGTTAAATAACAATATGATTTTTTTACCAGGGGAACGGATTATTAATTTCCCCTTTATTTGTTATAGTAAAAATACATTTGGTATATGTCCTTTTTGGTATACGTCAAAGGGTCTGGAACGGGTTAAGGACGTATGCCGAGGTTCTACTGTATATTGTTGACATTAAATTTACCTCGGATTATATTCTTAGTAAGATCATGATGAAGCATGTAATTAATCATCTTAATTTTCATAAAATCCCTAAAATTTAATGCTATAATTATTTTTAATTTCATTAATATAAATTTGGTAATGATAATATATTTAACTATACGTAGTTGTATTTCCCTGAAGCATTAAGATTATTAATTTTCAATTATTTTCTTTTAAACTACATTTTAAATTGTAATTAAATTAAATTTTATTTTCAAGATCAATAATGAAATTACTTGTACATGCGATTAACGTCAGGGCGGGTCGATATTTTTTAGAGGAAAATACAGTTTTTATATTTTCTGAATTTTTCTGTTAAAATTGTGAGATGAAAATGGAAAAACTTGAACGAATTCATTCACACACACACACAAAACAACAACTGTCAAACAATAACAAAAAGACAAGTAGTGTAGCAATTTTCATACACAAATGTCTTCAAGGCCTTTTTGACCCCCCCTGCTTTTATTCTTCTTATCCTTATCGGACTTTTCTCAAAAGCAGAAATCAGCTGATCAAGAGTATTACATTTACTTGGGATGTAGATGAAACCTTCGAACAGCTTGTTTAGTACATGCTTACTAGCGCAACATCGTTACAATACTTAACTGTTGTTCCAGTTCTTTTTGTGTGTGTTGTTTTTTCACAACCATTTTGTACATTACGTTACAAATATTTTGTTGAATAGCAAATAAATTTCTAGACTCTTCTTTGGCGAGCTCCAGCATGGCCAGCGGTCCCACGGTGGGCAAAAGAAACGCTTCAAAGACACTCTGAAAGCCTCACTGAAAGAGTTTGCCATCAACCCAGAAACGTGCGGACGTGCTGCAACGGACCAATCCAGCTGGCGTTCTTCCATCCACGAAGGTGCCAAGTCATTCGAGGTAAACCGGATCACCGCCGCAGAAAAGAAGAGGCAAGCCCGAAAGGCCCGTGCGGGCAACCCTACTGGAGATGTCGCACTCGTCCCTTGTCCTTTCTGTTCCCGAACCTTCCGTGCAAGGAACGGCCTCATCAGCCATCTGCGCACGCACAAACAGAGCCAGTCCTAGGCTCCCAGCAACCCTAGGATGACTAGAGACGGACGAACAAGAAATTTCTAGAACACCCCATTTACACTTACAGTGATCATTTGTGACCTCTTCATTGCAGAAACATAACAATGTACATGGCACCAGAGATTAAAGTCTAAGTTTTAAAAAAAATGTCATTTAATCGAAGGCTTGCAATGTTTTATGGCTTGAGTAGATGCATTTAGAAAATCTAAATCGTTTAAAAAAAAAGAAATTCATGGGTCTGGAGTGTGTTTCCGTCCCAGGATGTTAGTGATGCACTAAAGATTGTATCGGTTTAAAAGAATGTGTGATATTATTTTAAAATATATGACCAAGGGGCCGTCCATAAAGTACGTCACGCTCCAGAGGGGGGCGAGGTGTAAGAAAGTGTGACAGTTTTTGACAGGGGGGAGGGGGGGTCTAGTCATGTGTGACGTCACAGCGTTTTATATTAAATGTTAATTATTTTGTTAATAAAAACCAAAGTTTTTGTTCGAAAGTGTGACGTACTTTAGGTGGGGGGGGGGTCCAAGATTTGTGACAGTTCGTGACAGGGGGGAGTTAAAAATGGTCAAAAATACAGTGTCGTACTTTAAGGACGTCCCCCCAAGGTGTGTAATAAGGACGAGAGTTGTTAAAACGATAAAACTCAGCCATGGTATATAAACCATCTCCATTTTTTAGTCATTCTGTAGCGTTAGCCCCACTTTCCAATCATACCATTAAAAAAAAACCCGTAAAAACAAATTTTTTGACTATAAATCCCTTATATATGAGACATAACTAACAGTATTGATTATTTTCAAACGTGACAAACATTGACAGACTGAATCTGTCTTAAATCAACTTTGCTTCATAACCCTGGGGGGTGGGAGAGGGGGAAAAGTCTGGTCCCCGATCGCTGGACCGAGCTCAGCGTGACACGTAAAATGTAAACAAAAGCACGCCGGTACTTCGATGTGTCGCGTCAAAGGGTCAACTCAAACTCTCACGTGGTAAAAAAACAATAATAACAAACAGTGAATTTGAATTACATACGTTATATAGGATAAACTAAAAATGCATTAATTTAATTACGGTACGTTCGATCGATCTGAAATTTTGATACGATGCATTGTTAGGTGAGATGGGTCCGTGTGCCAAGTTTCAACTCGATTGGATCACGGAAAGTGGGTCATTTTTTACTTTTGTTTTTCCGCCCGCACAAGACAGAGATGACGAGACGGCGGTGAAGTTAATATAAGGGATTTAATAAAACAAACCCGTAAAAACAAAGTTTTTGACTATAAATCCCTTATATATGAGACATAACTAACAGTATTGATTATTTTCAAACATTTACAGACTGAATCTGTCTTAACTCAAGTTTGCTTCATAACCCTAGGGGGGGGAGGGGTGGGTGGGGGGGGGAGGGGTGGGTGGGTGGGGGAGAGGGGAAAAGTCTGGTCACCGATTCGCTTGACCGAGCTCAGAGTGACACGTAAAATGTAAACAAAAGCGCCCGTCGCTTCGTTGGGTCGCCTCAATGCGTCAGCTCAAAATTTCACGTGGCAAAAAAACAATAAAAAACCGTGAATTTAAATTACATACCTCATATTAGGATAAACTAAAAATGCATTAATTTAATTACGGTACGTTCGATCGATCTGAAATTTTGATACGATGCATTGTTAGGTAAGACGGGTCCGTGTGCCAAATTTCAGTTCGATCGGATCATGGGAAGTGGGTCATTTTTGACTTCTGTTTTTCCGCCCGCCGAGCCCAAGACAGACAGACAGAGAGAGAGAGAGAGAGAGAGAGAGAGGAGAGAGAGAGAGAGAGAGGAGAGAGAGAGAGAGAGAGAGAGAGAGAGAGAGACGCCGGTGAAGTTAATATAAGGGATTTAAAAACATCACCATTTTCCTGTCAACCTATAACACAGTGCCTTTGTCCATTCATGATGTAATACTTGACCAATTGTCCAGTCATGATGTAATACTTGCCCCTATGTCTAGTCATGATGTAATATTTGCCAAATTGTCCATTCATGATGTAATACTTGCCCCATTGTCCAGTCATTACGTAATACTTGCCCCAGTTTCCAGTCATGATGTAATACTTGCCCCATCGTCCAGTCATGATGTAATACTTGCCCCATTTTACAGTCATGATGTAATACTTGCCCCATTGTCCAGTCATGATGTCATACTTTCCCCATTGTCTTGTCATGATGTAATACTTTCCCCATTGTCCAGTCATGATGTTATACTTTCCCCATTGTCTAGTCATGATGTAATACTTGCGCAATTGTCCAGGCATACTAACACTATCACTGCACAATCTGTTTAGTCAATAGTAAATCTCTAGACGAAATTTCAATAATGTTTTTGCAATTATGATTGACAGGTGTCACTTATCTTATGACAAACGTAATCTCTAATATGACAGACTAATTATTGAGCCTCAGACCAGGCAATGATAACTAAATGCAATTCTATATAAAATTACAGTTTGTTTTCCATTTTTAAATATTAGCTTTTTGTTATATAAATTTATTGTATACATAGTGCATTGTTATGTTTTTCTTATGCGATGTTACATGAATTCATTGATTCAATGTAACGTGTTTATTGTTTATAAACTTTGATTTAGATTTTAGATGAAACAAAAAGTATTTTTATAATTGATATTTTAAAAAAATTATTCCTTCCTTTCTGTTTTTTCGTATTTTGTGTGTCCTTCTTACTACATTTCAAATATATCTCCGAAATATCAAAGGCCATTGATTGATTCTCACTAACTTATAGAAACAACATCCTTCACTGGAACACCTATCCAGAGAATTAAACAAAAGTTACCTCCCCGCAACTCAGCAATGTTCACAAAATCCAACAAAATAATAAAATTAAAAAAAAACAGAAACCGTTTAGCATAAGTGAAAAAAACCAAAAAATAAGAAAAAAAAATATAATATTGTTTTTTTTATTGAACCTGCATCGCATTTTACAACAAATATTGCAACGTGTTTTTACACACAAAATAAAAAAACCTGGACTCTCATCACGTAGGTTTTCAATAGTAGTTGTTTCCTTTTCCTGTATGGAAAATAGGAAATAGATGGAAAATTATTTTTAAAACTAATTATTGTCATTTTCACCTTCAGGAATAATTAAAAATTGTGAATTAATCGGCAAGTTTTAACACTTTGAATAATTCCACGTGCCGCAAATACAGATATTGTATAAAAACATTTCCGAGTAACAGTTGGATAGGAACAGTGACCCCATTTATTTCTTATCTTGAAGGCATCCAGGGGACGCGGTGGTCGAGTGGCAGCGCACTGGACTGTCGTACCGATGGTCACGAGTTCGAATCCGTGTGAAGGCAAGGGTTTGTTCTCGGGGCCTAGGGCGTCCCTGAGTCACCCCGCTCCGAATGGGTACCTAACACTACATGTAGTTAGGCGGCTGGGTAATGCGTGGAACCCACAAAGCCGTGGCCTGTGAATGCTGCATCACTTGCCAACAGATCATCTGTCATGGTCTGTGGACGCAACTATCTTCTGCATAGAAGGAGCGTCTGTATAGATAAGATAAGATAAGATCCAACCACAAATCCACGTGTTATTCGACTTTTTTATGCAGTTTCATTGCGTTTATAAAATAAATTCATGGAAATTTAAAAAGATGTAAAAAATAACAGCCAATAACATAGGGTGTATTATTGTAAGTCAATGGAAAAAAAACGATTGTCTGACATTTTTGGTAAAAATTTGATCAACATGGGAGATCACGATAAATTAATTACATGCTTCTAATTAATGGAAAATTTTAAATCCCAAACAAGCGTAATAGAGTAAACTCATCATTTTATTACTTAAAGCAGAGGGGAAAATACAATATCATTAAGAGTACCAAAAATATAACGTCTTGCTTTAGTCTAAAGTCCACCTAACACCCTACCAACAAAATTTGAATTTTTAAAAAATACTTTTTAAAAAAAATGTTTATGCAGATCAAGTATGTTATTGACTATTGTAATACTTTGAAATATTAACTTTGCTTTTAACTGCTTTTTAAATATTTTCCTGACAGATTTTGCTTTTTTGAGCACCAGGTGCTTCATTTACTGCATTCACGTATTGGGTTTCAGACTTTCACTTAGATCAAAGTACTGGAATGTTGGGACTTACCGTAGCCATAACCTCCGACGGGGATCACTCCAACAATAGCTTTGCCGTATCCACCTCCGTATCCACCGCCATAGCCTCTACCGTATCCACCATTTTCACAACCGTATCCGTATCCACCTCCGTGTCCGGTGGCGCTAGCGAGAGTGACCAGGCAAAGAACGGCGAGCACAGTTGTGTACATTGTCTGGGGATATGAAACATAGGGACGTCTCATAATTGTCGCGAAGTTGAGTATAAAGTCACTTTGTAACGTTTAAATACATAAAACATGCAATAATTAAGTGGAATGAACAAGGCCAATGAGAGAACCACGAAGAGGAATATCTTGAAGGTTTCAGACTTAGGTGGAAATTGATATAGAAGTGGAATCGTTAGAAAACTATTGATACCTCTAAAGAATTCAAAGGCGGGAAAATTGCTATTTTCAAAAAGTTGTACTTTCTTAATTAATAAAATAATATTTTTTTTTAAAAAGCTGTGTAATTGAAAACGCTTTTTTATTTGTATTGAAATTTTTGTATTTTGTATTGATTTGATTTTTAAAAACCTAGAACTTTAACGATATAGCTACATAAATTCTTGGAAGTATTTTTAAAGATTGGTTATTAAACTTAACGAGAATGGAGTCACAGGGCCGCCACCAGAAATTTTTGGGCCCCTGAAAACTGGGAACGTTGGGCCCCTCTGGGCTCCACATTGTGCCTATGCCTTTTCCCATGTCCCCTAATGCCAAAATCCTTGAAATATGTATACAAAATGACCAAAATGTAGCTTATCCGAAAGTGACAATGCCGGCTGCATTTATACATACCAATACAAGCGATCTATTCCTACTGAATAACAAAAACGCCACATATTTGCAACAACAAAAGCAGTAGTAGAATTTCTTTTTGTTCTATTCATTCATATTCATACATATAAAAAAATTAACAAAAAATAAATAGTTTAAAAAAACAGTAATAATTTTATGTTCTATTTACTCATATGAAGTACATATTTTTTAAAAATTAGATCGTTCAAAAAGAAATCATTTGAAGTGTAAAAATTTTTACACACCAAGGGAAATAGCCATGTTTATAACTGGAATTTTCATTTTCATTTGAAATATAGTAACATCCGTGGATAACACAACATGTTATTATTATTTAAGTGTGTGAGGGCTGTTTGTATATTTACTGTGATGAGGAGGACCACCTTCTTATTTTCATATTAGAAAAATCATCATAACATCATTGAAGTTTATCTGCCTGGTAAGTTCGTGTTCAATTGAAATAATTGACAGCCCATTTAATCTTTCTTGGCTCATGGTAGAACGCAAATAGTTTTTTATAATAGCCAATTTTTTGAACGATCGTTCTCCTTGAGCCACCGACACAGGAAGACAATAAAAAAATCCACAGGGCAATACACACCTCACTAAATATTCCTTCTAGCCCAAGTGAATAAATTGAGTTCAAAAGATTAAGTGGATCAGACAACGCAGAGGCAGACGCTTCCTTGATGTTGAATGTTGCACCGTATACATTCTTTAAGTGAAGCAACTCGTCTTTCAAAAGGCTGGTAAGATCACGTGGATATTTAACCACTAAATCAGCACAAGAGGGTGAGATTTCTTCAGAAGTCAGTCAGACATCTAAAATTTAGAACTGGATTGAACAGTTTCCAAATCTTGTCCAAAACTTTGAATCGATGGTTCATCTGCCCAATCACATAATCCAAAATGAAATACAAAACTTTTCTAGTGAACTTAGCTTCAGCTTATTCCTCGACACCCGCGACGTCTTGGGAATCATTGGACGTTTCGGAATCTGAACGGAAAGGTCTTGGCCTTTTGCCGCGACGCCGCGCGTCTTCAGTTCTGTAGGAATTCCTAATTCTTTTGATACATGTTGTGCTTCTGTGAAAATCGTGTGGCAATTATCTCTCAACTGCTGCAATTTATTTGAGAGATCGTTGATGTTACGTTACGCGATTTCAAGTGAGATTGTCTTTGATTGGAGTATCATATTTATTTCATTGATGCACGTCAAAATTCGCTTAGATAGAATGCTGCCATCAACACTGCGGTGAAGTAAGAGAAATATGTTTTCAGTCCACGTGCTTCGATTCTAACTTCCTGTGTGTACTTAGTCGTGGACATCACTGTCTCTAGAACAGGAAGAATGCTAGGCAACCTCTGAGCAATTGGACGCAAGGCATCAACTCTTGAACTCAAGCGAGTGTCACTCAGATTATGCAGGAAGCATCTTGTTGATTCCAGCAAGAGAAATCTTTCTGGACAAGAGCTGAATAATGTGTAGAGGCGATTCATCGTTTCCAAAGAATGTTATTGCATCTCTGCAACATGACGTAGCATTTACCCCGACCAGATTCAGTGTGTTAGCTGCACATGGAGAGAATAGAGCAGCATCATTCTTTTGTAAAATCCGTTCTTGCACACCTTTAATTTTCCCCGCCACGTTTGCGCCGTTGTTAAAACCATGTCCACGACAATTTTTAAGATCAATTCCATGTTCGTCTAAGCGTGAAACGAGTGTTTCTGCAATTTCTTCTTCTGTCTTCTGTTTGCACGGGAAGAACTCTACAAATCTCTCTTCTATTGACAATTTGTTCTCATCGCTTTTATGGACGTATCATAATATGAGAAAATTTTGTTCTGTATGGGATACGTCAGGAGTAGCATCACATATAATGGAAAAATAAATTGCTTCTCTTCTTTCAAGCAAAATCTTGTCTAGAACATGTTTCCCACATACAAATATGAAATCGAGTTTGTGTCTTCCATGACAAATAATGATTTCGCATTCTTTCACCTATATATATATATAATGTTCTTTCTTGTCTTTGATTCACTCCAAATGATGTTGCAGCAAATGATAATAGTGAGATATGAGTTCTAGTAACCCCAGAAAGTTGCCATTGTGAGGGTTTCCTATGTCTTGATATTCTCCGCGAAATGTGAGTCCTCTGGAAGCCAGAAACAATGTAATATCAAAGAGTCTACGCAATATGGCATTGAACTTGTCACTTTTACTTTCGAGATGCTTTTGAAAGCTGCTATAAATACCACAAGAACCAGTAACTGATTTTTCCAAAAGTTTACAAGCCACTTAAGAATTCCTATGCAGGGAACTTTTTTCGTGATTCCGTAACCTTTCGTAAAGAAACCTCCACTGTTGTTTTTTTTTGTGGATCAAAACCTTCTCGTTTTGCCAAAAGGCTAGTACTGACATGCTGTTCCGGAATTTTACCAGAAGAATAGAGATGGCACGTGATGCAGTAAAGAAGAAAATTTGAGATGCTCCAGACAATCAAATCTCTAAGTAACTTTTCTCGACTATTGGACAACTGGGAGTGTAACAGACTTTTGTAAAACATTTTGCCAGTGTAGTCTGAAGGCATGGTTTTGATTTTTCTTTTAACTGACTTTCAGTTTTTAACTTGCATAAAGGATATTCTCTGGTTCATTTTTCGAGATCATGTTCCACATTTTTAGAAAACCGTTTTAAAAAAAAACTGCCACGACAGACAGACTTTTGTTAAGATAAGCAGCGTGACTTTTCCTAACGTAAATATCATGTCTTAGAATGCGTTCACTGCTTCAAACGAAACAGTAAATTTATGATATAAAAAAAGGGGTATTATTATTTTTCAAACGAAACAGAAGCCATCGTGCAGATGATAGGGCATGGGGAAAGGGGAACGGAAGGTGGTACATTATTTGAGACGAGCAACAAAGCCTGTCCCAGGACGTTCCGCAACCGTTCGGTGGCATGTTGTTGTAACTCCCCAACAGCCGTCTTGACCGGCATACATGTGCATCACGTCAAAAATGGTATTCATTCTAGTTAAAATACATAACTCGTAAAGGAAGAGTTTTTGACCATAAATCCCAACGCACATAACTGAAAATAAAGTCTTGGAAGAAATACTGCACCAAAAATAACTCGTTTTGAACGTCCGCGTAAACGTGTCCAATATGATTGGCTGTAGGAGTCATATGAGTTTGAGGGACCAATCTTAATAGATGACCGGACAGAGCGTACAGAACCATGCCTTTTAATATATAGGATGGATGCAGCAAGTCAATGAGGAGAGGAGATTTTGAGAGAGCAAATGATAACAGAAAAGTGCGTGCGTGAGTGTGCGTGCGTGCGTGCATGTGCGTGCTTGCGTGTGTGTTTGTGTGTGTTTGTGTGTGTGTGTACGTGCGTGCGTGTGTGAGTAAGGGAGTGTGTGTGTGTGTGTGTGAGAGAGAGAGAGAGAGAGAAAGAGAGAGAGAGAGAGAGACAGAGACAGAGAGAGAGAGAGTTCAAATGCAAAAAAATTGTCCTTTAAAGATGGGTTTTTGCTATTTTTAAACGGAATGAGTAAACATTTATGTAACTGGTTACCACGGAACAACAGTTGGCGGATACAATACGTGACTTTCAATTTAACTGACATTACCAGCAACAGCAAGAATTTATACAACTCATAAAAGTCAATCATCTAACCCGCGCATTTGTCGACTCTTCCAAACAACACCAGCAAAACATTGTTCCAAAACTCTTTTGCCTCGTAGCTTTGTGACTCCAGTAGATAAGTCCCGCCAAGTAACGGCGATCGCAGTTCCTCGTAGCTTTATGACTTCAGTAGATAAGTCCCGCCAAGTAATGGCGATCGCAGTTCCTCGCAGCTTTGTGACTCCAGTAGATAAGTCCCGCCAAGTAATGACGATCGCAGTTCCTCGCAGCTTCATGTGACTCCAGTAGATAAGTCCCGCCAAGTAATGACGATCGCAGTTCGTGCACGCCATAAAGTTGCCTGACAAAAAATGCACTTTGGTAAATCGCTTTCTAATTATTTTATTTAGAACTAACATCCTAAAAACCACCATACAACACCATTTTTTTTACAATCCTCCCTAAAATAATCCTTTGTCTCATCCCCAGAATACACCACCGATTTAAGATATTGAAATATTAATTAATGTCCTAACGACAAAATAAATATAATGGGCAGCTTACGTGCTATAAATTATAAATATCTTTTTTAAAAAAAATCTCCAATTGTTTTAGTGTCGATTTTCGTGAATTATATTTTGAATATTATTGTGTTTGTTAGAGCAGCGCCACGTATCGGGTTTTTTAGGCTGTACACGTAGAGTTAATTAATATGTTGATGATATTATGGCAGGGACAAAGTCTCTTACGAACTTACATTTACAAAACTGACACGTTAAACTGAATTTTTAAGTTTATTATTTCTATTACTTCTAAGAAACACCATAATGCCTTGTCAGAAATGCACTTTTTGTTATATAGATAAGTATATTACTCTTTATTATTTCGTGGAAACAGTAAGCTAGGTTGTTTTTTTTTAAATTATAATTTTTAATCGCTGACTATGTTGTTTTAAATGTTTTCTTAATTTTTCTTTAAAATATTAAAGATCACGTTCCTTGCATCGTAAATCTAAATCCATACATTTTGAACAAGATTGTTAATTTAAATTTTTTTAAAAATTATAAATCATTTACAGTTGCCTTATAAAATGTGTTGATCTTATCTTATCTTATCTATACTGACGCTCCTTCTATGCAGAAGATAGTTGCGTCCACAGACCATGACAGATGATCTGTTGGCAAGTGATGCAGCGTTCACAGGCCACGGCTTTGTGGGTTCCACGCATTACCCAGCCGCCTAACTACTGTGTTCAGAGCGGGGTGACTCAGGGACGCCCTAGGCCCCGGGAACAAACCCTTGCCTTCACACGGATTCGTTCCCGTGACCATCGGTACGACAGTCCAGTGCGCTGCCACTCGACCACCGCGTCCCCAAGTAGTTAGTTGACGTGTAGTTAGTCACTTAAAAGAGAAATCAACAGTTCCAAAATATAATTGAAAAAGACTTAATACAGAATGCATTTCACAATCGTGCTATTAGTAGCTACTGCTGTAGTCTACGGTAAGCTAGAAACACGTCTTTAATACAAGAGTTGTTTGTGTGTAGTTTATGCTTTTGGTAGCTACTGCTGAAATCTTAGGGAAGCTATTTATCTGTCGTTAGTCCGTACAAGATTTGTTTGTTTTTCTGTTTTACTTAACGTAGCAACTGCTGTATTCTAAAGTAAGTCAGTAACATGACTTTTTTAAAAAAATGGAGTTTTTTGTTTGTTTGTATTTTAAGTTTATTTATATTAAGCCTCTGCTTTAGTTAATGATTTTTACGGGCTATGAGTCTTTGGTTCATAGAGTTCGTGTGACGCTAATCTCACAGTTTATGTTTTTTAAAGCCCCGTGTGTTCAGATAGAGCACCCGGCGTTTCATTGATTTGGTGCTACATGATTTGCACGCGTCATTTAACGTCATTAAACGTCGAGATTAACCAGCGAGATCACGTGATGTATTTATTATCAAACTTTTCAGGCGTCAACGCTGCCATCTGCCCGTTTTGCTCCAATCAAAACGACTACACAACATGTACAGGACAACAGGACTGCCAGGCCGGACACGACGTATGTTTATTATTTAGTTTAGCGTCTCCATCCACCTAAGGCTTAACCCCATCTTTTTTTTTATCCGTGTGCAGAATATTCAGCGTATGCCTTCATCCCAACATTGACATTTAATTAGGGCTGCACCGGATTCAAATGCTTAAAATCCGACCGGAGCCGGATTTATGAAGTGAAATCCGGCCGGAGCCGTTTTGTAAAAATGGCCGAATTCTGGATTTGACGGAGCCATTATATATATATATATCTTCTTAATATCTAATATATAAAGCTCAAATGTTTGTATGTTTGTATGTTTGTATGTTTGTATGTTTGTATGTTTCACTTTTCGACTTTCTGTTAGACAATCACGGAAAAACCAAATGACGGACGGGGACCAAATTTGGCAGGACGGTTCCTTTTACCCTGAAGGTGGTTTTAAGTTAGTTTTTGTAATTGTCCCTTTTGCCCGAATGCCGTAAATTAAATAATCCGAAAATGCAGAGACAAGGAATAAAAAATTTAACCTCATTTCTGTATTGAACAAATTTACGCGGACGTTCAAATGCCGTTCAAAGCGAGTTACTTTTGGTGACGTTTTTTTTCCCCAATGCCAATACTTTATTTTCAGCCGTGGGCATTTGAAAAAATATTATAATGTCTAATTACGGTGCGCACATTTTCGTGTACGCTTCATAATTTGAGCTGTGTAGTACAAAGAATTGTCATTTTCTTTACTGTTACTTTCTATATATTAGACAGACACGTAAACATATTTAATTACAACTGCCACACGATGCATTAGATTTAATTGTTTACACGTTTAAATTTAATTGCGAATTTGTTTTAATTATTTTCTGTTCCATAACTCGAAATTTAATGAAAAACCTATTTATGTAATAATTGTGTCAGTTTTTTTTTCAAGGCTTCATTTTTAGCGGTGCACGTTTTAAAATCTTTTATCGCCTGATTACTGTGCGCACATTTTCGTGTACGCATCTTAAATTTAGCTGTGTCCTATTAATATAACATTTATATTTTGTTTGTCTTTTACATAAGCTGTTGTCTTTTACATAACCTATACACTTATACTATTTAAACTTAGGCTACCGGAATATTAACAAAAGTAGATTAAACAAAATAAAGTGATCCTGAAAACGCTTAATTATTTTGTATTGCGAATTGAATATGTTATGTTCATTCCTTTGATGATGGATTAACATCGGCCATTTTTAAAATCGATTATTGTGATGGTTTCACATGCATTTTTAAACAAAAATTGATTTGTTTTGTTTGTTTTTTTTAAATTACGAATATAGTCTAATTTTTTAAATTTATCTATTATATCTTTATCTCATAGACGCTGTTGAAAATATTGTATTAATTACAATTGTGTTACATTGCAGTGTCGTAAATATAAGAGCTTTTTTAGTGACGACAGTGGCAGAGATCTTTTGGAAAAATGTCAACAAAGCTGTGGCCTTTTTTTAATGGATACAAACAAACGAACTTAAAAATATCAACTGAGCTTTATATATTAGATATGCGTTTAAATTATGTTATTTCAATTATTTTCACGATGCATTGTATTAATATTTTACATGCAATGAATAAAATTGGGATTTTAAAAAATTTAATTCATAACTCGACATTTAATTAAAAACCATAGAATAGATGTAGCGAGTTTATTTTATGTTGAAAGTGATGGCCTATGTCAAATACATGTCCCCTTTAAAACTGTTTACTTAAGCTTTATATACACTATACATTATAAACTTTCACTACCGAACGTATTAACAAAAGTTGACTAAATTTAATGAAGTGATCCTGAAAACGCTTAATTAATATGAATTGCGAATTGAATATGTTTTTATGTTCATTCCTTTGTATTCAGAATAGCATAGGCCATTTCTAACATTGCATTTTAATCATTTTTAAGATGTGCTTATTAACAGACGGTTGAATCTTTTTTTTTAAATTTTTTTTTATTTTTCAGATATAAAATCTGGTGTGTGTGTGTGCGCAGTGAATATAATTTACAAAATATGATGCCTTATCCGAAATAGGGAACAAAAAAAAAGATTCCTTTTTGAAATTATACACATTGCTTATAAACCGTAAACATAAATCGTAAAATATAGAGACATAAAAATGTTAAATATTATTTCCCTGTTAAGACAATTATGAATACGTCAAAATGAAGAGTTATTTTGGTCCAGTACATTTACTTTATAACAAGACTTTATTTTATGTGGCCAGCTTTCTATATGTCTAAATATGGTGTGCACATTTTTTATATCATTTTAATACGACCGTTTTTTTTTAAAATAGTATTTTAGAAAGTACATTTATAATTTTGTTTATTTGCGCTATGAGTCAATTAGCTTTTTCCTTTTAAAGGGATAGTGCGACATGTTCTTTATCTCATAGACGTGGTTACAAATATTATATAACTTACAATTGTGATACGATGCAGTTTCGTAATTATATATTAAATTTTTGAGTGACGAGGGTGGTAGAGCTCTTTCGGAAAACATATAAGTTATGTTAATTTTGTACAAGTGGGAATGAAATTGTAAATTTAGTTATTATGGTCGGCAAGAATCATTATTTAATAAGTCACATCTTTTGAATAGTAAGGTTATGTTAAAAGGCACTGCATTAAGTGAAAACAACTCACGCGGTAAAATGGCATATCTCTGTTTCTCATAAGATTTTAACTAAATAGTTGAATCTGAAATTTAACTTGGCAAATAAAAATTGTAATAACCATCACCTAATACTTGGATAAAGGGTCAGCACACTGCCACTACAAAGTGCGGGTATTTTTCAAGTATATATATGTATATATAAATATTTAAATATGTTTGTGTGTGTATGAATGTCCTTTATAGCTGTCTAAACCATTCACCCGATCGTCATGAAACTTTTTTAGACTGTTGAGTATGCTCCGGGGATGGTTCCTATCACTTTTTTTCAAAATTTAACACTCATGGGGCGCCGGGGGCCCATATTTTGCTTATAAGAGTTATATAAAAATTAGTTTAAGCTTTAGCTACTGTGTAAATTATTGGATCTTAACCAAAATGTGTATATGACAACTTGATAGCCAATATCAAAATACTATAGGACACTAAACTGCTAATATTCATTCCTTTGGGGCTGGAGGGTTAGAAAATTCACATTTTTTAAGCGTTTAAGATTTTATTCACCATTCAGTAATTAACAATCTTAACAAATTATGACACATGTATCAATTATTATACTAATTGAAATGAACAGATGTTTTGAACTTTATATCTTGCCCAGAATGGGCCCTGGGACCCTGAATGTCGTTTTTATCTTATATGAGCTATATAAAAATAGTTTCTACGTTAGCTACTTAGTAAATAAATAGATCTTCACCAAACTTTGCACACAAAAACTTGGTAGCCTATATTAAAATACTATAGACACTGCACTTCTAATGCCAATATCTTCGTGGCCGGGGCCCCAAATATCTTTTTTCGTTTATGTTTAAGATATGTTTCCTATTTACTTTTTAAAGAGCTTGAGAAATATAGCCACAATAAAAATGAACTAAAATGAACAGGATTTTGAAAATGACCTCTTGCACCGAATGGGCCAGGGCCCCTTAATGCTATTTCCCCCTTTATTGTAGGTATATAAAAAGTAGTTTAAGAGTTAGATATTGAGAAAAAAACTGGATTTTGACAAAACTTAGAATATAAAAACTTAAGAGCCTATATTACTATAGGGCAATGAACTCTTAATTTCCATTCCTTCGAAAAAGTCTTTTTACTGAACTTTAATCATTGTATTCCCTATTCAATTTTACACGATATTGAGGAATACATATTGAGTACAATAGATAAAAACAACATTAAGGGCCCCAGGGCCCATTCTGGGCAAGATATAAAGTTCAAAACACCTGTTAATTTCAATTTGTATAATAATGGATACATGTGCCATTATTTGTCAAGATTGTTAATGACTGAATAGTGAATAAAATCTTAAACGTTTAAGAAATGATTACCATGGCAATAAAAAAAAACTATAATATCACTCATTTTGGGGCCGGGGCCCTTAATATCGTTTCTTCTTTTGTACGCGATTTAATTATTAATTTATTTATCCGTTTGCTATGAAACTTGGAATTTTTTTCCACACTTCCACGAAGATTTCTTCAGAATTATTTTTAAACATACCACTCATTGGTTTCTTTAAATTTATTCCTTTTTATTTTGATCGTTGCAACGCACGACGGGTCTACTAGTATATATATATATATATATATATATATATTAGAGCTGGTACTGATTAAAATAATCGATTAATTTAGATTAATTATATTTTTTACAGCGCATGTGCGCATATAAAGATCCCGTTAAGTCACGATTCATTATTTTTCCCAAAATTGGTTAAGTCGCGGTTATTCCATGGCTCCCAGATTTTGTGACGTAACACAGCAAATTTGTCCTGATAAGCAAGAAATAAGGAAGAAAAACCTTTTCGTTTACGTATGCACGTCTAAATAAATAATAATAAAACGAGGGAAAAGTATGTAAATAAAATAAATGTAAATTTTTAATAAATTGGAGAAAAAATTATTACAAATTTTTTCTTTAGTTTAAGTCGATCAAATTAATTTTAATCGATTTAAATTTTGAGCGATTAATCGATTAATTAATCGGAAACTTCCGCAGCCCTAATATATATATATATATATATATATATATATATATATATATATATATATATATATATATATATATATATATATATATATATATTACAGGCAAAGCGTGAAATTCAGGCATTCTATAGAATGCCTAGGCAATGTATAGAATGCCTGATGGTTTCAGGCAAAGTATGAAATGATTGCTATTTCATACATTGCCTAGGCATTCTATAGAATGCCGAGTTGTCGTCCGGCAAAGTATGTAATTCAACACCAATTCAACACTCGTTGTCAGGTCAATCTCATCGACTTTCAATCACACCCTGATGGGGAATACAAGTTTATAATGGTGTATCAAGATCATACCACCAAGTTTGTAGTTCTCAAGGCCCTGAAGACAAATAGGGCACAAGAAGTAGCATGCCAGTTTGTAGACTTATGCGCAAAAATACAAAGCCAGGGGATCGTCGAAAGAATTACATCGAAAATATGCTGTGTGCTTGGATGCAAGATGAAATAACTGGCCACTGGAGTGAGGGGTTATGGTTCGTCCAACTCATGAAGAACACAGCTTTTCATTCTGGGATTAAAAGATCACCATACGAAGCTCTCTTTGGCTGCAGAGCTAAAGTAGGCCTAACAACGTTGTCCCTACCTGACGATGATTTACAAGATGTGGAAACAAAGGAAGACCTCAAAAAAAATAATACAGAGCGTACATCGTGTGCTTTATTTTGTATTACTTCAACTTAAAAATATGTAATGATCAATAAGGTCTTTTGTTGTGCTCTTTTTACACTTTGCCTATACATTGCCTAGGCAAAGTATGCAAAAGTTTTACAAATTTCATACTTTGCCTGAAACCATCATATATTGCCTAGAATGCCTGATTTCACACATTGCCTGTAACATATATATATATATATATATATATATATATATATATATATATATATATATATATATATATATATATATATATATTAGGGCTCTATAGCCAGCTGGATTTGCTCGGATTTATGAAGTGAAATCCTGCCGGAGCCGGATTTGTAAAAATGGCCGGATTCCGGATTAACTGGAGCAGAAATCCGGAACACCCCTACATTTAAATCCATGGAACATTATTTATAACTTAAATTGATCTAAGTTGTACACTATTAAGGCAACGCCATTATAGAGTTGAGTTTTTTCAGCCTTATGTTTAATCCTCTGTTTGTCCCCAGACCTGCGAGACAAGAATCGAACTGAGAGACAACAAGATTGATTACCACTGCTCTGAGGCCCAAGTAAGTAGCTCACCTCACTAAATAATCATTAGATTACACCCTTAAATAATCATTAACTTGCAATACGTTCCGTCACCGTTCGGTGGCATGTTGTAACTCCCCTCCAACATCCGTCTCGACCGGTATACATGTGCATCACGTCAAAAATGCTATTCATTATAGTTAAAATAAATAACTCGTAAAAACAGAGCTTTTGACTATAAATCCCAACGCGCATAACTCAAAATAAAGTCTAGAAATACTGCACCAAAAATAACTCGTTTTGAACGTCCGCGTAAACTTGATATGATTGGCTGTAGGAGTCATGTGTGTTTGAGAGACCAATCGCTATCGATGACGGGACAGAACTTAGCCTTTTATTATATAAGGATGACACCTAGATACAGTTTCAATTTTTCAGAATGGCTCAGAGTTTTATTGCAAACGGACAATTTTTTTCCTTCTTTTTTATTTTCTTTCTCTACCACCACCAGAGCTGCACCCACCAGGAAACCCAGAACAGCTGCAAAGATGCTGGCACGAACGGTCACTGCGTCATCTGCTGTAACAGCCTCGCGGACTGTAAGGCCAAGCGTGACGACTACTTCTTGTGTAAGCTTGTTGTCATTGTGTATTTCTGGTATAAATAAGTTATTTAAATTTGAGATCCGATGAAGCCCAGCACAATGTTCGAATATCGTACACTGAACTATACAACCAACGACTTAAAGGTACAACCAAGCAGGAGCATGACGCTTGCAGAATAAGACGAATTAAATTTAGAAATATTTTTATTTTTCAATGGGTTTTTCTTCTTAAAATTGTTATTTTAACAACTTTTACGCGGGGGGGGGGAGTTTTAAAACTGTACAAAAGGAAACAGCAACTTAAGACGGTCAGTCCATAGTATCAGGATTCTGATGTATGTTCTTTGTGTTAACACGCTACTTTTGTTTCATGGGCCATTTTAACGACATATTTGTGTGTCTCATTAAACAGTTTCCTCTGTAGGTTAGAGTAACGTGATCGCAACAACCAAGATGGCGGACTTTCGGAGAATGCAACAAGAACATACTAAGCGCATTATTTATTTCAAATGTTCAATTTCTGTAATAAAATTTGGTTCACAATGGGATTAAACGATATCAATGAAAATCTTTTCCTCTTTTTATATATTTTTTTTAATATAATTTTAAAAAAAACAACTAAATATGTCTACGCCCTGAAAATTGGAAAGAGAAACAAAATGCATCGTCCAGTGATACGTTGACCAACGACATTAAGACACAAGCAGGGGATTCACAAGGGTTAATGTCACCCAGTGTGATAGCTCATGGTGCTCCTTTCTCAAGACTTACCCCATAGACCTCCTCCGAGTCTGCCAGTTACGAATAACGGGGACATGCAGAACCCCCCTTGTGACGCCTCTGGACACAAGCCACCATGGCAGACACTATGCCACAAGTTAAACTTGGTTCATTTCAGGGGATGGAACCATCTCTGGGGTTGACACCATCTCAGAGGTTAACACTGTTTCAGGGTGTGACACCATCTAATGGGATTGACACCATCTCAGAGGTTGACACTATTTCAGGGTGTGACACCATCTCAGGGGGTGACACTATTTCAGGGTGTGACACCATCTCAGGGGGTGACACTATTTCAGGGTGTGACACCATCTCAGAGGTTGACACTATTTCAGGGTGTGACACCATCTCAGGGGGTGACACTATTTCAGGGTGTGACACCATCTCAAGGGATGACACTATTTCAGGGTGTGACACCATCTCAGAGGTTGACACTATTTCAGGGTGTGACACCATCTCAGAGATTGACACTTTTTCAGGGTGTGACACCATCTCAGAGGTTGACACTATTTCAGAGGGTGACACCATCTCAGGGGTAGACACTACTTCAAGGTGTGACACCATCTCTGGGATTGACGCCATCTCAGAGGTTGACACTTTTTCAGGGTGTGACACCATCTAAGAGGTTGACACTATTTCAGGGTGTGACACCATCTCAGGGATTGACACCATCTCAGAGGTTGAAACTATTTCAGGGTATGACACCATCTCAGGGGGTGACACCATCTCAGGGGGTGACACCATCTCAGAGGGTGACACCATCTCAGGGGTAGACACTACTTCAAGGTGTGACACCATCTCTGGGATTGACGCCATCTCAGAGGTTGACACTTTTTCAGGGTGTGACACCATCTCAGAGGTTGACACTATTTCAGGGTATGACACCATCTCAGAGGTTGACACTTTTTCAGGGTGTGACACCATCTCAGGGGGTGACACCATCTCAGGGGGTGACACCATCTCAGAGGTTGACACCATCTCAGAGGTTGACACTATTTCAGGGTATGACACCATCTCAGGGGGTGACACCATCTCAGGGGGTGACACCATCTCAAGGGGTGACACCATCTCAGAGGTTGACACTATTTCAGGGTATGACACCATCTCAGGGGGTGACACCATCTCAGGGGGTGACACCATCTCAGGGGGTGACACCATCTCAGGGGGTGACACCATCTCAGGGGGTGACACCATCTCAGGGGGTGACACCATCTCAGGGGGTGACACCATCTCAGAGGTTGACACTATTTCAGGGTATGACACCATCTCAGGGGGTGACACCATCTCAGGGGGTGACACCATCTCAGGGGGTGACACCATCTCAGAGGTTGACACTATTTCAGGGTATGACACCATCTCAGGGGGTGACACCATCTCAGGGGGTGACACCATCTCAGGGGGTGACACCATCTCAGAGGTTGACACTATTTCAGGGTATGACACCATCTCAGGGGGTGACACCATCTCAGGGGGTGACACCATCTCAGGGGGTGACACCATCTCAGAGGTTGACACTATTTCAGGGTATGACACCATCTCAGGGGGTGACACCATCTCAGGGGGTGACACCATCTCAGGGGGTGACACCATCTCAGGGGGTGACACCATCTCAGGGGTTGAAACCATCTCAGGGGGTGACACCATCTCAGAGGTTGACACTATTTCAGGGTATGACACCATCTCAGGGGGTGACACCATCTCAGGGGGTGACACCATCTCAGGGGGTGACACCATCTCAGGGGGTGACACTATTTCAGGGTGTGACACCATCTCAGAGGTTGACACTATTTCAGGGTGTGACACCATCTCAGAGATTGACAATTTTTCAGGGTGTGACACCATCTCAGAGGTTGACACTATTTCAGAGGGTGACACCATCTCAGGGGTAGACACTACTTCAAGGTGTGACACCATCTCTGGGATTGACGCCATCTCAGAGGTTGACACTTTTTCAGGGTGTGACACCATCTCAGAGGTTGACACTATTTCAGGGTGTGACACCATCTCAGGGATTGACACCATCTCAGAGGTTGAAACTATTTCAGGGTATGACACCATCTCAGGGGGTGACACCATCTCAGGGGGTGACACCATCTCAGAGGGTGACACCATCTCAGGGGTAGACACTACTTCAAGGTGTGTCACCATCTCTGGGATTGACGCCATCTCAGAGGTTGACACTTTTTCAGGGTGTGACACCATCTCAGAGGTTGACACTATTTCAGGGTATGACACCATCTCAGAGGTTGACACTTTTTCAGGGTGTGACACCATCTCAGGGGGTGACACCATCTCAGGGTGGGTGACACCATCTCAGGGGGTGACACCATCTCAGAGGTTGACACTATTTCAGGGTATGACACCATCTCAGGGGGTGACACCATCTCAGGGGGTGACACCATCTCAGGGGGTGACACCATCTCAGGGGGTGACACCATCTCAGGGGGTGACACCATCTCAGAGGTTGACACTATTTCAGGGTATGACACCATCTCAGGGGGTGACACCATCTCAGGGGGTGACACCATCTCAGGGGGTGACACCATCTCAGAGGTTGACACTATTTCAGGGTATGACACCATCTCAGGGGGTGACACCATCTCAGGGGGTGACACCATCTCAGGGGGTGACACCATCTCAGGGGGTGACACCATCTCAGAGGTTGACACTATTTCAGGGTATGACACCATCTCAGGGGGTGACACCATCTCAGGGGGTGACACCATCTCAGGGGGTGACACCATCTCAGGGGGGTGACACCATCTCAGGGGGGTGACACCATCTCAGGGGGTGACACCATCTCAGAGGTTGACACTATTTCAGGGTATGACACCATCTCAGGGGGTGACACCATCTCAGGGGGTGACACCATCTCAGGGGGTGACACCATCTCAGAGGTTGACACCATCTCAGGGGGTGACACCATCTCAGGGGGTGACACCATCTCAGGGGGTGACACCATCTCAGGGGTTGACACCATCTCAGGGGGTGACACCATCTCAGGGGGTGACACCATCTCAGGGGGTGACACCATCTCAGAGGTTGACACTATTTCAGGGTATGACACCATCTCAGGGGGTGACACCATCTCAGGGGGTGACACCATCTCAGGGGGTGACACCATCTCAGAGGTTGACACTATTTCAGGGGTATGACACCATCTCAGGGGGTGACACCATCTCAGGGGGTGACACCATCTCAGGGGGTGACACCATCTCAGAGGTGACACATCTCAGGGGGTGACACCATCTCAGGGGGTGACACCATCTCAGAGGTTGACACTATTTCAGGGTATGACACCATCTCAGGGGGTGACACCATCTCAGGGGGTGACACCATCTCAGGGGGTGACACCATCTCAGAGGTTGACACTATTTCAGGGTATGACACCATCTCAGGGGGTGACACCATCTCAGGGGGTGACACCATCTCAGGGGGTGACACCATCTCAGGGGGTGACACCATCTCAGGGGTTGAAACCATCTCAGGGGGTGACACCATCTCAGGGGTTGACACCATCTCAGGGGGTGCTATCAGCTCAGGGAGAAAAAAAGCTGATAACTCGAGTACTGACATTCGTACAAATCTAAAGCGCGGACTAGATGTGCAGAGTCCAGAGTTACGGTAAGCTACAGCAATGCATGGAAGCCTACGAGGTTTTCATGGTATGGTTTTTAAAAAAAAATAAGAATGTTTTTTTTTAAGAAGAACAAGAGCAATATGTCGGCCATTTTCTTACTTTGTGAAATGAAAATTAATTTGAAATAAGCTTCACATGTTGCATTTTAAAGTAAGTTTTACAGAATGTATGACTTCTTTAATTTTTTAACGCTTGCACTTGTCGATGGGATTTTAATGAACTCACCGAATTTTTATGACAAGACCGTCAATAAGCAACACGTTGTATTGCCCATGCAAGGAACGTCAATTTGAAAGAATGTGCCAACATATGACGTTCAATAATAAAAAAAAACACGTAATTTTTATTTTTACTATACATCCTTTAAATACGAGACATAACTAAAAGAATGTTCATTATAATACACAGTGCACAACAATCGAAAAATCAAAAAATTATTTTAGTTATGTCTCGTAAAACATGTTTAATATAATGCGCACCGATCGGGAATATATTTTTAAAAAGTATTGTCAATATAATACGCACCTTATTGCTCGACAGGGAAGGTTGTTCAATATAATACGCACCACTTGAACTTGATTTTTGAACTATCCCTTAACCCGTCGTTGGCACGTTGGGGCACCATCGTGAACTGGTCACTATCTCACGCCATCTGTCCCGGTCCTGTGCTGCCCTTTGAGAGTCGCTGAATGACAGGCCCGTCCACTCTTTGATATCATCCTCCCATCTCTTTTTTTGTCTGCCTCTTTTCCTTCCTCCCGTGACTGTGCCTTGTAATATAGTTTTACCGAGACCTCCAGTTTTTGTCTCGTGTCCGTGCCATCGTAATTTCCTCTTCTTAATGGAGGTGAGAAGGTCCTCGTAGGTGCCAATGACAGTACTTATTGTGTTGCGGACCGCTTCGTTTGTGAAATAATGGAAAAAAAAGCGAGTAAACTTTGAGACATGTGCAATCCGTTTATGTTACCTGGCCCCCTCCTCCCCAATCCTTTATCACCACACTTTCCAACAATAAATGTGATTGGCCGACCCTAGCGAGGGTTAATCATGTTCGCAAAAAAAGGGGGGAAAGAACGGGCAGAAACAAACGTTTTAATAAAAAATTAAATGTTCCCCCTGGGGCTTGAACCCAGGACTTTCCGCGTGTAAGGCGGACATGATAAAAAGAATAAAATAAATAAAGGTAAAAAATGATTTTTAAAAACCACGTTTTTACAAGTGGACTAAAAAGAAGAAAATAATTTAAAACTTGTAAGTTCAAGTACTTCGATTTCATATGACTAAATACGTGGGGCGGGCGCTTATGAGGTTTAACATATGCTGTTCACTCATTCTCTCACTTATAGATCTCTCTTTGGTCTTCTAAATTAGAATCTTTAATTTTTATACCAAACACCATTTATTTATTCCTTTTCATCACACCACGCTTGCCGACTGTGATCGGTCGACCCCTGCGAGTGTTATTCGTCATGCTCATTTGCACAAACTCGCTTTGGGGAAATATATATCTATCTATATATATAATTCTCTTCGTGGTCGGACCCTGCGAGACAAGCTGCAAGTATGTTCAACAGATACTAATTTTAGAAAGCAGCGCACCAAATTACTCCACCAATGCATCAAAAGGTGGGCAAATTAAATATGCGCTGTAAAAAAATATATTATATGACGTAATTGTTTTCGCTGATATTTTAATTTTTTAAAAGGGAACAATGTAAAAAGTTATAAAATACTTTGTGTACATTTCAGAAAATTTAATATTTCGTATTGATCAAACAAGGATAAGTTAGTTGGGATTTTGAAAAAGGTGGGCGCCGTAGGCGCCCTAAAAAAGTGAATTTTTTCAAAATAAATAAATTTCAGCTGAACACTTCCGTCATTTTTTACGGGTGATACGCCGCGGGTCTCTCCAGAGTTCCTTCTTTTCATTCACTCACAGTCCTTTGCCCAAACCCACCCCATTTTGACAACCGTGTCTTTCAGGAAGTCTTCACCCGTCACTAAATCATTAGCGGCGTATGCTACGCCGCGGGTCAACTAGTATATATTAGGGCATAACCGGAAATTGCCTCGGACATTCGCCTCGGCCGAATATTACGATTTTCGGTAATATCGGGAAGTATTCGCCTCGGCAAATATTACACACGCAAATAGCTAAAAAATAAAATAATAAAAATAAAAATTAAGAAAATGGAATTCAATAAATACTGAACAGCTGGCAAAGAAGACACGATAATTTCAGTAGCATTCCGCAGGTGGCGTAACCAGTTGTTACTGGGTCACGCATAGTCTAACTTTCTTTCAAAAGATTGCCATTATACTAATATACTTCCGTCCGACTGCAATGGTTGTAGAGATATATGCCACTTACTGGCGGAAAACATTAACTTTATCAGCATTCCACAGGTGGCGTAACGTTTGTGTTTCCGGCAAATATTTGAAAATATAGACGCCGTAGTATAAACATAGTTAAAGAAATTGTTAAAATAATTTTATTATTAAAATAATTTTAAGTTTGTAACGGTGCCTGGTAATTTTCCATTGCAGTACTGGTGTTAAAATTACTGTTTTCTATTTTATATATACTAATCTATGTAGATTTACGACAACATAATAAATTTACATTGCGTCAAAATTAAATAATTAACTACTCGGTTCGTATCCGGATCCGGCAAATAGTACATCCAAATACTCGGACTCGGTACTCGGTGGAAATTGTCTACTCGGTTATGCCCTAGTATATATATCATTTTTAAAAACCCGCAAAAACAAAGTTTTTGACTATAAATCCCCTAAATATGAGACAGCACTTAAAGTATTGATTATGTTCCAACGCGTCAAACATTTACAGCCTGAAACTGAGTGAACTCCTCCTGGTGTTAAAACGAAATGTGGTAATCGATGACTGGCGTGAAATCAAGTGACCCGTAAAATGTAAACAATAGCGACCGCTACATATAGTTTATAGAGATAAACTAAAAATGCATTAATTTAATAACTGTACTTTCGATCGATCTGACATTTTGATAGGATACATTGTTAGATGACACGAGTGTATGTGCAAAATTTCAGCTCGATGGCATCACGGGAGCTGGGTCATTTTTTACTTTTGTTTTTCCGCCTGCCCGACGACGAGCGACAATATTTCGAAGTTAATATAATGGATTTAAAAACAATATTAAAATTTGTCCACAAGGAGCGCAGCACAAGTTCTTTTACATCATTGCTGATATTTCACGGTTATTTGTCGCTTTAATTTGTCCGGAACTACTCGAGGAAGTACATCTTTCACAGCAGTATCTGATGACTAAAATATTGAATTGTTAAAGTTGTGACTAAGCTAGATGTTTGCTGATTGTTTCTTCACGCTAAGCGCAGCATAATCTTAAATATTGCCTTTACAATCAAACCAGCATAGGATTTTGGTAGGATGCAGATTAAGGTAAAGAGAATAATGGCCGAAGAACATTTAAGAAAAGGTGGAATCTCTCTTTGAGGGAAAACACGTAATGAAATTGCTGGATTGTATAAGTCAAAGATCCGACTAATGCGCTCTCTGGCGATGTCGGTCTTCTTGTATGGTTGTGAGGCTTGGAAGCGCACTGCGGACCTCCAAAGAAGAATCAATGCGCTAGAGATGAGATGTTTCAGAAAGATATTGAACATTTCCTACACAGCGCAAATCACAAACGAAGCGGTCCGCAACAAAATAAGTGCTGTCATCGGCCCCTACGAGGACCTTCTAACCTCAATTAAGAAGAGGAAACTACGATGGTACGGGCACGTGGCAAGATCTGGGGGTCTCGCAAAGACTATAATGCAAGGCAAAGCTCAGGGAGGAAGGAAAAGAGGCAGACAAAGACGTTATCAAAGAATGGACCGGCCTGTCATTCAGCGACTCTGAAAAGGCAGCACAGGACCGGGACAAATGGCGTGAGATAGTGTGCAGTTCACGATGGTGCCCCAACGACCCAATGACTGGTTAAGGGATAGTTCAAGTTCAAGGTCAAATAAGTCGCTTTCATTCTGATATCCAGATCAGATCAACAACCCTCACAGTAGAAGAAGACATTTTTAAGGGTAAGCAACCTAAAGAGCTATATCAAAGAGCAAAGAAAAGGCTTTAGTATCCGCTCCGTAATTAGCATCAATCTATAATGAATTATTCGAAGATTAACATTTAAATGGACACCATAAGGGCAGCAGATTTTACGAAGTCATTGCAAGGTTTCCTTATTATCTATAGATCTGTGACTTCATGGATCTTTTCAAGAAATATGTCAAGATCTCCTGATCTGCCTCTATCACCAAAGAATGCGATGAAGTTTATTGATTTTGATAAATTGATAGGAAAAGAAATTTAAAATGAATATAATAATTTTCTTACCGCTTCTACGGTTTATAAATACTTTTTACTTCTAGACTTCAACAAAAGTTTTTTACTCTTGTAATTTGTATGATGTAAACGCAATTATTATTTTTTTTTGCAGCGATAGAAAAAGGAATGGGCGTGACATTATGAGTTTAAAACACAAGATGACATTAACCCTAGCTACGCCACTGCACCGAGAGAAGTGACGTGTCGTTAACTCAGTATCAGAAGCGAATCCTGAACTTTGTTTGGTGAATCATCAGTCTCGTGTGTAAAGCGATGATTATTTTAAAGATGCTAAAAGACAATGTTCCATTGCTGTAGCGTGACGTTTGTCAAGAGTCTACGGCAGTGATGGTGAACCTTTTTGGGGGCCGCGTGCCCAAAAAGTCAACCAAAATCTACTTATTTATGGCAAAAGTGCCAACACCCCCAACGAAGCCCGAAAATGGGGGTTTGGAAAAGCTGTTTTGATTTTTTTTAAAAAAACAATATGTCATTCGCGTCCAGGCTGATGGTGCCCTACGTGCCGGCTGTGGCACGCTCGCCATCACTGGTCTAGGGTAAGGTCCTCTCCGTGTCACAAAGCACCTACACGGACATGATACCCGAGATCATATATGCAGGACATCCACGCAACCAAAACATGATTTTCAAGCAGATGGCATGTCCTCGATTGTAATCAATAGGCATCGAAGACACATACGTGCACTCGGAAAAAAGCTGCTTAATTTTATGTTAGAAGTATCTGAAGATAAGATCCTGAGAGCATATTAATTTTTATTTTTAAAAATGCTAAGAAATAATGACCTTGAGATTTAAAATACTCAGTAACAAACACGCTTCTGTTATTTGATTTGCATCGCAACATAATCTCATGTCTACGTGTTTTCTTATCTTGCCAGGTCAGAGGCCGTGATTTAAACCTGAGATAAATATTTACCTTATTTGTATCTTTCGAGAACGCCCTAATTCTCTACTTCTAGTCCTGGTCCTTTATTAGCCCCCGAGAAACTGAGGTAGCACTAATTGTTCAAATTAAGTATTCTAAAGTAAAGCAGTCTTTATTTTGTTTTTTAACAATCAAGTTTTATGGGGGAAATTGTGGGAAAATTGAAGCAAACCATGACTGATTGAAGTGTGGTAAACCATAGCTGATAGAAGTGTGGTAAACCATAGCTGATAGAAGTTTGGTATACCATAGCTGATAGAAGTGTGGTAAACCATAGCTGATAGAAGTGTGGTATGACATAGCTGATAGAAGTGTGGTAAACCATAGCTATAGAAGTGTGGTATACCACAGCTGATAGAAGTTTGGTATTTCATGACTGATAGAAGTGTGGTATACCATGGCTGATAGAAGTTTGGTATACCATAGCTGATAGAAGTTTGGTATACCATGACTGATAGAAGATTGGTATACCATGACTGATAGAAGTGTGGTATGACATAGCTGATAGAAGTGTGGTATGATATAGCTGATAGAAGTGTGGTAAACCATAGCTGATAGAAGTTTGGTATTTCATGACTGATAGAAGTGTGGTATACCATGGCTGATAGAAGTGTGGTATGACATAGCTGATAGAAGTGTGGTATACCACAGCTGATAGAAGTGTGGTATGACATAGCTGATAGAAGTGTGGTAAACCATAACTGATAGAAGTTTGGTATACTATGATTGATAGAAGTTTGGTATACCATGACTGATAGAAGATTGGTACACCATGACTGATAGAAGTTTGGTATACCATAGCTGATAGAAGTTTGGTATACCACAGCTGATAGAAGTTTGGTATGCTGACAGAAGTGTGGTAAACCATTGCTGGAACAGCAGGGTATTTCACTCCATTGGGGGTAAAAGGGAACTCTTGGGGCGGCAGTGTAATGCTGACTATTGGAGGGGGGTGTATAAAATCCGATAGAATCCTATCCTTTGGTGGTAACGTCAACAATTTGTTTGTTTATATTTTGGGGTTATCAGGCAAAAATGTTCGCCAACCCCTGATACTATACTTTGTTATTTTCTTTATAACTTGGACATTGACTAGGCCAATACGTGTGCATTAACCAATGTGTTGTGTGTGTACATATTCGTGTTCTGATCACGGCTAGTTCCAACATAGGCTACGTATTGATCTCCCCACACTTGCCTCCCCGTCACATTGGTCTCCCTCACATTTTTCTCCCCCACATTGGTCTCCCTCACATTTTTCTCCCCCACATTCGTGTCCCCCGCATTGGTCTCACCCACATTGGTCTCATCCATATTTTCCCCCCACATCGGCTTCCCAACATTCGTCTCCCACACGTTTTTCTCCTCCACATTTGTCTCCCCACATTCGTCTCCCACACATTGTTATGAAGAGCGCACAAATTTAGACTCTTAAGTCAATTTTTACAAACGAAAATACGAAACAAATATAGTAATGATGGAACTAAATATATATATACTAGGGGCAAGTACCCGGCTTTCCCGGGTTTAACAACAACAGCAACAAAAACAACAACAAAAACAACAACAAAACAACAACAAAACAACAACTACAACAACAACAACAAAACAACAACAGCAATAACAACAAAGCAACAACAACATGAAGGACATTGTCGTCGCAGGGCAAGGGATGTGGACAACAACAACAGCAAAAACAACACAAAAATAACAACAAAAACTACAACAACAACAAAGCAACAACAACAAAACAACAACTACAACAACAAAAGCAACAACAACAAAAAAAATAGTTTATGTCGATAGTCGCCTTCTTGTTAATCTCGACACCAAAATGTTTATTATTTTGCGTCATTATTTTACGTCTTAATTTTCAATAATTTTTATTTTATATAGCTCATATAAGGAAAAATTACATTTTGGGCCCCCGGCCCCCAGTATCTTATATATATGGAACGAAACCTGTTTAATAACCTTTCCGGTATAATTTTGTGTACGTGTACCAAATTTCACGTTATTTGGTTGTCTGGATCTTGAGTTATTAGGGAACAGACAGACAGACAGACAACAAATGCGTCTTATATATATACTAGGGGCAAGTACCCGGCTTTTCCAGGGTTTAACAACAACAGCAACAAAAACAAAAACAACAAAAACAGAACAACAACAAAAACAACAAAATCAACAACAAAACAACAAAAACAAAACAACAACAAAAACAACAAAATCAACAACAAAACAACAAAAACAAAACAACAACAAAAACAACAACAACAAAACAACAACTACAACAACAACAGCAACAACAACAAAGCAACAACAACATGAAGGACATTGTCGTCGCAGGGCAAGGGATGTGGACAACAACAACAACAGCAAAAACAACACAAAAACAACAACAGCAACAGCAACAAAAACTGCAACAAAAACAACAACAACTGCAACAAAAACAAAACAACAACAAAAATAACAACAACAAAAAAAACAACAGCAACAACAACAACTACAACAACAAAAGCAACAACAACAAAGCAACAACAACAAAACAATTATTTTATGGCGATAGTCGCCTTCTTGTTAATCTCGACACCAAAATGTTTATTATTTTGCGTCATTATTTTACGTCTTAATTTTCAATAATTTTTATTTTATATAGCTCATATAAGGAAAAACTACATTTTGGGCCCCCGGCCCCCAGTATCTTATATATATGGAACGAAACCTGTTTAATAACCTTTCCGGTATAATTTTGTGTACGTGTACCAAATTTCACGTTATTTGGTTGTCTGGATCTTGAGTTATTAGGTAACAGACAGACAGACAGACAACACATGCGTCTTATATGTATACTAGGGGCAAGTACCCGGCTCCCGCCCGGGTTTAACAACAACAGCAACAACAACAAAAACAACAGCAACAAAACAATAAAAAAACAAAAACAAAAACAAAACAACAACAAACTACAACAACAACAGCAACAACAACAAAGCAACAACAACAAAAACAACAACAGAAACAGCAACAGCAACAAAACAACAAAAACAAAACAACAACAAAAACAACAAAATTTAAAAAAAAACAACAACAAAACAACTACAACAACAACAGCAAAAACAACAAAGCACAACAACAAAACAGCTACAACAACAACAGCAAAAACAACAAAGCAACAACAACAAAACAACAACTACAACAGCAACAACAACAAAGCAACAACAACATGAAGGGACATTGTCGTCGCAGGGCAAGGGATGTGGACAACAACAACAGCAAAAACAACACAAAAGCAGCAACAACAACAGCAACAACAACAGCAACAACAACAAAAACAACAACAGCAACAACAACAAAAACAAAACAACAACAAAAACATCAACAACAAAAACAACAACAAAACAACAACAACAACAACAGCAACAACAACAAAGCAACAACAACAAAACAACAACTACAACAACAAAAGCAACAACAAAAGCAACAACAACAAAAAAATTATTTTATGGCGATAATCGCCTTCTTGTTAATCTCGACACCAAAATGTTTATTATTTTGCGTCATTATTTTACGTCTTAATTTTCAATAATTTTTATTTTATATAGCTCATATAAGGAAAAATACATTTTGGGCCCCCGGCCCCCAGTATCTTATATATATGGAACGAAACCTGTTTAATAACCTTTCCGGTATAATTTTGTGTACGTGTACCAAATTTCACGTTATTTGGTTGTCTGGATCTTGAGTTATTAGGGAACAGACAGACGACGGACAGACAACAAATGCGTCTTATATATATATATACTAGGGGCAAGTACCCGGCTCCCGCCCGGGTTTAACAACAACAGCAACAAAACAAAAACAACAAAAACAACAACAAAACAACAAAAACAAAACAAACAACAACAAAAACAACAAAAACAACAAAACAACAAAAACAAAACAACAACAAAAACAACAAAAACAACAACAAAACAACAAAAACAAAACAACAACAAAAACAAAACAACGACAAAACAACAACAAAACAAAAACTACAACAACAGCAACAACAGCAACAACAAAAAAGCAACAACAACAAAACACAACAACTACAACAACAAAAGCAACAACAACAAAAAAATTATTTTATGGCGATAATCGCCTTCTTGTTAATCTCGACACCAAAATGTTTATTAATTTGCGTCATTATTTTACGTCTTAATTTTCAATAATTTTTTATTTTATATAGCTCATATAGGGAAAAACTACATTTTGGGCCCCCGGCCCCCAGTATCTTATATATATGGAACGAAACCTGTTTAATAACCTTTCCGGTATAATTTTGTGTACGTGTACCAAATTTCACGTTATTTGGTTGTCTGGATCTTGAGTTATAAGGGAACAGACAGACGACGGACAGACAACAAATGCGTCTTATATATATAGAGATATATATATATATATATATATATATATATATATATATATATATATATATATATATATATATATATATATATATATATATATATATATATATATTAAACAACAGGTGACACTTATCTTGACTTAAATCTATGACCTTATATTTTTTATCAGTGCAGTCATCAATAAAAAAAAACAAGAATTTCAGTCAGCAAAGAATGTTTTTATACAGTTTTTTGTGTGCTTTTGCTCTTTGGGTCGCCCTATAAATTGATGTCGATTCCTTTCTGTTCCTCACTTGAGAGAAATCAACAGCTTATATTGTTTTATCGCCTCTGATACAGATACACAATGCATTTCGCTTTTATCTTCGTGTTAACAGCCGTAGTTTACGGTAAGTCGATGTTATAATATTTTAGGAGCGCCCCAGTTTCCCTGGCTGTGTTCAAGGGCTGGAAATGTATGCATACTGACCCATGGTCAATAATCATATAGTTATGTCCATGGTCAGCAATTCTTGTCTGCTGTTTCATTGTCAGCACTTGAAGGCTGCTGTTTCATGGTCAGCACTTCATGGCTGCTGTTTCATGTTCAGCACTTCAGGTCTGCTATTTCATCATCAGCACTTCAGGTCTGCTGTTTCACCATCAGCACTTCAAGGCTGCTGTTTCATGGTCAGCACTTCATGGCTGCTGTTTCCTGGTCAGCACTTCATGTCTATTTATTCTTGGTCGAGCCTTTTTTTTTGATGATCAGGAGTTCAGACCTGCTATTTCATAATCAGTACTTTAAGCCTTACGCTTAATTTCATGTTAGATGTTACAAATTGAGTTTGTTCCATCTATATATTTTTAGCATCCATAAGAACCCTTAGATCACGTGATTATTTTTTCAACATTTTTCAGGCGTCAACGCTGCCATCTGCCCGACTTGCTCCAATCAAAACGACTACACAACATGCACAGGACAACAGGACTGCCAGGCCGGACATGACGTACGTTTTGTAATCCGCCCGGAGCTTCTATGTCACTGACATTCATACCGTATTCTCTCTGATGCACTCAGACCTACGTTGTATTTAGTTCTTATTATTACAGGTGACTACAAATAAAATACGGGATTGAAATGATAATTCTGTGTCTCTTTTCAGGCATGTGAAACAAGAATCGATTTGAAAGATAACAAAATCGATTATCACTGCTCCAGCGCTCAGGTCAGTAACTGGCATAAATTTAAGAACACCGGTATACGTCACTCATATATCAGTACTCTCCTAAATCCTCAGTACTCTTTAACTTTAGCTGATCAAAAGGGAAGCCCCTAAAGATTTATTACACAATCAACCTTGCCAAATAATCAGTGATTAAGTCCATTGATTGAGCTGCACACATATTTTAATTGACACTCAGACCTCAAGCCGTCAGCTGTAACTTTTTCGGATCCACTTGAAATCATATTCAATTTATTGCTTTAAGCTCAAGACAAAAGTTTGTTTTTTTAAAGACGAAGAATCATAACGAATGTGATACTTAAATACGACCAATGAGTAGATCTCACTGTGAGATTCCTTAAATTCCCGTTCAGCAATACTAAATTTTGATTCTCTCTTTATCCTCATTAGAACTGCGCCCACCAAGAAACCCAAAACAGCTGTGACAACGCCGGCAACGACAACCACTGCGTCATCTGCTGCAACAGCCTAGCAGACTGTAAGGCCAAGCGCGACGACTACTTCTTGTGTAAGATTTTTGTGGTTGTTTGTAAAGTGTTAGAGTCCGATATACCACGATTGTTTCATGTCTAGGAACGGACAGAAGCATCTAAATTCAAGTTATGATCAAATGTGGTGAATAGAGTTGAATGGAATCCGGTAGTGATGTTTACATGCATGAAACCAAATGTCACGTACTCCTGATTTCTAGTTAATACAATTAATAAGATTTTTCATAAATATTTTATTAATTTTAGTTACTAGAAACCATGTGAAAGTTAAATAAAAGTGTGGCAGTGCCAAGATATAAGTACACCCCATTAAATTTTGTACTAGGACTAGTTAACTAATTATGTAACAAATTGGAAGTTTGCGGTTTTAATTAATAGTTTTAGAAATGTAAAAATATTTTCGCTTATCTGTCTTTGAATAATTTTACTTCCCTTGAGCATTTCTTTTCTTTAAAAAAAATTATTTTTAAAATGTATCTTTTATTATTTAAGCAAAATAATATATATTTTTTTCTTTCAACAGTTGCTCCCATTGGTTAGTATCCCGTTTTAAGGGTAAACAAGATTTCTGAATTGATGGCATCCACCAACAGAGTATAAGTCTTCATTTTTTTATATTAAATCAAATATTGGCTTTAACAGTATTATACTCCTTTTTTAAAAAAAGTATATTTTCACTCTTACCTTTATATTAACAGCAAGCAATTTTAATCTAGGACACTACATGCCATAACATCTTGACATAACTGACAATGATGAACATATACAAACTACGAGATACGACCCGCGAGTAGCATACGCCGCAGACATGCTTATCATAGATATTGCAAAGAACGGGGGGGGGGAGGGTATGTGTGAGAGAAAGGACACAAACAGCAGCAGGAAGTAATGGGGGGGGGGAGCTGAAATATTTTTTAAAAATTAAAAACATAAAATTTTCACGCTGGGGCTAGAACTCAGTACTTTCCGCGTGCAAGGCGGAGGTAATAATTAATACACTGCGAATCATATGTTGTTCTGTAAATGAACAACGCAAAGTGAACGCAAGAAGCACCCTTGAAAACCAACGCCCCTAATTTTTTTTTCATTTCTTTTCATCCCACTTCGCTTGCATACTGTGATCGGTCGATCCTATTGAGGGTCATTCGTCATGATTACTTGCACATACTCGTTTAGGTGAATTATATTTATACTAGACGCCCCGCGGCGTAGCATACGCCGCAGACTTGCTCATGGAGAGTGAAAGAAAGTTGAGAAACAACGGACACAAACTACAGCACGAAGAAATCAAAACAACGCGAGTGAACGTCGGTTTGGGGGGGGGGAAACTGCCAACTCATTGTTTATTTTTGAGACATTTGCAGGCGATATTCGGTACACCCCTAACTTCTATGAAGTCAGCTGTAAAACGATAATCGGAATTGCATAATCGATAATCGGTTTTCCAAAAACAAAACAAAAACAAAAAAAACACAGCAATTAACAACCCTAAATATGACTAACCCTTGCTAGGATCGGCCAAACAAAGTTTATGTTTAAGGGATGGTAGTAATAAATGGTAGGCGAGTAACAACAACCTAAGTGTGCATGTCTTCACCTATGCTCGCTATTTTTAAAACCCTTATATTAACTTCACCGCCGTCTCTCTCGATCTTGGGTACTGCGGAAAATTAAAAGTCAATATTGACCCACTTCCCGTCATGCCATCGAGCTGAAATTTGGCACACGGACCCATTGCATCGTAGCAAAAATTCAGATCGATCGAACGTACAGTTATTAAATTAATGCATTTTTAGTTTATCTCTATACGAGGTATATAATTCAATTTCACGGTTTGTTATTGGTTTTTTTTTACGTGACATCTCAGTTCTTGCGTTGGAGTGATGTACCGGCGTGCTTTTGTTTACATTTTACGTGTCACGCTGAGCTCGATCCAGCGATCGGTGAACAGATCTTTCCCCTCTCCCACCCCCAACCCACGGGTATAAAGCAAATGGCAGTTAAGATAGATTCAGTTTGTAAATGTTTTTCGTGTTTGAACATAATCAATACTGTTAGTTATGTCTCATATATAAGGGATTTATAGTCAAAAACTTTGTTTTTACGGGTTTGTTTTATTTATTTACATGGTGCTGCTTTTTGTGTCTATACTCTCACCCCTCCCCAAACCGTTCTTTTCACTGTATATGATGAGCCAGTCTGGGGCGTATGCTATGCAATAAAGAGGTAACAGAACGGGCACAAGCAGACATTTAAAAAAAACACAACAATATATTCCCCGGGGCTTGAACCCAGGACCTTCCTCGCATGAGGCGGACGTGTTAACCACTACACTACGAATCTCACGTTTTCTGTGAAGGAACAACGCAAGTGAAATGCAAGGGCCATTGTTGGTCACCCCTCCACTACCTTCGCTTGTCAACCGTTAACTGTGTTTAGTTGACCCGAGCGAGGGTCATTCGTCATGCTCGGTTGCACATACTTGCAGCTTACTTGCCTGGCATGGTCCCATGAAGAGAATTATATATATAGACTAGCACAGGGGTCGGGAAAATTTTTGTCTGAGAGAGCCATAGACACCACAAATTTTGAACAGTAATTCTGTGAGAGCCAAACATCATGTTTTAAATAAAAAATTCAAGTAAATGTGTGTATGTTGTGTAATTTCAACACTAAAAGTACAATAATTATGTCTCTGAATTCTTTTTAATAACACTGTTATGCTCTTTTTAAGCAATTATTATGTAGATCAAAGGAATCTGAATAAACGTTTTTTTTAAATAATCAAACATTTGTCTGAGAGCCAGATGCAGCCATCAATAGAGCCACATCTGGCTCGCGAGCCATGGTTTCCCGACCCCTGTATCAGCGTATCACCCGTCAAAAATGACGGAAGTTTTTCAAAATAAATACACATCAGATTAAATAAAACAAACCCGTAAAAACAATGTTTTTGACTATAAATCCCTTATATATGAGACATAACTCAAAGTATTTACAAATATTTACAGACTGAATCTGTCTTAACTCAACTTTGCTTCATAACCCTGGGGGGTGGGGGGTGGGGGGGGTAGGGTGGGGGGAGGGGAAAAGTCTGGTAACCGATCGCTGGTCCGAGCTCAGCGTGACACGTAAAATGTAAACAAAAGCATGCCGGTACTTCGATGGGTCGCGTCAAAGCGTCAACTCAAACTCTCATGTGGGAAAAAAAACAATAACAAACAGTGAGTTTGAATTACATACGTTATATTAAGATAAACTAAAAAGGCATAAATTTAATTATGGTACGTTCGATCAATCTGAAATTTTGATACGATGCGTTGTTAGGTGAGACGGGTCCCTGTGCCAAATTTCAGCTCGATCGCATGACGGAAAGTGGGTCATTTTGACTTCTGTTTTTCCGCCCGACCAACTTATGAAGACAAGATTTCGAAGTTAATATAAGGTATTCAAAAATAACGTAATATAGAACTTTCATTTATTTTTATTTATTTGTTTTTTATTCATTTATTATCATATTGACCAATATTTATGCAAACGTTTGAAAAGAGTTATATTTGGTGCAGTAATTTTTGGTGCGCACTATTGAACAAATCAGCATTACATCCAAGAAGCATTACATCCATTACGGGAATTGTGTATGTTGATGTAGCAAACGTCATGAACATCAGACATAAAAATCACGAATTTGTTAAACACATGGTATACATTACTTCAAAAAGGCACGGTAGTCGAGTTGCATACGCACTCGGCTGGCGTACCGAGAGTTGCGGGTTGGAATCTCCGTGAAGGCGGGGATTTTTTTCTCGGGGGCCAAATGTGTCCCTGAGTCCACCCAGCTCCCAATGGCTACATGACAATAGTAAGGGAACAAAGAACCTTGGCATTGTGCCATACAATCCCCTCATAGCCTTGGCCTGTAACGCCGCGTCACTTGCCAACCGGCTGGCACGGTCTGTGCAACGTTCTTATAAGAACGTAGCACTCACGAATCTTCTGCACAAGAGTAGTGTCCGTAAATGGAAATAAATAAACAGGACCAGATTAAGCTTCAAATAGTTAAAGCGGCAAACACTTGTAGTCACATATTGTATCTATTGCCTCCCGCCCTCAAAGCTCCAGCTGGTGTTACCTTCGCGTCGTATTAGTTTACACACAGAGCTATAACCGCTTAAATGCTGAAGAAGAAAAAATTGCAGAACCCTTAAAAATAAACAAAATCAGCCATAATACATTGATCTCGAGTCCCCAAGGTAACGAATTAAAACAAGCTATAATATTGTTGACAACTTAATGTATGTGATAAAAGTTTTAAAGCTATTCAATTCATCTAGATTATAAATCTAAATTTTTATATAAAGAAGTAAATGAATTAAACAACCCGTAAAAACAACGTTTTTGACTATAATTCCCTTTTTTATGAGACATAACTAAAAGTATTGATTATGTTCCATATAATACGCACCACGCGACAAACATTTAAAGACTGAACGTGACTGAACTCACCATCGTGTAAAACACGGGGATGTGGTCATCGATGGCTGGTGTGAACCCCAGTGACATGTGGATGTCAACAATAGCAAATGGCTACATAGAGATAAACTAAAAATGCATTAATTTAATTACGGTACGTTCGATCGATCTGAAATATTGACACAATGCATTGTTAGGTAACACAAGTCTATGTGCAAAATGTCAGCACGATAGCATCACGAGAAGTGGGTCATTTTTAAATAGCTTATATTAACTTCGAAATCTATTCGTCATCCATCACTTCGTACGGCGGAAAAACAAAAGTAAAAAATGACCCACTTTCCGTGATGCCATCGAGCTGAAATTTGGTACCCGGACCCGTATCACCTAACAATGCATCGTATCGAAATTTCAGATCGATCGAACGTACAATAATTAAATTTATGCATTTTTAGTTTATCTCTATACGAGGTATGTAATTCAATTTCACTGTTTGTTATTGTTTTTTTTCACGTGATTGTTGTCACGCGTTGACGCGACCCATTGAAGTACTGGGTTGGCTTTTGTTTACATTTTACGTGTCACGCTGAGCTCGGTCCAGCGATCGGTGACCACACCTTTCTCCTCTCCCAACGGTTTTACAGCAGGAGTTGAGGCAGATACAGTCTGTAAATGTTTGTCGCGTTTGAAAATAATCAATACTTTTAATTATGACTCATATATAAGGGATTTATAGTCAAAAACTTTTTTTTTACGGGTTTGTTTTATTTACTTTTGTTTTTCTGCCCGCCCAATTGACCACGACAGACAGAGAGAGAAACAGAAAGAGAGATCACGACAAGACGGTGAAATTAATATAAGGGATTAAAAATATATATTGTGTGTTTGTCTAAGTGTTAAAGCACTTTTACCGTCAAAGAAATTTACCATACACAAAAATTATCAAATATTTCAATTTTTAAATACACTACAAGACCTCATAGTCTTAAAGTTTAGATTTGTCGAGAATCCTTTTGTTTTTCGTGACTAAAGGCTACCAATATCATTATTATCACCGAGTGTTACCTGCTCTTGCCATCAGTTTGGCGGAATTTCGAGCTAAGCCTGAAGTATACCTTGGGCTTTGAGGATTCCCAAACTGTAACAAATAAGGCTATAAGTACGTATTACAAGGCAGTACGATATATATATACGCTGTGTTCAGTGCTGCCAGTGACAATTTTGGGAAAAACCTAGCCAACAGGTCAAAAAAAACATAGATCCAAAAATAAAACCTAGACATGCTAAAAATAAACAAATATGATGTCACAAAGCTTCTCCCCCACTCCCCCACCCCCCCCCAAAAAAAATTATTAAAAATGTTTAAAAATAAAATCTATTTTTCTTATTTGAGAATGATCGTGTTTCAAATCATTTTATTGTCATATTAGTCTGTATTTATCGTGAGGCTGCAGTCTAATATCGTTACACTCGCGAAGCCATTTAAAACGTCATAAAAATTAATTGTAAGCTATCAAATATTTAAGTGGGGCTTTCATTTAAAGTATAGCGTTTTTGATGTGACGTCAAAGTTTTTATACACCCCTCTCCCCCTTATCACACATCTCACAAAAGTGTAACCCTCTCGACTCCCTTAGATGCGTGTCGTCATTTTTAATATAACCAGCCAATAGTTCACAGCTGGAGTTTCTGATACTGTAGTGGATGTTTGGTTTGCAGGTGATATGTAAGCGAAATATTAGAAACTTGGTAGCAATGTTCCCTTTAAGCGGCTGCGCAGATATTTGACCGACGCCACGCAGGAGTTTAGAATCACCGCGCAGCAAATTTTGTAAAATATTGCACAAAAATGGACGTTGTGCAACTTTGCACATGAGTTTTTTTTAACTTTGCACACGGACCAACGAAGCTTAGACTTAGAGGGAACATTGCATGGTAGGCAGACAATTTCTCTCTATGGACACAATAACCTTTATCAACATTTTGAACATTCACGTCCATCATTAGTTTAAAACCAAAATGTTAGTGTAATCGTCCGGAAATTAGATTATATTTATCTGCCGAAATATTTTTACTTTTTGACTTCCAGTACATTTATAAGTGGTGTGTCGATTAATCGTTAAAAAAAAATTAATCGTTAAAAATTTTTAACGATTAGTTGAGAAATTAATCGTTAATTTCAGCAGCCCTTCTTAGTTTTAAAAGAAACAATAGTAGTACCCCAAACCCGGGGTACTTGTCAGAACGATGAGGGATAGCCAATATAATAGGATAGTGCATGCAATTTACAACTGAAACACGAGTAAATCGTCAGTACTTACCGTAGCCTCCAACTGGGATGACAGCAGCTTTGCCGACACCAGCCGCATAGCCATAACCACCTCCACCACCGAGACCCCAGCCTCCCCCGAGTCGACCAAAGCCTCCGACGAGTCCACCGAAGCCTCCGCCGAGTCCACCGAAGCCTCCGCCGAGTCCTTCGAAGCCTCCGCCGAGTCCACCGAAGCCTCCGCCGAGTCCACCGAAGCCTCCGCCGAGTCCACCGAAGCCTCCACCGAGTCCACCGAAGCCTCCACCGAGTCCACCGAAGCCTCCACCGAGTCCACCGTAGCCTCATTCGTATCCGCAAAGTCCACCCAGACCGAATCCAATCACGCCAACTCCACAGTATCCACCGCCATAGCCTCCACCGTATCCACCATATCCACCGCCATATCCGTATCCACCTCCGTATCGTGTGTGTGTGGTGTGTGTGTGTGTGTGTGTGTGTGTGTGTGTGTGTGTGTGTGTGTGTGTGTGTGTGTGTGTGTGTGTGTTTTCCGACTTACACTGAAATTCGGGTAAAACGACGCTTCTTAAGAACGGACCACCGTCGCAACTCGAGGACCCCCTGTATATACCAAAGCATAACTAATTTAACAATTTTTTTTTCATTTCCCTCTCTCATCAAATTAATCGCAAACATGTCAATTTGCTTCAATATAAGTTTGTTTGTTTCATAAGGAACGTTGTAATAACCAGGCTCAAATCTACTCTTATGACGTCATACAATGATTCAATCTATCTATAATCTATTCATTCATTCACACATGAGAGTTGCTATTTCGGCCCACATATTCCCCATCGTCAAAAATACGTTTCTTCCTCTTGCCCAACGAAAACCAAACACACTACATCATTGTCATCACATCTTTTAAAATCAAATTATCAAACTTATCAAATACTTCACTACGATTCAAACTGCGTACAACAAACAATGTCTAATATTAACTTTAGCGTTTAAGGAAACAAAAAAGTGTTGGATGAAATAATAACATGTCTTGTTTTTATGCGATTGTTGTCTGTTTATTTAAGAAGACGCGCTAAGGCGATTGTTGCGGGATTTCTTTAAAATTAAAGAGATGTATGATTTAAAGTGAGTAAGTAAACTATCTGCATTTAAATAGATGTACCAGTAAAGATATTAACGCGCTTGCTTTAATACTTCACACAATGTACAAAACTGTGCTCGCCGTTCTTTGCCTGGTCGCTCTCGCTAGCGCCACCGGATACGGGGGTGGGTATGGATACGGCGGTGGATATGGTGGATACGGTGGTGGATACGGTGGAGGCTATGGCGGTGGATACGGTGGTGGATACGGTGGAGTTGGCCTGATCGGACTCGGGCTTGGTGGATTCGGAGGAGGCTACGGTGGATTCGGTGGAGTCGGTGGAGGCTACGGTGGATTCGGTGGACTCGGAGGAGGCTGGGGTCTCGGTGGTGGATGGGGCCATGGAGGTGGTTATGGTTATGGAGGTGGTGTCGGCAAAGCTGTTGTCATCCCAGCTGGAGGCTACGCCTATGGTATTTTTCAGAGATATATTTAGCCTTTCACTTTGTTGTAAGACTTGCATTTTTTAAAATATAATATTGTTCAGAGATCTTCTTTTCATAATTATTACATACATTGATATAAACATACATTTTAATATCGGAAGTACATATTTAGTAATAATGGATCTTTGAAGGATTTCGCTCTATAATTGTTTTAAAATGAATATTAACATTTTTTTTTAAAAATGATTGACAATATTTTCTCTTTTTTTTCCTAATTCACTACCAGGCAAAGGCAACAACTACTACTAAAAAGATATTTGTTTTTTCCTTGTCAAACAAGAAGGAACATAATCTTCGTTGTCTCTTGATGAAATTAATAAAAAAAATATTTATTGAGAAATATTAAACTGATTGTGTCCATAATTGTTTTACTTTATCAGTTAAAATGTTAAAGTGAAAATACCAGGTTAACTGCATTCTATAAGTACACTTTAAAAGAAATCAGGGAAACCAACTCTTGTCGCATATTCAATTAGGACCAATTAGAGCTGTCGACTCGGTGATGCAAAACTTGCAGTTGCAAGTGAACCTCGGATTAAAACCGGTTGAAAATTTGAGGTGTAGAAAAATGTGTGTATCAAACCCCAGTTGATGATGTCACGTTGTCCAAACACAAATGGCGAGAACTATCGCCCACACCCCCCCCCACACACACACACACACACACACACACACACACACACACACGCACACGCACACGCACACGCACACGCACACGCACACGCACACGCACACACACACACACACACACACACACACACACACACACACACTGAAACTCCTAAAATAATTTGAAATAAAAACCAGAAAGCAAGTCAGTTTATAAGAATCTTAATGCAATGAGCGTTTTAATACATCGTTTCCACTTTGTATACATGTATGTAGAGCGGAGGCGTCACTAGTTGCATCGGGTGACACCCTCAAAAAGGGGTGTCACCATCATGTAAATTTATGCATGATCACGTTATTTGGCACTGGAAGATTCGGAGGAGTTATATGGGGTGAGTCGTGTAGGGGCGACACCATGAGCTACCGCATTGGTGACATCAACCCTAGTGACGCCACAGTTCTTTTAAAAGCTCCACCTCATCACACATCATCACAAATGCATGACCCCACTAGGGGCGTGACGTCATTTTTTAGACAGCCCCTACGAGTCAAAATGACACATCGCTCGTGCGTAGCATGTAGTAATGACAGCACACCGCGCGATACACAAGTGTGTGAGTACGGCTGTTGTTACCATTCAGCGAACGATTCGCTTGATAACTCTAAACTGTCACGTGATTTTGTGTTAATTTCTTTGTTATAGTAAATTCACTTATCATGAGTTTTAAGAAAGTTTTATGAAAAGAGCCAAGAAACGAAAAATAAATGGTTAGGATCACCATGGAGATGGCAAAAAGAGATTGTTATATAAGATAAAATTGGCGTGCGAGTCCGGGACTTAATTTAAGCATGCCAAGAATGACGATTTCTATGATTGTGAAAAACAAAGACTTTATTATATGGGCAAATGAGGTGAAATCGATTACAAAACAAATATCACGGACATTAGAAACATGTTGAACAATTGCTTTTGATCTGGATAACAGGAAAACCGAAAACAAATTATTTAAGTTCTTTTTATTTAAGTATTTTATTATCGAGCAGTGTTTAAATTATTTTAAATTTTGTTTTCAAGATCAATAAATATTTAAATTACTTGTACATGCAATTAACGTCAAGGCGTGTTGAGATTTTTGAGATGAAAATGCAGTTTATATATTTTCTGTTAAAATTGCGAGATGAAAATGGCAAAACTTTAGGGAATTCATTCACACAAAAACAACTTTCAAACAACAACAAAAAAGACAAAGTAGTGCAGCAATTTTCATACCCAGATGTCTTCAAGGCTTTTTGACCCCCCTGCTTTTATTCTTCTTATCCATATCAGACTTATCCATATCGGACTTGGAGATTAACAAAAAGCCGAAATCTGCTTATCAAGAGAAGAGTATTACATTTTCTTTGGATGTAGTTAAAACCTTCGAACAGCTTGTTTAGTACAGACTTACCAGCGCAACATCGTTACAATACTTAACAGTTGTTCCAGTTGTTGTTTTTTGTGTGTTGTTTTTTCACAACCAGATTGTGCATTACGTTACAAATATTTTGTTTGATAAGTACAAAAATATAAATTTGTGGTAGCAAATAAATTTCTAGACTCTTTTAAGGCGAGCTCACGTATGGCCAGCGGTCCCACGGTGGGCAAAAGAAACGCTTCAAAGACACACTGAAAGCCTCACTGAAAGAATTTGCCATCAACCCAGACACGTGGGGACGTGCTGCAATGGACCGATCCACCTGGCGCTCTTCCATCCACGAAGGTGCCAAGTCATGCGAGGCAAACCGGATCACCGCCGCAGAAAAGAAGAGGCAAGCCCGAAAGGCCCGTGCTTGCAACCCTCATGGAGATGTCCCACTCGTCCCTTGTCCCTTCTGTTGCCGAACCTTCCGTGCAAGGAACGGCCTCATCAGCCATCTGCGCAAGCACAAACAGAGCCAGTCCCAGGCTCCCAGCAACCCTCAGATGACTAGAGGGGTCCTCTTCGAATCGACGGACGAACATCACATTTCTAGAACACCCCATTTACACTTAGGGTGATCATTTGTGACATCTTCATTGCAGAAACATAATTATGTCCATGGCACCAGAGATTAAAGTCTAAGTTTAAAAAAAAATGTTATTTAATCGAAGGCTTGCAATGTTTTATGGCTTGAGTAACTTGAGTAGATGCATTTAGACAATTTTCTGTTTTATTGAGAAATTCATGTGTCTGGAGTGTGTTTCCGTCCCAGGATGTTAGTGGTGCACTAAACATTTTATCGTTTTAAAAGAATTTGTGATATTATTTTAAAATATATGACCAAGGGGCCGTCCATAAAGTACGTCACGCTCCAGAAGGGGTGTAAGAAAGTGTGACAGTTAGTGACAGGGGGAGGGGGTCTAGTCATGTGTGACGTCATGGCGTTTTACATTAAATTTGTCTATTTTGTTAATAAAAACCAAAATTTTTGTTCGAAAGTTGACGTACTTTGTTCCGAGATTTGTGACAGTTTGTGACAGGGGGAGGGGGAGTTAAAAATGGTCAAAAATAGAGTGACGTACTTTGTGGACGGCCCCCAAGGGGTGTAACAATGACGAGAGTTGTTCAAACGATAAAACTCAGTCATGGTTTATACACCGTCTCCATTATTTAAGTCATTCCGTAGCACTAGCCCCACTTTCCAATCATGCTAAAAAACCAGCACCATTTTCCTGTCAACCTATAACACAGTGCTTTTGTCCATTTATGATGTAATACTTGCCCCATTATCTATTCATTATGTAATACTTGCCCAGTTGTCTATTCATTATTAATACTTGCCCCGTTGTCCAGTCATGATGTAATACTTGCCCCTGCCCCATTGTCCATTCATAAAATAATACTTGCACCATTGTCAAATCATGATGTAATACTTGCCCCATTGTCCATTCATGATTAATACTTGCCCCGTTGTCAAATCATGATGTAATACTTGCCCCATTGTCGATTCATGATGTAATACTTGCCCCATTGTCCAGTCATGATGTAATACTTGCCCCATTGTCCAGTCATGATGTAATACTTGCCCCATTGTCTAGTCATGATGTAATACTTGCCCCATTGCCCAGGCATATCAAGGCAATCACTGCACAATTTTTTTAGCCAATAGTAATCTCTAGACGAAATTTCAATAATGTTTTTGCAAGTATGATTGACAGGTGTCACTTATCTTATGACAAACTTAATCTCTAATATGATAGACCGATTATTGAGCCTCAGGCCAGGCAGTGACAACTAAATGCAATTCTATAAAAAAAATTACAGATTGTTTTCCATTTTTAAATATTAGCTTTTTGTTATATAATTTTATTGTATGTGTAAGTTATACCGATGTTTTTCCTATGCGATGTTAAATACAATCATTGATTCAATTTAACATGTTTATTGTTTATAAACGCTGTTTTAGATGAAACAAAAAAGTATTTTTATAATTGATATTTTAAAAAAAATTATTCCTTCCTTTCTGTTTTTTTTTCTTATTTTGTGTGTCCTTCTTTCTACATTTCAAATATATTTCCGAAACATAAAAGGCCATTGATTGATTCTCACTAACTTATAGAGACAACATCCTTCACTGGAACACCTATCCCGAGAATTAAACAAACGTTACCTCCACGCATCTCAGCAATGTTCACGAAATCCAAAAAAAAACAAAACAACAGAAACCGTTTAGCATAAGTGAACAAAACCAAAAGAGAAGAAAAAATAAGATATAACAATGTTTTTTTTTATTGAACCTGCATCGCATTTTACAACAAATATTGCAACGTGTTTTTACAACAAAAAAACTTGGACTGTCATCACGTATGATTTCAATAGTAGTTGTTTCCTTTGCCTGTATGGACATTTTGGGAATAGATAGAAAATTATTATTAAAACTAATTATTGTCATTTTCACCTTCAGGAATAATTAAAAATTGTGAATTTATCGGCAAGTTTTAACACCCTTTGAATAATTCCACGTGCCGCAAATACAGATATTGTATAAAAACATTTCTGAGTCACAGACAAATATCAAGAGTGACCCCATTTATTTCTTATCTTCAAGGCATCCGACCACAAAACCACGTGTTATTCGACTTTTTTAATGCAGTTTCATTGCATTTATAAAACAATTTAATGAAAGTTTTAAACTTGTAACAAATAACAGCCAATAGCAGCGAATAGCAGCCAATAACAGCCAATAACAGCCAATAGCAGCCAATAACAGCCAATAGCAGCGAATAGCAGCCAATAGCAGCCAATATCAGCCAATAGCAGCCAATAGCAGCCAATAACAGCCAATAACAGCCAATAACAGCCAATAACAGCCAATAACAGCCAATAACATAGGGTGTATTATTGTAAGTCAATGGGGAAAAAAACGATTGTCTGAAATTTTTGGTAAAAATTTGATCTACATGGGAGATCACGATAAATTAATTACATACTTGATGGATAATTTTAAATCCCAAACAAGCGTCATAAAGTAAACTCACCATTTTATTACTTAAAGCAGAGGGGAAAATACAATATCATTAGGAGTACCATAAATATAACGACTTGCATTAGTCTTAAGTCCGCCTAACACCCTACCAACAAACTTAGAATTTTTAAAAAAATAATTTTAAAAAACATGTTTATTTAGATCAAGTATGTTATTGACTATTGTAATATCTTTAAATATTAACTTTGCTTTTAACTGTTTTTTAAATATTTTCCTGGAAGATTTTTCTTCTTTGAGCACCAAGTGCTTCATTTATTGCATTCACGTATTGGGTTTCAGGAGTTCACGTAGATCAAATAACTGGAATGTTGGGACTTACCGTAGCCATAACCTCCGACGGGGATCACTCCAACAATAGCTTTGCCGTATCCACCTCCGTATCCACCGCCATATCCGTAACCGCCTCCATATCCGCCGAGACCGCCGAATCCACCGAGACCACCGAATCCACCGAGACCGCCGAATCCACCGAAACCTCCAAGTCCAACACCTCCCCAGCCGCCGCCGTATCCACCGCCATAGCCTCCACCGTATCCACCATATCCACCACCGTATCCGTATCCACCTCCGTAACCGGTGGCGCTAGCGAGAGCGACCAGGCAAAGAACGGCGAGCACAGTTTTGTACATTGTCTGGGGAGATGAAACATAGGGACGTCTCATAATTGTCGCGAAGTTGAGTATAAAGTCACTTTGTAACGTTTAAATACATAAAACATGCAATAATTAAGTGGAATGAACAAGGCCAATGAGAGAACCACGAAGAGGAATATCTTGAAGGTTTCAGACTTAGGTGGAAATTGATATATAAGTGGAATCGTTAGAAAACTATTGATACCCATAAAGAGCTCAAAGGCGGGAAAATTGCTAATTTCAATAAGTTGGACTTTCTTAATTAATCAAAAAACTTTTTTAAAAAATATGCTCTATATTTCAAAATGATTTTTATTTGTACTGAAATTTTTATATTTTGTATTGTTTTGATTTGAACCCACCTGGAACTTTAACGATATAGCTACATAAATTCTTGGAAGTATTTTTAAAGATTGGTAATTACACTTACCGAAAATTGAGATGTCGAATGAGGCACGAGGAATCTGAAAGGTAGCTTGGTGTGGCTCTGTGTAGACAAATCCACGTTTTATATAGGATCAAGTATCATCAGGAGAGGTAAATTAACTTGTCATGCTGGCTTAAGAGTTATGTCCCCTGTGGCTCCTGGTGTCTATCAGAGATTGAAAGGTGTTACCCCAGGTTTTAAAAAAAAAGTTTTTTTTTAAATTGTTTTTTTAAAAGATTTTCAATTAAAAAAAAATATTCAACAAAAGATTAGGGGATATCAGATGATCAACTTTGAATAATATCTTCTATTAAAAAAAAGCCTTGGCTTTGCTTCTGGGTTAAAAATCATTGTTTCAAATCGAGTTGTGATAGAATTCTTTTGAATTGAAAAACTTTCCATAACATAATAATGTGAAGTGGTTTCCCCCCCCCCTTTTTCCGTGTTATAAACAATATAATAGCCCAAGTCACAGGTTGGAGTATGGATCCGTAACGCTATGACGTCATTTTTAGCTTAAATTTAAATATATATACAAGTACAAAGCGCATCAAGAGGTGTGCAAAATTCTAAAAATTCAAAAATATTTTTAAAAAATTATATGACGTCATAAATCTAATTTTAACTTATATTTTAGTTTTGGAAAAGAGAGCGATGTAAAAAGAGGATTTAAGGATTTATAATTTAAAATACTTTGTGTGCATTTCAGGAAGTTTAATATTTCGTATTTATAAAACACGGGCTTTTTACAAAAAAAAAGTGGGCGCCTATGTAGTAGTCACCCTTAACCCCCTAGTTCATTTTAAGACTTCATTTTCAATAAATTTCACGTACATATTTTGTTATTTGAATGAAATATTTCAAGTTTAACAATCTCAAACATTGAAGAGTGAAGAAAAGCAAATGAACGTTTATATTTTAATTGGACTGCTCTTAAAGGTATGGAGTTTTCTTTTCTTTTTCTAGCCAACATTTATTTTAAATTCTTAAGGTAATTATATTCCAGTGGCTTCAGTAAGAGCTGGTAATAGATAATTATAATTAAAGCTCATTAAATTTAAAATACAAAAGAAAAGTTCTTATAAATTTTCTAAATGCTTTGTGCTTTGACAGAAATAATCTTAACAGAATTATTCAGTTTAAAGTTGTTAATCCTTTATATTAACTCGTAGTGTCTGGTTGAACCCTTGACTGCTTGCTTGTCGCCAAAACTTTGGATCCATTTTTAACCCACTTCCTCGTAAGCTAGCGAGCTGATTTTTTGCAGGCAGTTTCGTACCGATGCTAAAAACAATGTATCAAAATTTCAGATCGATCGCATGTACCGTAATTAAATTATTGATTTTTAAGATTATTTGATTTATTCCTATGTATCATGTTATTTTTTGAGATAGAGTGTCGCGGTGCGTATTATATTGAACAACCTTTCCTGTCGCGCAATAAGGTGCTTATTTTATTGACAACACTTTTTATAAACATATTCCTGATCGGTGCGCATTATATTAAACATGTTTTACGACACAACTACAATTTTGTATTTTTGGATGGTCTTGCACTGCGTATTATAATGAACATTCTTTTAGTTATGTCTTGTACATAAAGGATTTATAGTAAAAAACTTGGTTTTTTACGGGTTTTTAAAAAAAAATTGATGAGATAAGCCGTAGAGTTAATCCCCCTTAAACTTTGAGGGAATTACGTCCTGTCATTCCAAAGTAATTTGATTTTGCGATTCCTAACGATCCTCTCTGCACTAATATCATCTACCTACCCACCCCCCACCCCCAACCAACCTTTACTTCCTCGTCCACCACTTACCTTGGCCTATATATACACGCCTGGTTATGTACTCCAGTCACACATCTCCAGTCTACTACTGTCAGACCACTAGCCACGGAATTCAAACCGTAGTCCTAACATTCCGGTTAGTAAGTTCAATAATATTGCGATAGTTATAAACATTCTTCTTTCTTTATATACAGTTGTCAAGAAAAAAATTTATTATTAAATTTATTTAGAATCAAATTTTTAAAAAAAAAGTGTACTTCATTCTTATTATTACAGCACAGTAAACAGAAAAGTTGTACAAACATATTTACTTTGCTTTAAAACATTGCTAACTACCATCGATCTTTCGCTCTTCATTAAGTTGTAGTTTATTATTTATTTGTTAAATTTAATATTTTCGAAAATGTGATTGTTAAATACCTGCGAAGTAAACGCCTGAATAAACATTACTTACGGAATAGACACCTCGCAATTTGTGTAATTCTTGAATACGCAAAAAAAAATTAGAAGGCTTGCGGAAATTCGAAAAAATATATTTTTTTTACATAAAGTTGTTCAAATTTGATAAATAAAAAAATAAATTGGTTGAACCAAAGAAGAATAGATCTATAGCACAGCTCGTGATTCGGCCTTATTATTGTAAAAAAAATATTAAATAACCAAAAAGGTTTCTTGTTAACTTCTGTCCCGGAAATCGAACTTCATCAGACCAAAGAAACAGCTTTTTCATTAAATTTTAAGCAGTGTTTTCAACGCTCTGTATATAGATGCATCTAACGTTTCCATCCAATGCAGAATGATGTGTATGCAATTAAAAAAAGCTGCTGCGTCAAATCTCTAATAATCATGAGTTTTGAGGACAGAAGTTGGGAAGTGATAATTTTGAAAATACTGATTATAATATAATGGAGTTCTCTATATATAATTTCGAAATCTGAAAACTCTTTAACTCTTTATTCCAGACAATGTACAAAACTGTGCTCGCTGTTCTTTGCCTGGTCGCTCTCGCTAGCGCCACCGGATTCGGTGGATTCGGCTATGGCGGTGGATACGGAGGATACGGTGGAGGCTATGGTGGTGGATACGGTGGTGGATACGGTGGAGTTGGCCTGATCGGCCTCGGCCTTGGCGGACAGGGTGGATACGGAGGAGGCTACGGTGGATACGGAGGCTTCGGTGGACTCGGTGGAGGCTTCGGTGGACTCGGAGGAGGCTGGGGTCTCGGTGGTGGATGGGGCCATGGAGGTGGTTATGGTTATGGAGGTGGTGTCGGCAAAGCTGTTGTCATCCCAGTTGGAGGTTACGGCTATGGTATGTTTAACAGGTTTTTAAACAGTATTTATTCTTATTTAGAATGATCCGGGAAACAGTTGTATTACAAGAATAAAAGAATGCATTCGACTTTATTCTTCTGAAAAGCTTTAACTACAAAAAAATCTTAATATTGTGGAAATGATTATATGTTTGCTAATTAAATGTTGAATTCTATTTAAAATTCATACTGTTTATTTATTTCCCAAATTCCATAAACATGCAAATTTTATGACAACTTTTGAATGATACATTGTTAATGTAAACGGTACATACAGGTAATGCAAACTATATAGACTTTGGGCTCTTTAAGAATATATTGTCATAATGAAGGGTTATAACAACAGAAATATATAATTTCAGCTTCCAAAACTGACAGGAATAATCTTTTTTTAAAATAGTTTTTAAAATTTTTTTTATAATTTGTTAAGTAATCCTCGTATGCCATTAATTACATATCTTTATTTAAAATATTTTATGTTTTCTTAGCTCAAACTTTCCAAAAAACCTATTTTGCCTTTGTTATTATTGTTAAATTCCATTTCTCTTAATGGTATGAAATTATTTGCTTTTTTTTCAGGCAAGGGAAACAACTACTATTAAAAAGTCAAGTGTGCCAGCTGTGTTAGAAAAAAAACCGTACACAATATTGTTATGTACTTTGATCATCTAATAAAGATTTAGAAAATAAAAAATGTCTTTTTTTTACATGAATTGTGGAAGATGTTTAGTATTTTAGATCCCGCGTGGGGATGCGGTGGTCGAGGGGCAGCGCGCTCGACTGGCCCAACCGATGGTCACGGGTTCGAATCCATGTGAAGGCAAGGATTTGTTCCCGGGGCCAAGGGTGTCGTTGAGTCACCCAGCTCCGAATGGGTAACACTAGTTAGGCGGCTGGGTGATGCGTGGAACCCACAAAGCCGTGTTCTGTGAACGCTGCATCACTTGCCAACAGATCATCTGTCATAGTCTGTGGATGCAATTATCTTCTGCATAGAAGGAGCGTCTGTATAGATAAGATAAGATGAGAGAAGATAATTTTACTACCACATGATGCAGATTCCCTTTGTTCTCTGAATGTTGTTATCACGTGACAAGAACCATTTAACAACTGCGAGGCAAACACTTTCATCAATACGTTTTTGACGTACATGTATCAATGTATCAATGTATCAATACATTAATAGACGTCTGAGAATTTATAACTCTGTATAATTCCACTCATTTGAGAATGTTCAAAACTGTATAATTCCACTCACTTGAGAATGTTCAAAACTGTATAATTCCACTCACTTGAGAATGTTCAAAACTGTATAATTCCACTCACTTGAGAATGTTCAAAACTGTATAATTCCACTCACTTGAGAATGTTCAAAACTGTATAATTCCACTCACTTGAGAATGTTCAAAACTGTATAATTCCACTCACTTGAGAATGTTCAAAACTGTATAATTCCACTCACTTGAGAATGTTCAAAACTGTATAATTCCAATCTGTATAAATGCATATCTCACTGAATTTTTTTTAGACTTTAAATCAGAACTACAGGCGTAAAACAGAAACAAAAATAAATATACAATAAATTAGATTACAATTCACACAGAACATACTGAAATTATGACGCTCGTGTTTTAACTTTTATTTGTGCAATCAATAATTAGATCTTATAAGAGAGAACTCTAAATGGTGTGTTCTTAACGAACCTCGCCTTGCTACTAAATATTGTCCACTGGTTCACTAGGTAATTGGTTCCAAGTTTGACTCTAGTTTTAGCATGTGCTCAATATTATAATACCGAGAGGAGGGTGGCAACAAATGCACAGAAAGTTAAAGAGGTCTGAGGGGTTACAATAAATGTTGAGTGCTGATCGTGACCTTTTGATACACACACAAGTGGAACAGGCTACCTGAAGTTTGTCTCACAATTGCCGATATTTTACAATTGCTTTCGAAGTCTTTAAAAAAAAACAATGAATAAAACAACCCCGTAAAAACAGTTTTTGACTATAAATCCCTTATATTTGCTTTTAACCCGGGGGGTGGGAGAGGGGAAAGGTCTTGTCACCGCGTCGGGTGTCGCGGACGGGCACGACGAACGACAGAGAGAGACGGTTCCAAACATTGAAACCGAAATTATCTCCCCTGCCGCTAAATATAGGTGCTAGGTCAACACTCTAGCAGACGACGAATAAAAATTCTAAATAGTGATTTATATAGACAAACTAAAAATGCATTAATTTAATTACGGTACGTTCGATCGATCTGAAATTTTGATACGATGCATTGTTAGGTAACACGGGCCCGTGTTCCAAATTTCAGCTCGATGGCTTCACAGGAAGTGGGTCATTTTCGACTTTTGATTTTCCGCGGGCGGACGGGAGGAGACGAACGAGATGAACGAGCCAAGACCACGAACGAGTCGGCGGTGAAGTTAATATAAGGTATTTAAAAAAACAAACTTTCATTTCTACAACTGAGATTTTCAGATATTCAAGCATCCGAAATTTAAAATGTACTTGTTTTGTTTTCTTATGAAAAATCAAAGTTTTAAAATAACTTTAATTAATCGAATTGTAATAGCCCAGGAGAAATGCAGAAAATCTATTTAAATAAATGAAAAGTTTCAAGTATTGTATATCTTGATGTGACGCATTCAATCTGAGCGTGAGCCCTCCTATCAAGTGATGACGGCGCCATGAGGTATTCTCGCAAGTTTGCTAGTTATTGGAGAAACCTTTACCTTAGAGCAGGGGTCGGGAAACTTTTTGCTTGAGATAGCCATAAACACCACATACGTTGAAAAGAAATTCTGTGAGAGCCATATATTATGTTTAAAACTTTTAAAACTAAAAATTCAAGTAAACGTGTGCATTTTGTGTAACTTCAACATTAGAAGTACAATAATTATGTCTCTGAATTCTTTTTAATAACATTGTTATGCTGTTTTTTAAAATAATCAATTAAGATGTAGATCAAAGGAGTCTTAATAAAAGTGTGTGTTTTTTAATCGAACATTCGTCTGAGAGCCAGATGCAGCCACTTATAGAGCCACATCTGGCGCGCGAGCCATGGTTCTCCGACCCCTGATCTATTCGAATTTTTACTCAAAGGCCTCGCTCACTCACTGTCTCACTCACTCAATCACTCACTCACTCACTCACCCACCCACTAACTCACTCACTCACTCACTCACTCACTGTCTCACTCACTCAATCACTCACTCATTCATTCACGCACTCACTTACTCACGCACTCACTCGCTCACTAACTGACTTACTCATCACTAATTCTACAAAATCCCGTGTAGGTAGAAGCATGAAACTTTGGGAAATTGTTGAGCACACTCCCGCGATGGTAAACGGCAAAACTAATTAATTATCACTCATTTGGGGCCGGGGCTCACCAAAAAAAATTGTTTGTTCCTTATATGAGCTATATTAAAATTAGTTTATACTTTGGCTACTGTGTAAATGGATCATCCTTGACCAAACTCTATACATAAATATGTGTTGGCCCATATTAAAATTATAAAGGTCATTAAGCTCCTAATGTCAATTCCTTCGGGCCCTGGGGCCACATTTCTTTTTTTTTCATAAACGTTTAAAACTTTATTCCCCACTCGATTTCACATGATCTTGAAAAATATAGACAAATATAACCATCATGATCCGATTTGAAATTGCGTTTTTTTTTATAAATAAAGAAATATACGTTGTATAAATAAAGAAATATACGTTGTAAAAATAAAGAAATATACGTTGTAAAAATAAAGAAATATACGTTGTAAAAATAAAGAAATATACGTTGTAAAAATAAAGAAATATACGTTGTAAAAATAAAGAAATATACGTTGTAAAAATAAAGAAATATACGTTGTAAAAATAAAGAAATATACGTTGTAAAAATAAAGAAATATACGTTGTAAAAATAAAGAAATATACGTTGTAAAAATAAAGAAATATACGTTGTAAAAATAAAGAAATATACGTTGTAAAAATAAAGAAATATACGTTGTAAAAATAAAGAAATATACGTTGTAAAAATAAAGAAATATACGTTGTAAAAATAAAGAAATATACGTTGTAAAAATAAAGAAATATACGTTGTAAAAATAAAGAAATATACGTTGTAAAAATAAAGAAATATACGTTGTAAAAATAAAGAAATATACGTTGTAAAAATAAAGAAATATACGTTGTAAAAATAAAGAAATATACGTTGTAAAAATAAAGAAATATACGTTGTAAAAATAAAGAAATATACGTTGTATAAATAAAGAAATATACGTTGTAAAAATAAAGAAATAGACGTTGTAAAAATAAAGAAATATACGTTGTATAAATAAAGAAATATACGTTGTAAAAATAAAGAAATATACGTTGTATAAATAAAGAAATATACGTTGTATAAATAAAGAAATATACGTTGTAAAAATAAAGAAATATACGTTGTATAAATAAAGAAATATACGTTGTATAAATAAAGAAATATACGTTGTATAAATAAAGAAATATACGTTGTATAAATAAAGAAATATACGTTGTAAAAATTCTATTTTATTCATTCAGATTGACAAGAAACTTTGGGAAGTTGTTGAGTACACTCCGCGAAAGGTTGTGGCTAATTGGATGTTTCAAGATCAATAACTTTATAGCTAATATTTATAAACTATAGGGTATTGAAATCCTAATGCCGAAAAGTTAAGAAGGCTACTATCGAAATTCTAAGCGTATTGAAAATACGGAATTCGTTCATGGAATGGTTTGCCGGATCAAACCAGAAAAACCAAAACACAATCAACATTTTATACTCAAATGAAAATGCAAGTTTAGACAGAAACCATGGGTAAGCGTAGGACGCAATAACCTATGTATAGAAGGACTGTCAGTAATATATAAGAAGAAGAAGAATGTGATAAACATACATTTTAACTTTTTCACCTGCACTAGTTTTAGATTATCTATTTCTAAGTATTGCTTAAATTATTTTTTTATTTATTTGAAAAGTGCGTCTATATTCTAAATCAGTGGTTCCCAAAGTGGTCCCTACGGACCCCCAGGGGTCCCCGGTAACATTCAGGGGGGACGTAGTAAATTAAAATTGATTTGGGGGTCCATGAATAACGTCAGGGTTTGATATAAAATTATGAAATTTTGATCCATTTTTTTTATTATGGAAATTAAAATAAATAAATAAAATAGTATCTGAATGCTATTTCTACTAATTGATTGACGATCTTAGGTGCTATCAGTCATGGATTACAATGTAGTTTTACCTAGAAACGGAAGTAGAACTACAGTTATTTCCACAGCTGAAACCAATCAAAATATTTGGTTTATTGAAAGGTCAAGTTTGATACAAAAGAAATGCAAAAACCCTAAAAATAGTTCAAGAAGTTCCATTTTTTATGTGAATCAGTGAGGGTTGCAAGGTTGGGTATTTTTTATGTATCGGGATGTTATATTTATATAAATTGTATTCTTACAGTAACTTACATCAATTTTTTTTCAAAAGGGCTTTACTGCAGCATTCCATTGAAAAAGTTGAATAATTATATTAACAGTGGTTTATTACAACATATAAGAGTATAGTGAGTCGAAGAAAATATGCCTACAATGCATTGTTGAATATTTTGAAATATGGCTTTATTTCATCAACATGAAATAGTATTTTACCTGTGTCTTCTGTGTAATAAAACAATGTCAAATGATTCAATGAAATCTTCCAAGCTTAAGGAACATTTAATGAAAATCCAAGTGACAAAAAAAGATAAAGATTTAACATTTCTTCAAAAAGTCCCCCAAAAAAAATATTTGAAAACATCATCACTGCAAAAACATATAGGCGAGATGAAGACGGACTGCGAGCTTCTTCTAACATTAATACATTTCTTTACTGATTGCACAGTGCCGAAAGACTTACAATATTGGTGAAGAAAAGCCCAGCTTTCAACATTATAAAAATAATTCCACTGCGTAACAATACAGTCCAAAGAAAGATTGACGAAATGACTCAGTATGTTGAAAATGCTTTATGTGAATACTTAAAAACAACTAAATTCCCCATATAGCTTGATGAGTCCCGTTTACTTTTAGCTTAAGAAGATTTGTGAAAGAGAAAACATTTTGCCTAAAATTCTTATTTGCTAAATGGTTGGAAACAGATACGAAGGGGGAAACGTTATTTACTTAATTAAAAAGATTTGCTATTACCTTGGCTAATATCATTTCTGTTACATCATTTAGTCGCAAAAAACCGCAGTGAAGGATTTATGGATCACTTGAGCATGTCATAGCAGTTAATAAAAAAAATAATATTGCTTTCAATTAGAGATTGTTTGCTAAACTGTGTTTGGTAAATGACGGAGACTATAATCGTTTACTAATTAAAACAGAAGTACGTTGGTTATCTAAAAGTGCATGTTTAAATCGATTTTATGCTCTCTTTGATTCATAGTGGGAATTCCTGAAATGCAAAGACAATCATTTGCGATAAACCTCAATGAACTCAAAAAGTGAAATAGCCTATAGGACCGATTTATTTGCTAAAATTTACGAAACTAATTTGAACTAAATGGTGGCAAATTAACATAAATCAAATTTAGAAGCGTAAAATTTGCGTTTGTTGCAAAACTTTTGCATCTGGCTCTCAGACAGATGTTCAATTATTAAAAACAAAATGGCTTATTCAGACTCCTTTGATCTACATATCATTTGCATATGAAAACAGCATAACACTTTTATTAAAAAGAATTCAGAGACATATTTTTTTGGGTTTACTTTTAGTGTTGAAATTACACAAAATGCACACATTGAATTTTTAACTTAAAAAATATTTTATGGCTCTCACAGAATTACTTTACAAAATGTGTGGTGTTTATGATTATGGCTATCTCAGCCAAAAAGTTTCCCGACTCCTGGACTAGAAACTGGTGCTCGTGTGGATTTGCGGTTGCTTCTCACAAACATTGAGTCGGACGAAAATACACTCATAAAATAAAATCACATTTATCCAAATCATTAATTGCTTTAATTTTTTTATAAATAAAGGCAATAATTTCAATAAATACTTCTTCATCAACATTTTTGTTTTCGGATTTGTATGTGTTGTACTATGCATTTATGTAGCTTTTTCACTTGGGGTGTCCGCGGGCAAGTTTTGACTAAAAAGGGGTCCCTGGGCCAAACATGTTTGGGAACCACTTTCTAAATTGTAGATGAAAGATAGAAATTCGTAAAATAAAAATGGTTTTCTAATCGATTTTCAAGTACAAGGGTTAGAATCCCATCAAAAGCGGTCAAACAGTCGACTTGAGTTGATGCGTAAATGAGCTCATAGAACAAGATTTATAAACGGGCTTAGAATTCTGGTCAACACCAAAGTTACAAGAATATTTTCATGTTAAACCGTCCATAAATTACGTCACGCACCTAGGGGGGAGGGGGCGACGAAGTGTGACGAGGAATTTGGGGGGGGGGTGTTTTAAGAAATGTGACGTCACATCAAAGCGTGGACCTTCAAATAAAGTTCAATTTAATTATTTGACTGCTACAATTTATTTAATGAATTTTTACATGGCTTCACACGTGTTAAGTTATTTGAGTACAGCCTTACGCTAAATACATACTTAAATGACAAAAGAGTGATTTGAAACATGCTCATTTTCGAATTTAAAAAATGGCTTTCAAGGGTAGGGGTCAAAGCTTTGCGACGTCATATTGTAGGGGGGGGGGCTAATTTTTTGTGACGACGTGTGACGGGGGGGGGGCGAAAAATCGGCAAAAATTGCGTGACGTCATTCATGGACGGCCCCTGTCAAGGAAACTTTGAGATGAATTTAATGTTCCTCGATAAGCAACAGCGTTAAACTTGGCACACGAAGTCAATTTCGAACACAATACATGATTTTAAAAATGGATTTTAAAATGATTTTTAACAATATTAGTTTTCCTTAATTAAGCTGCACGGCTTACTACTTGAATTCACATTGAGAGTTGTTTTGTTTTTTTCAAATCATTGTAATGGCTGAATAGTTTTTAAAAAAGTTATTTTTCATTATTTTGTGGATAATTCGGATCCTAAGTTGTTGTTTTTTTAAAATCATAGTACTATGGTAAATATATTTGAGTTTTATCAAAATTTATTTCGAACAACGATAGCTTAACTGGACTACAATGATTAAATATATATTTTTTTCATGTTAATGTTTTTTGCGTTTGAACGTTAAGTCTCGATGTCTATCACTCGTCAGACGAGATGACCCCAAGATCTGGGTTACAGGTTCATTAACAGTAATAGTTATAAAATCGAAGATTTAGAAAAAAATATTTGAAAGTCGGGTTGCATCAAAAATCATTAGTCATTTTGTTGAAGCGCCTGACACCATCGGTTGTTTGCAAAATCTTTTCAAACAAATCTAAAACACGTTTGATGTCCCTTTCCAAAAAAAACAACAACAACAAAGAAATTAATTTTAATTTGAAAGAATTAGGCGATAAATTATATGGAGCCTGAAATTAGCGTTTCTAAAAAAAAAGTAAACGAAACAAATCAACCAGTAGCTGAATATTAAATGATTTCTATTTACTGACACTTCTGACATTTATTACCTGTCGTCTGTTGCCTTCAAGGGCTTAGCTTTTTTGAAACGTTAATTCCAAAAGACTCATCTGCGGACCATGTTTCAACCCCCGCCCCCTCCACACTTTTTCTCCAAGTACCCTCATGATTGGCTAGCGTCCACGTCATTTAACAGCCTGGGCCTGTATATAAGTCCTCACTCATCTGTCCAAGGTCACTACTCCGGTCTACTGTCCAGTCACAGAATTCAAGCCGTAGCCCTCACATTTCGGTAAGTGAACCCAGCTAGTGTCATTGCTTGACATAAAACACATACATCTAGTTATTGAGATGTGATGTGTTTTGACTAGGAATCTGAACTTGAACATATTTCTACTACTTCTTGTGAATACCGATGAAAAATGTCCATGCCATTAAAAAAAAACAAAGTTAAAATTATTCGTACTTATTAACTGTTACCTAATCTCACTGTTTTTTTTTCAAAAAATTACTTCTCAAGGGCAGCCTTATATGCAAGAACTTTTAAAATAGAAATATACCACATCTCCTAAGAAATAATAATGATGAATGTTTTAATATATTTTAATGGTAATGATTATGATGATAAAGATGATAATAACGATGATGTTTAAGGACGATGTTAATAAAAATATAATTTAAAAAAATTGTAATAAAGCAATAATAAGAAGATTAATAGTAAAAATTGTAATACTAATTATAATATTGTTAACAATATAACAATAATATTAATAGAACTTTTTAATACAAAGATTTACTGTTTGACCGAATAGGATCTTGTTTATTCCAGACAATGTACAAAAAAGTACTCGCCGTTCTTTGCCTGGTCGCTCTCGCTAGCGCCACCGGATTCGGTGGATTCGGATATGGCGGTGGATATGGCGGTTATGGTGGAGGCTATGGCGGTGGATACGGTGGAGGCTATGGCGGTGGATACGGTGGAGTTGGTCTGATCGGACTCGGCCTTGTCGGACGCGGTGGATACGGAGGAGGCTACGGTGGATACGGAGGCTTCGGTGGACTCGGTGGAGGCTTCGGTGGACTCGGAGGAGGCTGGGGTCTCGGTGGTGGATGGGGCCATGGAGGTGGTTATGGTTATGGAGGTGGTGTCGGCAAAGCTGTTGTCATCCCTGTTGGAGGTTACGGTAAGTTACGATGTTATGATAGGCTACAGTTCTTCTTATCTCTACGTTAAAGGCTAACCTGTTACGGTCAGGGCTTTATCATTAGAAAGCCAACACAAGACAGTGCCACAAACTCTCAAAAACATCAACCATTAATCACATAAGATTAATCTATAACCCATATTTACTACTTCATCTCATTCAACATCTGTGTAGCAACTCTCTACTCGACTACCTAACCGTCAATACGTCACATCTCCTAACACCGCGTCAAAATATAAAAGCACGTTCAATACATCAAGCATCGTGTGCCAAAAAAACACAAAACACCCATAAACATCACCAACAAGCAAAACCCCATTAACCGCTAATATTATACTTGACACTTATATGGTCAAACCTTTAACTATTAGGTTATTACTAATATTCTAACACAGGCCAGCCCCCTTTGTTTTGAAAAATCGGATTGCAAATATTTCTATGAATTTTATTCATTATTAACAATTACTATTTGTGTGTGTGTCCCATAAACTCCTGGTCGTAGGGGGTTCTAATGTTTTCCATTACAACTTCCTTCGGTCTTGGTAGACCTTGGCGGCGCCCATCACCTCTCCAGGTCGCTGGAGGACTTTTTAGCGATAGTCACTCATCAACATATTTATTTTCGCTTGAATGTGGGCTAGATCCCACGCCCCTCAGCTTGTGAGGCGAGCGCACTATTGACTTCGCTATCAAGCCGCCAATTACTATTTACAATACTTAAAATGGTATTTATTTGAGTTAGGATGATTTTCCTTTATATTTCATATGCATGTGACATATCAATAAATTTCTTTATTGCTTTTTTTACAGGCAAGGGAAACACCTACTACTGAGCATCCAAACGTCCCAGCGAAGCTAGAGAACATTTCTATGATCCGTGCCATTGCGAACTTTTGTAGAGCTAATAAACATTGAGAAAAAATGTTTTGTGTCTGGAAACATGTTGGAATTATTGAGTTGAAAAAATATCTTTGTTATTCTGTCCTAAACGCATATTTTGATGGAAGCGTTGAAAAGGTGTGTTTTCCGACTGTCTTGAATCATGTTTGGTGTACGAGATGACCCGTAGTATCGTATAAACCAGGGCCTGTGTTCCGAGACTTACGTACTCTCTGTCATGATATGTGATAGTGTACCCAGGAGCGGTCTTTAACGGGTTTCAGCTGGGGCAATCGCCCAAGGCCCCACGCTTAGGGGGGGCCCGCGTTTCAAATTTGAGACTATATTTTAGTAACAAAAGAGCCGGCAGATATTGCACTACTGAGTTTGCGCAAGAATTGAGGGGGGGGGGCCGCGGGGTCATTGTTGCACCAGGCCTCGCGCGTATCTTACGCCGCCTCTGAGTGTATCTATGCCAATGAGAGATGACGACATACACATATTACTCAATACACTGCTGCCAAGACTTTCGACGTCGCGTACACTCCAGGATCAACTGGAGAATAACAAGTATGTCCTTAACACGACGAAAGCTGCATTAAAAATAATAATGTAATATAAAAACTAAATTAAATGACTTAATTCTAGCCAGGAATCTGTAGGAAATACGAAGGTCCGCCACAAATGGTGCAAAAAGATTCGACGGGAATCTAATATCTGATATCATGAATTTACTTTTAATTTGTAAACTTTGTGTGAAATATTCCTGTAATAAAATGAACAAAAAACTTATTTTTAAAAGATGAGGCCCAGCTGCATTAAAGAATGTAGAATATCGCATGAAAAAGCAGAAAATAATTTTTTAGTCACAAACTAAGTAGTCACACAAAGGACCCAAACCCTCTTTCTAGTATGGTACAGGATGAGTTTCAGTTCAAAGCTCGAACAGACAGGCCGCAAATTTCAAATATGTAAACGCAATTTATCCCAAGGGAAATTACGTTAAAAACAGATTAAAATAGCCACTGCTGAAAGGAGTTTATGCATACTAAAAATCTTCAAACATTGCTTGAGTTCGACGTCAGGTCAACAACGCACATCATCTCTAGCTCTTCTTTCCACCAAAATGAACTTACCAGTCAAATAAACTTCGATGAAATAATCACTAATTTTGCAAGCATTAATGTAAGAAAGTTCAGCATTGAGCCTTTGATATACGACATAAGAGTGTATCGGTGGAACGTTACTTAAATTTACTTTTGATTGTGAGTTTCTATCGTTATGAATGAGATAGTGAGTATTGCGCATTGACACCATTGTTTTTATATTTAATACATGATACTTCAAGTTTTGCTGTAGTCTGTATTAACGTAACAATATCCAGTTTCATCGACCAATTTATTTGATATGGATCTGCCAACTTGAGGGAAGGAACTGCAGGATATGGTGTGCTCATCCTATACCCAATAGGCGGGCCACCAAAAGAGGAAGTTTCAGGACCCTGTGGGACAATGGCATCGAACTACGATGCGGAGCTTGAGGCTATTCACAGGGTCCTGGAAAGTGTGCACCAGACACTGCAAGGGTCGGAGCTTTTCAGTTTTGACACGGTATTGTTTTGCGACTCGAGATCAGGATTTGTTCCCGGGCCTAGGGCGTCTCTGAGTCACCCAGCTCCGAATGGGTACCTAACACTACGGTAGTTAGGCGGCTGGGTAATGCGTGGAACCCACAAAGCCGTGTCCTGTGAACGCTGCATCACTTGCCAACAGATCATCTGTCATGGTCTTTGGACGCAATTATTTCTGCATAGAAGGAGCGTCTGTATAGATAAGATAAGATCAGCTCTCGAGGTCCTGCAAAGCGAGAAACGTAGCACCCACTTGGTTGACGTCATCTTGGAGGACGTGGGTAAGCTCGAAAGCTCATGTTTTAAATAAAACAAACCCGTAAAAACAAAGTTTTGACTATAAATCCCTTATATATGAGACATTACTAAAAGTATTGATTATGTTCAAACGCGACAAACATTTACAGACTGAATCTGTCTTAAGTTCCATTTGCTTTATAATCCCTGGGGGGCGGGTGGGAGATGGGAAAGGTCTGGTCACTTAAAGCTGGACCGAGCTCAGCGTGACACCGTGACACGTAAAATGTAAACAAAAGCCCGTCTGTACACCTAGTTAAAACACGAGATGTGTTCACCGATGGCTGGCATGAAGTCAAGTGACCGTTAAAATGTAAACAATAGCGACATCTACATATAGTTTTATATAGATAAACTAAAAAAGCATTAACTTAGTTACGGTACGTTCGATCGATCTGAAATTTTGATACGATGCATTGTTAGGTGACACTGGTCCGTGTGCCAAATTTCAGCTCGATGGCTTTACGGGAAGTGGGTCATCTTTTACTTTTGTTTTTCCGCCCGCCCGACGACGAACGACAAAGAGAGACGGCGGTGAAGTTATTATAAGGGATTTAATAAAACAACCCCGTAAAAACATAGTTTCTGACTATAAATCCCTTATATATGAGACATAACTAAAAGTATTGATTATGTTCAAACGCGACAAATATTTACAGACTGAATCTATCTTAACTCCCGTTTGCTTTTAACCCGGGGGGGGGGAGATGGGAAAGGTCTGGTCACTTAAAGCTGGGCCGAGCTCAGCGTGACACGCAAAATGTAAACAAAAGCACGCCGTTACACTTGGATAAAGCACGAGATGTGTTCACCTCTGGCTGGCGTGAAGTCAAGTGACCCGTAAAATGTAAACGATAGGGACCACTACATATAGTTTATATAGATAAACTAAAAATGCATTAATTTAATTATGTTACGTTCGATCGGTCTGAATTTTTGATACGATGCATTGTTAGGTGAGTCGAGTCTATGTGCCAAATTTCAGCTCGATGGCATGACGGGAAGTGGGTCATTTCTGACTTTTGTTTTTCCACCCGACCGATGTACGAAGAGATGACGACAAGATTTTGTAGTTAATATAAAGGATTTAGAAAGCCACTCGTAGTTTGGTGTGGAGTAAAGATATGGTAATGAAAAAGTTCCGTTTTATCGCGTCTGTATTTTGTAAGGTAGAAATAATTTATATAAAGTATTCATTGACTGTATGACCAACTAGTTTTGATCTTAAATGTGATGTTTTTTGTTTTTTAAAATCTTTTATAAAAATATATATTACTATTTTGTTTATAAATTTTGGTATTATCTTTATATTTTGTCAATCTAAATCAAATCTAAAACAAATTTGCCATTTCAAATCTATTCGTTTGTGATTCAATGTTTCAAATCAGGTTAGTATTGTGAATACCTAAAAGAATTGCAATAAAAGACAACATTTTCATTACGTTAAGCGCTATGGATCTCAATGTCTCCTCATCATAGAGCAGCGCAGGATTCTCCAAGACGTTATAGATTCTAATCTTGAAAATTATTGCTAAGGTCTGGAGACCCAGACATTATTTTGTTGTTCGAAGCTTGTCCATGCCTTACCAAACATGTAACATCAGCACCCGTCACATCTAACATTCTACTATAAACGTGTATATTCAGAGGTCTATAATTTTTCATTAGTATGGCATCTATGGTTCGAATGTATGGGGCCGTCCATAAAGTACGTCACGCTATTTTTGACCATTTTTAACTCCCCCTCCCCCCTGTCACAAAATGTCACAAATCTTGGAAAACTTAAAGTATGTCACACTTTTGAACAAAAATAATGTTGTTTTTTATTTAAAAAATAATTAAAATTTAATATAAAAAAACCGTGACGTCACACATGGCCGGACCCCCCCCTCCCCCTGTCACAAACTGTCACACTTTCTTACACCCCTCCCCCCCCCCTTTTGGAGCGTGACGTACTTTATTGACGGCCCTTATGAAGATGTGAAATGTGCTTTTAATTTACTAATTAATGTTTTGAAAAGAACCTTATGATTTGTGTTTAAAATAAACTTATGATTTGTGTTTAAAATAAACTTATGATTTGTGTTTAAAATAAACTTATGATTTGTGTTTAAAATAAACTTATGATTTGTGTTTAAAATAAACTTATGATTTGTGTTTAAAATAAACTTATGATTTGTGTTTAAAATAAACTTATGATTTGTGTTTAAAATAAACTTATGATTTGTGTTTAAAATAAACTTATGATTTGTGTTTAAAATAAACTTATGATTTGTGTTTAAAATAAACTTATGATTTGTGTTTAAAATAAACTTATGATTTGTGTTTAAAATAAACTTATGATTTGTGTTTAAAAAATATTAGTCTTAACAAACGATGATGCTATTTTTTCTTGAAATGACGCAGCGTTCACAAGACACGCGTTTTTTTTATTTGAGCCCTATCTCTAAAATACATTTTTAAACAAACTAAAAATTGATCGAAATGTCAGAGGTGAAATGCTTTTATTACAATACTCTAAAAGCCGGTTGCGTTGAGGAAAACATTATCATTATCGTGCAACTAAAAATTTTTAAAAGTATATGATATTCTATAATTATTTTTTTTGCAATATATTATGCAACATTTTCACACTTAGTAAACAAAAAAATATATAAATTTTATTTTATATTTAATATGTGGAATTGCTGCTTTCCGGCAAAATCTCATCCCATAGTTCACGTGCCTATTATTATAAAAAGTCTTAGCTCTAAAGATCTAAGTTACCGGAACATCAATGCCCCAAAATAAGTATATGTAGATGGAACCTATGGCGGATTAAGGGGGGGGGGCTGAACGGGCGGGTTCGATCCCCGGGTGGGGTGTGGATTTTTTATTTATTTTTTTGCATGTGTTTTTTAATTTTATAAATTGTCTTTTACACTCAATTTTAGGATACCGGCAAAAAATTATTTCTTCGAAATCGGTTTTTTCATGAATAATCATTTTGGATGAATATTTACAAGTTACAGTCTTATATTAGCTGCTAGCAATCATTTTATCTAAAGGTACACTGGCTGGATAGGGCCCCAGTTTGAATTGCAGCCAGGGGCCCCGTGCAGTCTTAATCCGCCCCTGGATGGAACTATAGGTACTACAATAGTATAGTGCTCACAAGGCGAGCTTTGATTAAGTTTTTACATTTCTGAGTCACAAAACAAATGAATGATATATGAATGATATATGAATGATAAATGAATGATATATGAATGATATATGAATGATAAATGAATGATATATGAATGATATATGAATGATATATGAATGATATATGAATGATAAATGAATGATATATGAATGATATATGAATGATAATGAATGATATATGAATGATATATGAATGATATATGAATGATATATGAATGATATATGAATGATATATGAATGATATATGAATGATATATGAATGATATATGAATGATATATGAATGATAATGAATGATATATGAATGATATATGAATGATAAATGAATGATATATGAATGATATATGAATGATATATGAATGATAATGAATGATATATGAATGATATATGAATGATAAATGAATGATATATGAATGATATATGAATGATATATGAATGATATATGAATGATATATGAATGATATATGAATGATATATGAATGATATATGAATGATATATGAATGATATATGAATGATATATGAATGATATATGAATGATATATGAATGATATATGAATGATATATGATGATATATTAATGATATATGAATGATATATGAATGATATATGAATGATATATGAATGATATATGAATGATATATGAATGATATATGAATGATATATGAATGATATATGAATGATATATGAATTATATATGAATGATATATGAATGATATATGAATGATATATGAATGATATATGAATGATATATGAATGATAATGAATGATATATGAATGATATATGAATGATATATGAATGATATATGAATGATATATGAATGATATATGAATGATATATGAATGATATATGAATGATATATGAATGATATATGAATGATATATGAATGATATATGAATGATATATGAATGATATATGAATGATATATGAATGATATATGAATGATATATGAATGATATATGAATGATATATGAATGATATATGAATGATATATGAATGATATATGAATGATATATGAATGATATATGAATGATATATGAATGATATATGAATGATATATGAATGATATATGAATGATATATGAATGATATATGAATGATATATGAATGATATATGAATGATATATGAATGATATATGAATGATATATGAATGATATATGAATGATATATGAATGATATATGAATGATATATGAATGATATATGAATGATATATGAATGATATATGAATGATATATGAATGATATATGAATGATATATGAATGATATATGAATGATATATGAATGATATATGAATGATATATGAATGATATATGAATGATATATGAATGATATATGAATGATATATGAATGATATATGAATGAATATGAATGATATATGAATGATATATGAATGATATATGAATGATATGAATGATATATGAATGATATATGAATGATATGAATGAATGATGATATATGAATGATATATGAATGATATATGAATGATATATGAATGATATATGAATGATATATGAATGATATATGAATGACGCCCAAGCGAATTATTGAGCTCTTAACCTTCGAGAAAATCGAAAATAAATATGTAATAAAAATAAAATAAAGCAGCTTTGTGCAAGGTAAATTTACTTTCATAATATATATAATATATAAATAATATATTAAGTCATTAATTAAGTCACTGTTGGCTGTACAGATGTGGAACGCTGAGGAACGATGAGCAACAGTCTATAGCAGTTGAAAAATTGTGTGGTGATTAGCACTGTAAAAATATTTAATATGACGTCATTGTTTGATCTTATATTTTAAAATACAAGGTGTGCATCGGTGCGCAAGATTATTATAATTAAAGATGTAAAATACTTTGTGTACATTCCAGGAAGCTTAATATTTCGTATTTATCAAACAAGGATAAGTTACTTGGGCTTTTGACCAAAAAAGTGGGCGCCTTAGGCGCCCTACAACCCCTATTATTAAAAAATTTGCGTACATTTCAGAAATTTTAATATTTCGTATTTAACAAAAATGGACAAGTTAGTTGGGCTTTTGAAAAAGGTTGGCGCCCTAAAAAAGTGGGCGCCGCAGGCGCCACGGCGCCTCGGTACAATCTAGTATATATATGTTGGATTAAGAATATTTTTGGATCTAAATTTAGCTTAGCATAATTTCTTTTGAAAATTGGCATTAATTTTTCCAGTTATAAAGTTTTTATATAATTGACTTCTTCTTCTTCGTCGTTCTCAATTTTAGTTTTGCGCCAATTAGCCCGTGGTCTCCGAATTCAGCCTGCTGTTTTTTCTGGATGTGTTTCCATAGCCTTTGGTCAGCCAAGACCATCTGCAAGGCAGCAGTTGATTTTGGCAGGTTATGCAGCGTTCACAGGCCACGGCTATAAGGGTTCCACGCATTACCCAGCCACCTTTATTTTCCTAACTAGTGTTAGGTACCCACCCACTCGAAGCTGGGTGGACTGGTGGAAGCCCTAGGCCCCGGGAACAAATCCTTGGCTTCCCATGGATTCAAACCCGTGACGATCGGTATGCCAGTCGAGCGCCGTGCCCCAATATAATTGACAAAATGCATTTAATTTAAATTAGATAGATTTTTTTAAATATTCTAAATATCAAAATTGTTTTCTTCCCACCCCCCTTTTTTGTACGCAACGACAACATCTCAGGACGAACATGAATAACATTTGACATTTTATTTTATATAAACTTTACATGTTTAACTTCATCATTAATTAAATTCCCATAAAAAAACAAAAAAGAAATAAAAACGGAAACAAATTTACGCACCAACACTAGTGTTATTTTTAGATATTCTGTATGGTGTTGGTATATATTAGAATTCAAGAGCAGTGATATTTTTTTTAAAGAAATCATTAAATTTGTAAATTATAATTAAATTTTTGTACAAAAAATGTTTTAAATGTTCAATTCAACTTTTTTCGCCCCGTGGAATATCACAAATACACTAACCAATTATTTAAGCATATATACAAGCTGGAAAGCGTTACCAATATTTTATAGATGCTTAATTACAATTTTAGTAAACCATAATTTTTCAAATTACTATGTAAACTATGTACATGTCACTAGATCCGAATGTATGTAGGTTGTGTTTAATCGGATAATTTTCTAGTGGGCATGAGGACATCATGCCTAAAAAAAATGAAGAACAATTTTCAAGCTCATTCCTTTTACGGTGCTGCCAGAGATAGGTTTTTCAACCTAGATCTAAGTTTTATTGCCCTAGGTCAGTGATGGCGAACCTATGTCATGCGTGCCACAGACGGCACGCAGAGCCTCATCAGCCGGCACGCAACTAAAATATTACTGCCTTAATCAAACCACTATGCTGACGCTTTTTGTTGGCACTTTTGCTATATAAAAGTAGGTTTTCATTGAATTTTGGGCACGCGGCCCCAAAAAGATTCGCCATCACTGATCCTAGGTTTTGTTTTCTATGTTTTTTATTTCAAAAATAGAAATTATCTATACGTTTAGTAAACAAACGACGTGCAAGTACGAAAATAAATAAATATTTGGAATAAATATCTTAATTTTCCATTATTAAAAAATAAGCAGTAATATTGGCAACAATATTTTCGCTTCTCTATCATGTTACATTAAGACATCTTTAGCTATATCCCAATCTATTTGAATGGCAAAGACGCTACGAGTGAGTGCGTTGCAAACTGTTTGGAATAATACAGAGTTCTGGTACAAGGTATGGAGAAGAATAAAAACAGATTATATTAGCCAAAATGTTCAATTTATCAGACATTATTACACATTTAACAGCTCTACCATTTTCATCTGTCTGCGTTAGACAATATTGTCACAAGTATACTAATAAGACAGTAAGTATTAACTATTTTAAAGTTTTGAAAACCAGAAAACATAATTATGTCCTTCAATATAGAGAGACAAGAATGTCATGGCAATACCAAGCTGTATTTTTTAAGTGTGTCCCATAACCTCGTGGTCGTAGGGGGTTCTAATGTTTCCATTAGAACTTTCTCGGGGCTTGGTAGACCTTGGCGAAGCCCATCTCCTCTCCGGGTAAGCGAACTTTTAAGCGATAGTCATTCATCAACATTTTTATTGTGGCTTTAACGTGGGCTAGATCCCACGTGCCTCATCTTGTGAGGCGAGCGCACTATTGACTTCGCTAATCCAGCCGAATTAATTAGATACATATAGATAGATACATGAAAGCTGGCAGAATAAACACAAGTGACTGGGAATGCAAAGCAGAAGACAGATCTACGTTGCGCACAGTTGCCATAGAAGAAGTGGCGTAGCTAGGGGGGCGGTGGGGGCGGTCTGCCCCGGGCGGCACTCATTTTTGGGGCGGCATTTGTGGGCATTTGAAAAGTTCAGCCATTGCCGACAAATGTCCCTTTTTTTTTGAAAAGGGAAAACCCGGGTGAAACAAAAATATTCGTACTTCCGAGTCATAATAACGGATTCGTACAAAATGTGTTTGATTACATACTCGTTGTTATAATTAACGCATAATCGTTCAGTAATTTAAAATCGCTCAAAAGTGGTATCGATTTGTTTGGAAAATTAAGCGGTATACGTCACAGACAACGCTTTCAAAAAGAAAACAACACACACACTTTCAAAAAAAATAAAAACAACAACAACACATCATCGCTGGGCTGAATATACTATTAATATCGCCAAGACAGTTATTGCGTGGATTTTCAACATGCGCAGAACGATGTGCGAACAAGTACCTACATGGCATGGTGGTTCGAAATTGTGTTTAACTTTCATGTAATAATTTATCTTGCTGTGTTACTTCTCAGAAAAAATATTCTAGGGTAAGTTATTAACATTTAAATTAATTAAATTAGTTTTTATTGCATTAAATTAGCACAAATAATTTGTGTCGGTCATTAAAATACAGTTGTTCATTAAAAATATTTCACCTATCCAATTAAATAATGTTTAAATAATTTGAATTCGTCTATTTTACTCAAAATTATTAAGAATTATGATAAGGATATGAAAATATTCAAATTTCTAAGTTAACAAAGGGGCCGTTCATAAATGATGTCACGCGATTTTTTCCGATTTTTACCCCCACCCCCCTTTCGTCACTATTCGTCATAAAAACTTAGAGCCCCCTCAAATATGCCGTTACAAAGCTTTGACCACCCATCCCCCTAAAAGCCGTATTTTCTAATTGAAAATAAGACTGTTAAAAATAACTTTTTTGTCATTTAAATACGTATTTAGTGTAAGTCTGCACTATAGTAGCGTAACTAGGTCTGTCAATATTGTTGCAAAAAGCTGCCCGGGTAACCGTCCAAATTTTCGAGTGGGTACACCGGGTACCCATTCGAAACGCCGCATAATGTTCGCCATCATGACCGCTATTCAAAAGGTAATGCAACCTAGTCACCATCCATGCACCTCGTTTCTCACAATAGTCAATGACATTCCTCTAACAACACACAATTGTGAACTTAAATGCACTTCAAACTTTTATTCCTGATGTAAATGCATTCGTCATACTCAAACGAAAAGCGAATATTCAAACAAAATGTCAGCAACAATAACGTAACATTCAGTCAGGTCATACGGGCCCAGCAGCTTGATTGCTATTGTCGTCTAGGCCAGTGCTTCTCAAACTTTTTAGTATGGCGTACCGGCGGGAATTTTTCCATTGCACCAGGGACCCATGAACTATTTTCTCTGTACTGACGTGGTAGTGAAATGTCCTTTCTTGGTAACTTCTGCGGACCGGCATCGGATGGCAATATTGTCCATAGAACAAGATATTAGAAATAATTTAAATTTTGATAGCATAATACACGATTTTTCTACGATGAAAGTTAGGAAAGTAAATGCATAAATATGTTTACATATTAATGTGTACAAATTGTTTATTTAAAAAAATTAAAGCAATTTCTGCGATACATAGCGCAATGTGTTAATTATTTGTCTCAAGGGGAAAAACCTGCGACCTCAGTAACACTCTTGTGGTCTTTAAAAAAAAGTATCTTGTATTTTTATAAAATATATATTTACATGTTTATCATCTAATGCGGCCTCCTTTATTGCTGCTTACTTAATAATATGGCATCTAATGGTAAAAATGTTCCCACCTTTACTTTTCTCAATTACAATTATTTATTCGTGTTTTTTAATTTGTAAAAAACACTATTAAGCTAATTTAAAGGGCGGCAAATTGGAGACCACCCCGGGCGGCAAAAGTAATAGCTACGCCACTGCATAGAGTGTGTCATAGTAGCCGAGGAGCGAAGGATGGAGGAGGCTACAGACAGAAGAGCTAGGAGTAAGGACATAACATTAGGAAGCACAGAACTCGTGTGCAAAAGCTATGGAAAAGACTGTCACTCAAGATTAGGACTGCTAATCCACACGAAAAAATGCAACCCAGCCCAACGGTGATGCACCATCGTTTCTCGAGACGGAAGGATGCCATTATTATTATTATAATTTTATTATTTATTATTATTATTTTTGTTTTAGGTTTTTATTAGGTTTGTATTTTAAAAAAACATTCATTAAAGTTAAAAAATGTAAAAGCATAACCAAATAACGAATTAATTCCTAAAATGTTTTTTTTTAATGAACAATTGTGAAATTCCCGTAAAATAGGTTTAAATATACGCACCAAATAGCTTGTATTAGTAGTATTACAATAATATATATACTTGTAGGACGATGGAAAGAACTTCAATGTTTTATTTATGTTTACCTAAATGTTAATTATTTTTGTCATATTTGAAGAGTGCAATTTTATTTAAAAATACAATAAAATGGTGTATCTACTACGACACACAATAATTTGTTTTTTTAAACTTTAAAATGAATTCAAAAAACCATAATTCTTCAAGATAAGTCAAGTTTTAAATGCTTATATGTAACAAATAATATTGGAAAACTCGTTGCAAGTTATAATTTTCTAGTTGCATGAATACTTCATGCTAAATTAAAAAGCTACAATCTTTAAAATTAAAAGCGTATATTCATAAGATTTAAAGAGTACTAGTTACAAATTGCTTCATCTTCTCATATCTTTTTATATTGTTCTCTATTTAATAGGGCTGTAAAATAACGATGAGTTAATCAATTCATATTTTAAAAATTAATCGATTAAAATTAATTTGATCGATTAAAAGTCGATATAATTTAAGAAAATATTTATAATTTTATATATATTATAATTTTTTTCTCATAATTTCTTGTTAAAATTGGCTTAATTTTTCCAGTTATACAGTTTTTATATAATTGACTTCTTCTATTCTTCGTTCTCAATTTTAGTTTTGCGTGCCGACTAGTTTTGCGCAAATTGGCCCGTGGTCTCCGAATTCAGCCTGCTGTTTTTTCTGGATGTGCTTCCATAGCCTTTGGTCATCCAAGACCATCTGCAAGGCAGCAGTTGATTTTGGCAAGTGATGCAGCGTTCACAGGCAACGGCTATAAGGATACCACGCATTACCCAGCCGCCTTTATTTCCCTAACTAATGTTAGGTACCCACTCGAAGCTGGGTGGACTCGGGGACGCCCTAGGCCCCGGGAACAAATCCTTGGCTTCCCATGGATTCAAACCCGTGACCATCGGTACGCCAGTCGAGCGCTGTGCCCAAATATAATTGACAAAATGCATTAAAGTTAAGCTAATTTTTCTAAAATATTTTAAATATCAAAATTGTTTTCTTCCCACCCCCCCCCCTTTTTTGTACGCAACGACAACATCTCAGGACGAACATGAATAACATTTAACATTTTATTTGATATAAACTTTTAAAAAAAAACGAAAGATGTTTTACTTCGTCATTAATTAAATTCCCGTAAAAAACAAAAGAAAAAAAACGGAAACAAATTTACGCACCAACACTAGTGTTATTTTTGGATATTCTGTATGGTGTTGGTGTATATTAGAATTCAAGAGCAGTGATAACATTTTTAAAGAAATCATTAAATTTGTAAATTATAATAAATTTTTTTTTAAAAAATGTTTTAAATGTTCAATTCAACTTTTTCCCCCCGTGGAATATCACAAATACACTAACCAATTATTAAAGCATATATACATGCTGGAAAGCGTTACCAATATTTTATAGATTCTTAATTTCAATTTTAGGTAACCATAATTTTTCAAATTACTCTGTAAGCTATGTACATGTAACAAGAGCCGAACTAATGCAGGGACTTTCAAAATGTAATTATCTAGTGGGCATGATGACACCATGCCTAAAAATAATGAAGAACAATTTTAAAGCTCATTCCCATTACGGTGCTGCCAGAGATAGGTTTTTAAACCTAGATCTAAGTTTTATTGCCCTAGGTAAGTGATGGTGAACCTGTGCCACAGACGGCACGCAGAGCCTCATCAGCCGGCACGCAACTAACATAATACTGTAATACTTCCTTAATGAAACCACTATGCTGGCGCTTTGTGTTGGCACTTTTGCTATATAAAGTAGGTTTTAATTTAATTTTGGGCACTCGGCCCCAGAAAGATTCGCCATCACTGATCCTAGGTTTTGTTTTCTATGTTTTTATTTCAAAAATAGAAATTATCTATGAGGTTTGTAAACAAAAAACGAAGGGCAAGTACGAAAATAAATTAATATTTGGAATAAATATCTTAATCTTCCATCATTCAAAAATTAACAGTAGGTGGCAACAATATTTTCGCTACTCTATCATGTTACATTATGACATCTTTAGCTCTAGCCCACTCTATTTGAATGACATCGATGCTACCAGTTAGTGCGTTGCAAACTATATTGAATAATACAGAGTTCTGGTACAAGATATGGAGAAGAATAAAAACACATTAAATTAGCCAAAATGTTCAATATATCAGACATTATTACAAATTTAACAACTCTACCATTCTCATCTGTCTGCCTTAGACAATATTGTCACAAGTATACGAATAAGACAGTAAGTGTTAACTATTTTAAAGCTTTGACAACCAGAAACATAATATAGAGACAAGCATGTCAGGGCAACACCAATCCGAATTAATTAGAGACATATAGATAGATACATGAATGCAGCAAGAATATACACAAGTGACTGGCAATGCAAAGCAGAAGACAGATCTACGTGGCGCACAGTTGTCATAGAGGGTGTCATAGTAGCCGAGGGGCGAAGGATGGAGGAGGCTACAGACAGAAGAGCTAGGAGAAAGGCCACAACATTGGGAAGCACAGAACTCGTTTGTAAAAGCTGCGGTAAAGACTGCCACTCATGATTAGGACTGCTAAGCCACACGAAAAAATTGCAACCCAACTCAACGGGGATGCACCATCGTCTCTCGAAACTGCAGGATGCCATTTATTATTATTATAATTATTATTATTTATTATTATTATTATTATTTTTGTTTTAGGTTTTTATTAGGTTTGTATTAAAAAAAAACTTCATTAAGGTTAAGAAATGTAAAAGCATAACCAAATTACGAATCAATTCTTAAATATATTTTTTAATGAACAATTGTGGAATTTCCGTAAAATAGGTTTAAATATACGCACCAAATAGCTTGTATTAGTAGTATTACGATATATATACTTGTAGGACGATGGAAAGAACTTCAAGGTTTTATTTATTTTTATAATTTTTTTAATATTTTATATATTTTTTAACACTTTACCTAAATGTTAATTATTCTTGTCATATTTGAAGAGTTCAATTTCATTTAAGATTACAATAAAATGGTGTATCTACTACGACACATTATAAATAATTTTTTGTTACTTTAAAATGAATTAAAAAAACCATAATTATTCAAGATAAGTCATGTTTTAAATGCTTATATGTAACAAATAATATTGGAATAATCTTCGTAAGTCATAATTTTCTAGTTGCATGAATACTTCATGCTTAATTAAAAAGCTACAATCTTTAACATTTAAAGCGTATATTCATAAGATTTAAAGAGTACTATTTACAAGTTGCTTCATCTTCTCATATCTTTTAATATTGTTCTCTATTTAATAGGGCTATGGAAAATTAACGTTTAATTAATCGATTAATATTTTAACAAAATAATCCATTAAAATTAATTTGATCGACTAAAATTCTATTAAATTTAAGAAAATATTTCTAATTTTCGATATATTCTATTTTTCCCCCAATTTGTTAATAATTTATATTTTTTTGCTACTTACATACTTTCCCCTAGTGCGATTATTATTTATTTAGTTGTGCATACCTTAGCAAAAAAGGTTTTTATTCCTTATTTCTTGCATAGCAGAACGAATTTACTGTGTTACGTCACAAATGTGGGAGTCATGGAATTACAGCGTCTTAACCGATTTCACAAAATAATGAATCGCAACTTAACAGGATCTATATATGCGTTATAAAAATATAATTAATAGAAATTAATCGATTAAATCTTTTCCCCGATAAATCGAAGGAAGATTTTTTTTAATCGGCACCAGCCCTACTATTTACACTCCTATATGAGATTTTCTCGACTACCTTCGAACTATTCCACTTAATTTCGGGGAAAAAGTCTTGCTGGAAACATATATCTACAATTTTATGTCTTTAAACACTGGGCAGTAGCTTTCTGATGGTGCTTTCAGCAAGAAGAAGTGATCCGTTGTGAAATTCGCAATTTTAAATAGTTTATAACTTACAACTGATTCCGGTTTCAAGGGAAGGTAATTATCTAATAGGTTCAGTAAACATCTTCGTTATCTTTAAAAATGTAAACTATCATTTGCTTTATCCCCTTTTATTGAGGCCTCCTGGCAAGCAATGCCGAAGTCCGATAAGTTGGGTGTTAGTTGCTAGTCACATGTGATTACAGTCGCTGTACGGATCTCAGGCAGCGCATTTAGATGCAATGCCGATGATGAAAACCAAAGTACCCGTTGAGGGTCGGGTAAATCCGAAGCGACCGTTTCGTCCCCCTCAGTTTACTAGCAACGCCATTGAGCGGTGCCGGCTTAGGGCCATGAGCGCCAGTACGGATTAGCAAAAGGTACCGCGAAGAACGCATCGGACGCCAGCTCTGAGGAAACCTTCCAGTGGGGGTTACACCCTAGGTAGGTCTTTGATGATCCCCCGCTCTGCGGCGGTCCTAGCCATGGAGACCCGTAAGCTTTGCCCGGGGTGGCGCCAAAGTGGTAGCGGGTCGTTTTAGGGAATGACACCGGGTGACGCGATCACAAGTGTTGACACCAAAATATAAAATTCTGTATCTTCCCGTTATTTGGCTCTGGCAGACCCGGAGGCGGTCTTTGAATTAAGTCGTGAGGGGAAACACCGTGACTTACCCGCACTGGGTGACACCAACCCTATACAGTGACGTCTCTGGCCAAAGTGTTTGTTTTTTTAAACTTACCAAGCGAAGCTTCGTTGCTGACTAAGATTTTTTTTCATCAGAGTTTAACTTTCCAAATTTATGAGCTCATCAAATTCTTTACCCATTGACACGGGAAATTTTTTGTTGTGTATCTGTGCGTGTGTGTGTGTGGTGTGTGTGTGTGTGTGTGTGTGTGTGTGTTATTTACAATATTTCTAAAGAGACGCCTAAAAGTCGTTTGATTTTAGAATAGAGTGAATCTTTGGGGCCGTCCATAAAGTACGTCACGCTCAATAGGGGGGAGGGGGTGTAAGAAAGTGTGACAGTTTGTGACAGGGGGAGGGGGTCCCACCATGTGTGACGTCAAGGTGTTTTATATTAAATTTTAATTATTTTGTTAATAAAATTAACATGTTTGTTTGAAAGTGTTCAAAAGTGTGACGTCCAAGATTTGTGACAGTTTGTGACGGGGGGAGGGGGGGTTAAAAATGGTCAAAAATAGCGTGACGTACTTTATGGATTGCCCCTTTAGTATTAAATAACTGAGTAAAGGATATTCCGAATTCGCATTATTAACAACGGACTCACAATGAAACTGTAAATATTTGTTTTGAAAATGCGCGTCAACTTAGTGCAGTTCAAAAAGCTGGTAAGTGACAGGATCAACTTGAAGATATTGTTCAATAATACACACAATACACAATAACAAAATAACTGAAAAGATATAAAAATAGACAATTATATTTATTTACTTTTTTTCTCTTTTTCTTCTCTTTTTCTTCTCATTTTTTTTTCTTTTTAATTTTTGTAATAGATAAAAGTTTAACCAAATCCACATCTTGTGTTACAAATGCACACCTTTCCTAACTGGAAGAATAATCGTGGTTGAAATGGAACGTTTCCCGTGTACACTTGGACAACGTGGCGAGTTAGAACTATATGAACATTTCCTGTGTACACTTGGACAATATGGTGAGTTAGAACTAAATGAACATTTCATGCGTACACTTTGACAATGTGGTGAGTTAGAACTAAATGAACATTTCATGCGTACACTTGGACAATGTGGCGAGTTAGAACAACTTGTACATTTCAATTCTGGAAACATGTTGCTCGAAATGCAGTCGTGCCAATGTCAAGTGTAGGCCATCAAACGTTTTGTTTAATGATCAATGTTTGTGTCATTGAGTGTTTATTTATCTAGTGTTAAATGTAAAGAGCGGTGAGCCCAACCCACAAAAGTGGTAACGCAATATGTGAGATCTCATATTATTATTTATTATTGTTAAGATCCTGTTGCTTATTTCTGGGGATTTAATTGTCATTTCCTCTTTTTTTTAAATTCTGTTATATCATTTATGGAAATTGATCTATTTTCATATTGATTGCTTGATTGTAGGAAAAACAATAGCAAGAACAAAAGTCTGTTTTTTTATCATTTAAACTTTTAGATTCTTATAAAAATGAAGCATTTCTCGTGTAATTTTTTATTTAGACCAAAATTAGTTTTAATTACACTAGAGGTGCCCCTGGCCGTGTTTAACAGCGCGATGTGAATATATGTTATCTGTCAATTAAATTCAACTTGCATCTCATACAATGATACACAAAAAATATTTTAAAAGTTTATTTCATTAAGATTTATTCATTTCATTAATATATCCAACTTGGCAGGTACGCCTTAGTAGTAGTTGTTGCCTTTGCCTGTAGAGGTAAAAAATAATAATATAAGAGACATAATTTTGAGGCCAAACAATTTCTTTCTTTATCTTTAAAGTTTTTTTTCGTCAAATCTACATTTTATTTAGGAAATGATTATTTTGTATATGAAATTTATATTTCACAATTAATGAAGTTAAATTATCTGAAATAAACAAAATGTTTATATCAGCCAAATTTGCCACTTCGTCGAATCCAAATAATAATATGCAAAAGAGCCGAATTAGACATTATGTTGTTTTCATTGAGGAATAATCATGGAAGTGAAAGTTAAAAAAATAAATCGAAGTATATGACCCGAAATGCTACAACAAGTCTAAAAAGTGTAACATAAAAAGCCGCCTAGTGGCATAACAGTAACACCTCACCCCCTCCCCCCTCCTAACCAATGACGTGATAGTAACTTCTCGGGGTGCACATGACAAAATAAATATATGCAACGCTATTTACTTACCGTAACCTCCAACTGGGATGACAACAGCTTTGCCGACACCACCTCCATAACCATAACCTCCTCCATAACCATAACCACCACCATGACCCCAGCCTCCTCCGAGTCCACCGAAGCCTCCACCGAGACCGCCGAAGCCTCCGAATCCACCGTAGCCTCCTCCGTATCCACCGCGTCCGCCAAGGCCGAGTCCAATCAGGCCGATTCCGCCGTATCCGCCGCCATAGCCTCCACCGTATCCACCGCCATAGCCTCCGCCGTATCCACCATATCCACCGCCATTTCCGAATCCACCAAATCCGGTGGCGCTAGCGAGAGCGACCAGGCAAAGAACGGCGAGCACAGTTTTGTACATTGTCTGTGAAAGTAAAGGAAAAGTTTACATGTGACCTGTTAATATTAAACTCCTATATTTTTTTTAAGAATGCGTTTAATTATTTGTTTCTTTTCAATCTATACTGAAGCCCGCGCCGCTACTTATTAATTTTATGTTTCTTTTTGTTTCTTTAATTCTTTCTGTGCGGTTACATAATATGTTTATCAAGATTTTTCTTATAATCTAATATATAAAGCTCAAATGTTTGTATGTTTGAATGTTTGTATGTTTGTATGTTTGTATGTTTGTATGTTTGTATGTTTGTATGTTTCACTTTTCGACTTTCTGTTAGACAATCACGGAAAAACCAAATGACGGACGGGGACCAAATTTGGCAGGACGGTTCCTTTTACCCAGAAGGTGGTTTTAAGTTAGTTTTTGTAATTGTCCCTTTTGCCCGAATGCCGTAAATTAAATAATCAGAAAATGCAGAGACAAAGAATAAAAAATGTAACCTCATTTCTCTATTGAACAAATTTACGCGGACGTTCAAATGCCGTTCAAAGCGAGTTACTTTTGGTGACGTTTTTTTCCCCAATGTCAATACTTTATTTTCAGCCGTGCGCATTTGAAAAAATATTATAATGTCTAATTACGGTGCGCACGTTTTCGTGTACGCTTCATAATTTGAGCTGTGTAGTACAAAGAATTGTCATTTTCTTTACTGTCACTTTCTATATATTAGATAGACACGTAAACGTATTTAATTACAACTGCCACAAGATGCATTAGATTTAAATGTTTACAGGTTTAAATTTAATTGCGAATTTGTTTTAATTATTTTCTGTTCCATAACTCGACATTTAATGAAAAACCTATTTATGTAATAATTTTGTCAGTATTTTTTTCAAGGCTTCATTTTTAGCGGTGCACGTTTTAAAATCTTTTATCACCTGATTACTGTGCGCACATTTTCGTGTACGCATCTTAAATTTAGCTGTGTCCTATTAATATAACATTTATATTTTGTTTGTCTTTTACATAATCTGTCGTCTTTTACATAACCTATACACTTATACTATTTAAACTTAGGCTACCGGACTTATTAACATAAGTAGATTAAACTAAATAAAATGATCCTGAAAACGCTTAATTATTTTGTATTGCGAATTGAATATGCTATGTTCATTCCTTTGATGATGGATTAACATAGGCCATTTTTAAAATCGATTATTGTGATGGTTTCACATGCATTTTTAACATAAAATTGATTTGTTTTGTTTGTTTTTTTAAAATTAGGAATTTCTTTATTTATCTTTATTATCTTTATCTTATAGACGCTGTTGCAAATATTGTATTAATTACAAATGTGTTACATTGCAGTGTCGTAAATATATAAGAGCTTTTTTCAGAGATCTTTTGGAAAAATGTCAACAAAGCAGTGGCCTTTTTTTAATGGATACAAACAAACAAACATAAAAATATCAACTGAGCTTTATATATTAGATATGCGTTTAAATTATTTTATTTCAATTATTTTCACGATGCATTGTATTAATATTTTACATGCAATGAATAAAATTGGGATTTTTTAAAATTTAATTCATAACTCGACATTTAATTAAAAACCATAGATGTAGCGAGTTTATTTTATGTTGAAAGTGATGGCCTATGTCAAATAAACGTACACTTTAAAACTGTTTACTTAAGCTTTATATACACTATACATTATAAACTTTCGCTACCGAACGTATTAACAAAAGTTGACTAAATTTAATGAAGTGATCCTGAAAACGCTTAATTAATATGAATTGCGAATTGAATATGTTTTTATGTTCATTACTTTGTATTCAGAATAGCATAGGCCATTTCTAAAATTTCCTTTTAATCATTTTTAAGATGCACTTATGAACAGACGGTTGAATCTTTTTTTTTAAATGTATTTTATTTTTCAGATATAAAATCTGGTGTGTGTGTGTGCATTGAATATAATTTACAAAATATGATGCTTATCCGAAATAGGGAACACAAAAAAAAAGATTCCTTTTTGAAATTATACACATTGCTTATAAACCGTAAATATAAATCGTAAAATATAGAGACATAAAAATGTTAAATATTATTTCCCTGTTTAGACAATTATGAATACATCAAAATGAAGAGTTATTTTGGTCCAGTACATCTACTTTATAACAAGACTTTATTTTATGCGGCCAGCTTTATATATGTCTAAATATGGTGTGCACATTTTTTTATATCATTTTAATACGACCGTTTTTTTTTAAAATAGTATTTTAGAAAGTACATTTATAATTTTGTTTATTTGCGCTATGAGCCAATTAGCTTTTGCCTTTTAAAGGGATAGTGCCACATGTTCTTTATCTCATAGACGTGGTTACAATTGTTATATAACTTACTATTGTGATACGATGCAGTTTCGTAATTATACATTAAATTTTTGAGTGACGAGGGTGGTAGAGCTCTTTCGGAAAACCTATAAGTTATGTTAATTTTGTACAAGTGGGAATGAAATTGTAAATTTTTTTTTACTTTATATATTGCCCAGAATGGGCCCTGGGACCCTAAATGTCGTTTTTATCTTATATGAGCTATATAAAAAAATAGTTTCTACGTTAGCTACTTAGTAAATGAATAGATCATCACCAAACTTTGCATACAAAAACTTGGTAGCCTATATTAAAATCCTATAGACAGTGAACTTCTAATGCCAATATCTTCGGGGCCGGGGCCCCAAATATCTTTTTTCGTATATTTTTAAAATATTTTTCCTATTTACTTTTTAAAGAGCTAGAGAAATATAGCCACAATAAAAATGAACTAAAATGAACAGGTTTTTGAAATTGACCTCTTGCACCGAATGGGCCAGGGCCCCTTAATGCTATTTTCCCCCTATTGTAGGTATATAAAAAGTAGTTTAAGAGTTAGATATTGACAAAAAAACTGGATTTTGACAAAACTTAGAATATAAAAACTTAAGAGCCCATATTACTATAGGGCACTGAACTCTTAATTTCCATTCCTTCGAAAAAGTCTTTTTTACTGAACTTTAATCATTGTATTCCCTATTCAATTTTACACGATATTGAGGAATATATATTAAGTACAATAGATAAAAACAACATTAAGGGCCCCAGGGCCCATTCTGGGCAAAGATATAAAGTTCAAAACACCTGCTAATTTCAATTTGTATAATAATGGATACATGTGTCCTTATTTGTCAAGATTGGTAATGACTGAATAGTGAATAAAATCTTAAACGTTTAAGAAATGAGTACAATGGCAATAAAAAAAACTATAATATCACTCATTTTGGGGCCGGGGCCCTTAATATCGTTTCTTCTTTTGTACGCTATTTAATGATTAATTTATTTATCCGTTTGCTATGAAACTTGGATTTTTTTTTCACACTTCCACGAAGATTTCTTCAGGATTATTTTTAAACATACCACTCATTGTTTTCTTTAAATTTATTCCTTTTTACTTTGATCGTTGCAACGCACGACGGGTCTACTAGTATACAATAAAATAAGGCGGTTTGTTTTGAAATGACACGTTGAGTGTAATTTACAAATGCTAAGTGCTATTCCACTTCAATAGGATGATTAACAACGAATAACTAACAGGTTTCTGTTATTTAACAATCAATTAGTTTATTAAAATCTAATTTAGCTGATGTTAAATCACTAAGTATGAATGATTCTTTGAAATGAAAGTTATTATAGAGAGTTTGTTAACGTCAAGGCTTTGGTAAATAATGCGCTTACTTACAGAGTTGTTAGGAGTTAACTTACCGAGTTGTTAGGAGTTAACTTACCGAGTTGTTAGGAGTTAACTTACCGAGTTTTTAGGACTACTACAGGTGGTCAGACAGCAGACTGGAGTTGTTGTGAGTGGAAAACGTCGTGTGAAGACTTTTATATACACGACTGTCTTGGGGCGTTGACGTGAAATGGTGGGAGGGGAACGGTAAGAGACTGACGTGTCCTTAATCTCACCTGCCGAGCTGACCCAGGGGAATTAATGTATCAAACTGTTAAGCGGACCAAGCGGTGAGAGAGACAGGTGATAGATGTAACATAGATCAACAGCTTATGGTGTATTATCTCATCAAATGACAGGATGTGAACAAGAGATTTGACCTGACAAGATTATTAAGCAAACGTTTAGAAATCACTTCTCTTTTCTTCAACCACACTTTTAATTTGGTTCCTTCGTCATCTAATTTCAGATTTTTTTTTGAACCGCTATTCAACCCACCTTTAGATTTCTCTTTCAGTTAAACTTTGCACTCACCTCAGATCACAATAAAACAGATACATACTTCAGATACAAAGTCATTTCCTTTTACTATTTTATAAACATATCTCCCGTAATCTCGTGGTGTTTTTTTTTCATCCCTATTCTTGCAAGACATTTTTTTTGTTGTGTTTGTTGAATAAACAAAAAGAATTATTTGATTTCAGTTTAACTTTATAAAAAAAATTGAGGTTAGTACAGTAAATAAATTGCTTCACGTTAGTTAAAAGTAAAATAAAAAATGTTGTGATAAATTTAATTTTAATGTTTAAGAAAAAAAATCAGCCCCGATATTTTAGAATTCACTGTCAGATACATTTAAAAATTCGGAAGCTATTGGGATTTTTAAAATTGACTGAAAACTTATTTTTTATTTTTTCTGTACTGAACTGACTGTTTGCAATGTATTATCTTATCTGTTACAGACGCTCCTTCTATACGGAAAATTATCGCTCGACTCTGATTATACTTTTTGTATTGTTTAAATATATGCATCAAATGTAATGTTTGTTTCTCTTTAAATCCAAGAGTAAATCAATAAAATAAAAACTAATAGATTTAATTCACCAAATTTAAATCTATGCTAGAAACGTCCCATTTGTTATACGAAAGTTATATTTCCTTAAAGACCACATGACCAGACCCCGTGGACTTGTGTGACGTATGTGTGAAGGACATTATGACATGAAAGTAAGATTAGCAGCTCAAGGGGGAAAACACTGAATGGGGCGGGGAAACTTTTTTTCCCCATTTCTGTAAATATTCACCTAATTGAATTAAGACAACTTCAAGTTAATCGGTTAATGTCATGCCCCGCAATATCCCTACCCACAAATGGCTTTAACTTCTCAGTCGGCAGGGAGTCTGACCTGTATATATACAGGTCTGGACAGTTCCAGTACATTCACACTCCTCCAGTCTACAGTCCGACCACTTGTCAACCCACAGTTCTTACAAATCGGTGAGTGGACGCATTTCTCACTCCTTAGTACCTAGCCGGGTTGAACTTGCTTAACTGTAAAGATTGACTGGAAGACGAGAAAGTTTCAACTCAACATACAATTGATTTGAAAGCTGAGCTTTTTACTCTTGTGTTATGGATATGAGTTATAAAGCAGCTTGTTTTCCCATTAGAATTAGATAAATAAATAGCGGAAAGGGTTTTGTACAGTTTTAAGCCCAGTAACGACACCATTTTAAAAATCCTTTAAATGTATATTGATTCGTGGTGTCTGCTTGAGGCAGGCGAGCGGGCGGGCGGTGTCGAAAAACTTTGGATCCATTTTTAACCCACTTCCTCGTAAGCTAGCGAGCTGAAATTTTGCAGACAGACTCGTGCCGATGATAAAAATGATGTATCTAAATTTCAGATAAATCGAATGTACCGTAATTATATTAATCAATTTTTAGATTATCTTTATTTATCTCTATGTAACATGTTACATTTTTTTTTATATAGTGTCGTGGTGCGTATTATATTAAACAAACTTTCCTGTCGCGCAATAAGGTGCGTATTATATTGACAACACTTTTTATAAACATATTCCTGATCGGTGCGCATTATATTAAACATGTTTTACGACACATAACTACAATTTTATATTTTTGGATTGTCTTACGCTGCGTATTATAATGAACATTCTTTTAGTTATGTCTCGTACATAAAGGATTTATAGTCAAAAACTTGTTTTTTTTACGGGTTTTTTTATTTTTGAAAAAAACTTACCAGAAATGAAATTCTTCAGAATTTTGATGCAGCATGCGATGTGTGGCGCAGTCTGATTATTCTGATCTCTAAGTCTTCCCTCCACTAAACAATATTTGAAATTTTGTGACAAAATCCATGATTAAATCACTTTGTAATGTCAATCATTATGGTAAACAGTAAAAACTTGTATAATCTCCCACTTCTATTTTTCCCTAATGACTTATTCTTGCATCCCCTCCACACAAAGACGAACTTCAAATTTCAACTAGACTTTTCACTTTCATCCTGGTTGATCCTAGACAAATGTTACAAAATATGAGCCTTACTCGGTTATTGACCCTGATAGGGCAAAACAAACTGGTTGGGTTTTGCTTACAATAAATACAGCTGAGTTACAGCTTGGCAATATGTAACTAGATTCGATTGGCCATATGGAAATCAGATATATAATGAGCCATTTTTTTTACTGCTAATGGCATTTTCAATGTTAGAATTTCTTTCAAAGTGGAAAAAAATTATATCAATAAAATAGAGTTAAAAATGTTGAATTGAATAGATGGTCAGTGATAAGTGAAAAGCACATCCCTTCGGCTCGTTTAGTAATAGTAATACTAAGAATATTAATTGTAATAATAAAATACATTGTAATAGAAGTTTTTTTTACAAACGTTTCAAATTTGACAGAATACGATCTTATTTATTCCAGACAATGTACAAAACTGTGCTCGCCGTTCTTTGCCTGGTCGCTCTCGCTAGCGCCACCGGATTCGGTGGATTCGGATATGGCGGTGGATATGGCGGATACAGTGGAGGTTATGGCGGTGGATACGGTGGTGGATATGGCGGTGGATATGGTGGAGTCGGCCTGATAGGACTCGGCCTCGTCGGACGAGGTGGATACGGAGGAGGCTACGGTGGATACGGAGGCTTCGGTGGACTCGGTGGAGGCTTCGGTGGACTCGGTGGAGGCTGGGGTCTCGGTGGTGGATGGGGCCATGGAGGCGGTTATGGTTATGGAGGTGGTGTCGGCAAAGCTGTTGTCATCCCAGTTGGGGGTTACGGTAAGTTACGGCTACGGTAAGTTACGATGTTATGATAAACTTCGATTGTACGAAATGCTACGAGATTTATCTCTTTTTAAATAAAAATTAATCAGCTGGCAATAGCATCATTTAAATACACATCATAGGCCTCTTTGATTGCTCAGTTTTATTTTAAAATTTTGTACTTATTCCAAACTTCTAAAACAAGGATGTGTCAAAGAATGGAGTTATACTGTGTCATGTAGCAACTTCAGTTTGGTTTTCTTAAAATTATCATTCATCTGTTTTGAAGCTCTATAATTTATTTATGGTTTTTCATCTGGGGAAGCAATTTAAAAACATATTTGGAAATAACAATTGTATTTTTTTAAGTGATCTTAGAATAAACGGAAGAAAATTGGATAATTTTCCTGCATATATTTTATTTTAAATTTCTTAAATATAACGTTTTTTACGTACTATTATTTTAAACTAGTTTGTGCTGCGGCGCCCCCTTTTTTAAGGGCGACTACGGCGCCCACCTTTTTCAAAAGCCCAACTAACTTGTCTTTGTATGATAAATATGTAATATCAAACATTCTTAAATGTACACAAAGTCTTTTATAATAGGTTTTTGTGTGTGCAAAAGTAACTGATCCTTGTATGATACATACGAAATATTCCTGAAATGTACACAAAGTATGCATATAATATTTGTTTACAGTGCTAATCACCACACAATTTTTAAAGTAATTTTAGAAAGCAGCGCACCAAATTACTGCACCAAAAAATAACTCTTTGAGTCAGTCAGCACTGTTAACAACACAAATGCTGACGTCATAGGTTCGTGCGTTGTTTGGTTAATGTTAATCTGGAAACCAAAAGGATTATGATCAGCGTTAGGCCACAGTCAGCGATAATTGAGCGTAATACATATATATATATGATACTAGCGTATCGCGCCGTCAAAAATGACGGAAGTTTTCAGCGAAACTATTTTATTAGCACTTTTAGGGCACCTACGCGCCCACCTTTTTCAAAATCCCACTAACTTGTCCTTGTTTGATAAATACGAAATATTAAAATTTCTGAAATGTACACAAAGTATTTTATAATATTAGTTGTATGGGCGCCTAAGGCGCCCCCTTTGTATTTTTTTAATTTTATAATTAACTATCATCAAATCCTCTTTATTTACATGATCCCTTTTCAAAAATTAAAATATGAGCGAAAACAATGACGTCATATAATATTTGTTTACAGCGCATCTTTAATTTGCACACCTTTTGATGCATTGGTGCAATAATTTTAGTGTAATCCGTGCTTTCTAAAAATTAGTAGCGTCACGGACAGACATTGCAAATATATTGTGTCAATTAAAGCACTGCTTACAAGTGCAATATTTAAAAAAGAGCAGAGTGATGTCCTCAGCGTTAGACATCAGCGTTATATTTTGACGGGTTATATACGCTAATGTAATTAATAATTTTGTTAATGCATAATTAATGCTTTATAGTAATGTTAATCTTTGTCGTGTTTTTTTTTCAAACAGGAAAAGGGAACAACTATTATTAAGACTCAAGTTGTGCCAAAAAGAGTGGAACACACCAACGGCTCATTTGTTGTATACATTCGTTATAATATGAGTTGAATAAATGTATTTGCGAAAAGTTGTAACATTTTAAATCTTTTTTTTTGGTGATATCTGTTTGATTTAATGAGTGAATAAAATGTGAAGATTATTTCCGACGTCAGGCGGGATTATTTTGTTAAAAACAAATTGGTCGTAACAAAATAATCATAACAAAATAATCATAACAAATATGAGACAACAGATTATATGCCATGCGTTTATTTGTCGAGGAATCATTTAGTTAACCCTTGCCAACACTCGCCTTGTTCCGATATCGTGTCTGTCGTTTATTAATTCCCACCTATTAGTATTTTGTTTGTTTTTTCCCCCCATAACCTCGAGTTCGTAGGGGGTTCTAATGTTTCCATTGGAACTTTCTAGGGGCTTGGTAGACCTTGGCGGCGCCCATCTCCTCTTCAGGTCAGCGGAGGACTTTTTAGCGATAGTCCTTCATCAACATTTTTATTGTGGCTTTAACGTGGGCTCGATCCCACGCCCCTCAGCTTGTGAGGCGAGCGCACTATTGATCAAAATAAAAATGAAAAAGTAACGGCCCAAAACGTGACAAAAATACTGTCTATTTAAAGTGTCCTAAATGGTGAAAAACGAAAATACTTAACAATGGCATGGACGCTGGAAGATGTCAGAATATGAGGCAAGAGTAAAAACTGATCATCAGGCAACATGAGAAGTTCATGACATAAATTTGTTTATGAGATCAATTTCATGTCAATAGCTTATTGATGTTAGAATGTGATTGTGCTGAGAATAGCGGCCAGGTTTCGGAAGAGATTTCTGTTGTATCACGAAAACAACGAGGAATAAAATACTATTGTGCATTAAAAATTATAATTATATACAACACACTACAACAAACAAAGTTTTTGACTATAAATCCCTTATAAATGAGACCTAACTAAAAGTATTGATTATGTTCAACATAAAACGCACTGCGCCACAGTCTAGCAAAACATTTACATGCTACATAGAGATACATAGAGATAAACTAAAATTCATCAATTTAATTATGGTACATTCGAAATAACTGAAATTTTGATACAACGCATTGTTAGCTGACAAAAGTCTATGTGCAAAATTTTAGCTCGATAGCATCACGGGAAGTTGGTCATATTTTACTTTTGTTTTTCCGCGGGACCACGACAGACAGAGAGACAAGACGCGACGGTGAAGTTAATATAAGGGGTTCAATTAAATAACACGTAAAACCAAATTTTTTGACTATAAATCCCTTATATATGATACATAACTAAAAGTATTGAAAAATTTAAAGTCTGGACCACGGCAGACAGAGAAACGGACAGAGAAACAGAGACGATGACAGACAAGACCGTGAAGTTGATATAAGGGATTTAAAAAGACAACGTTGCGTCAGAGAGAGAGAGAGAGAGAGAGAGAGAGAGAGAGAGAGAGAGAGAGAGAGAGAGAGAGAGAGAGAGAGAGAGAGAGAGAGAGAGAGAGAACGTATGTAAAGAGTTGTAGTAAGAGTACCTTTGGTGGTATCGTGTAGGGCTTAGGAGGTGAACGACCATAAAGGATTTTTTAAAATCATCGGACTTGTAATGTAAAGACTGTATGAACCTCGGTAGCAAGCGGAGGAGCCACATGGTAGGACGTTTGTGCAATAATAAATTGATAGGATAAGAATAAGATACAATTTTTCTTCTCTATATGAGCCTTGTCCCATTTCACTCTATTGAAATGACTTCACACATATTACTTCTACGAAAGATAATACAGACAAAATTAAACTTAACACGCACATAACCATATGTTTACGTGGCACAAACATTATTTTATTTTTAAAACACGAGACAAATATAAAAAAGATAAAGTTGTATTTAAGCGTTATATATATATATATAATGATCATATAAAGATATATAAAATACATATATTTGGATTTTAAGCGTTAAAATTGTCCTAAACAATATGTTTAATTTACACAAGTTACTAGTCGCTTCATATCCTCTCCACAATGCACTGACTGCTTTGTGTGTAAGGATTCTCTACCAATGAACATTTCATATTCGTATTAAAATTTGGGAATATATCTATGGAATGAAGATACAGAAACTGGTATTCCTAAGAAATATGATGCAGAAAAATGCTGCTTTTATTTTAGCACGAAGTAATCATGCAACTAAAGAATTATACATATCGAGCAGCCGAAGTGGAAGTAGAGAACAATAAGTACCTATACCATGTGATATAGCTTAAAAATTATAGTTTCATAAAATTATGCATAAAGTATCTATATAGTATTTATCCCGCTTTCAAGGATATATTTGATGTAATAGACAATAGTACACTGTATATTATATTAATTTCGAATTTGTAATATTAAGATAATGAACTAACATTGAAGTAAAGTTTTACGATAATAATAAAATATAAACACTTTTATAAACAAATTAAATCAATCAAGAACTTCACCTTTCCCTAAAAATATAATAGGATACTAAAAAGCGCTTTTTGGTGCGTATTTCTGTCTAGTTTTCCATGAATTACAAGTAAAAACAAGTAATAAAAACTCGAATGAGTATTTAAATTTAAACGCAATTTCCAAAATTTTTCCATAACAATTTTCGAGACAAACCACTCAACAGTGTTCAGCAATTAAATAACGATCACATATAATTTTAATAATTCATAACAGAAAAATAAGTTTATTAATGAAATTTAAGAAATTGAATGAATATTTATTCTCTATGATGTCATATCCCCTCACGCACCGTCACACCAAGAATGTGTCTATAAAATGCACACAGCGCAACAGTCTAACATTAGCATTCACAAAGCGGGAAAACCCAATTAACTATCATTCTAGATTACATTAAAGGCAATTAAAATCAATAATTCTGAAACTAAACAAAACAATTGCTATCTACAAATTGCTGCTAAAATTACGGGAGTCGAACGAAAAGAGATTTTTCAAAAATTCCTTCTCCAACATTGTTCTAAATGTTATTAGCTATTGTTGGCGTTTGTTTCAACCCGATAGATGTTATGTTTGGCGAGAACTTGACAAAATACTGATATTTTGTCTGGTTTTTAACGCAATTTTTTGGATTTTCCAGGAAATACAGTAAATCTTTTCTGTATTTGTTTTGCCGTTGCACATTATTGGGACCTCCTTAGCATATTTGCAAAGACCCGAACCCTCTATCTGGTATGGTTCAGTTGTTGTTGCATGTGCAAGCTAGAACAGTGCACAGACATTTCAAATGTATCAACGCAATTCCCAAGGGAAATTGCGTTTAAAAAGTGGTTGTGGAATTAGTTATTCGGTTATTCTTGTCAAAACACGTAACATAAATATTTGTCTTACCAAAGAATCTAGGTACACAGAATATTCACCTGTTGCCTGTGTGTTAGTGTGGTGGTTTTAAATTTGGCCACCCTTACATAAGCCTTAACCAAACGTATGGCGGTACATTTCTACGTATGGAAGATTTATTTTCTTTTTGTTGTCGTTGAATCGGCAAAACGCCAGACGACTGAGATCACGTACGAACTCCTGTGATATTCTGTGATAACAATCGTTGAATATATAGCAAGTATTGAGTTAACTACTCGTAGAAGTCAAACTTTCCTGGTTTGAGGCTGGTTAGGACAGGACACATGGAAAACAGCAAAAAAAATCGGATTTTTTTATCATGTTTCTCGACACTTTAAAATGCATTACCCTAATGGGGTTAGACATAGCACTTACTTGCACGTGGTATGCGACTACTATATCACAGAGTATCTGTAAATAAAATATATTACTATAAAAATTCCTACGTTAACTCAAAGGTTAGGTAATAATCTAAAATTATTTTATTGATCAGGTTTCAGTTTTTGTTATATTTTTTATTTATTAAACTTCTACTCCGCGCTTCTCCCATTTGTTTATGATAGGAACTTGTGTGCAATTTTTTTTTCATTTTAAAACTTTAAAATTGGAGGGTAAATTTATTCATTCATAGCGTTAATACATTTTTTTTTGCGTTTTTGCTAGGTTAAGTGATGAATTTTTTACTCTTCTGTATCAACCGTTATTGAATCTCTGAACGCATTGTTTAATTTTTAACAAAACCATTGTATCTCATTTGCTTAGCTATTGATAAATCGTGTTTTAAATTGTTGATTTAGAATCAATTTGATGAAATATTTATAGAATTTATAGCAACACACATAATCAACCTAGCAACACACATAGTCAACCTAGCAACACACATAGTCAACCTAGCAACACACATAGTCAACCTAGCAACACACATAGTAACCTAGCAACACACATAGTTAACCTAGCAACACACATAGTCAACCTAGCAACACACATAGTTAACCTAGCAACACACATAGTCAACCTAGCAACACACATAGTCAACCTAGCAACACACATAGTCAACCTAGCAACACACATAGTCAACCTAGCAACACACATAGTCAACCTAGCAACACACATAGTCAACCTAGCAGCACACATAGTCAACCTAGCAACACACATAGTCAACCTAGCAACACACATAGTCAACCTAGCAACACACATAGTCAACCTAGCAACACACATAGTCAACCTAGCAACACACATAGTCAACCTAGCAACACACATAGTCAACCTAGCAACACACATAGTCAACCTAGCAACACACATAGTCAACCTAGCAACACACATAGTCAACCTAGCAACACACATAGTCAACCTAGCAACACACATAGTCAACCTAGCAACACACATAGTCAACCTAGCAACACACATAGTCAACCTAGCAACACACATAGTCAACCTAGCAACACACATAGTCAACCTAGCAGCACACATAGTCAACCTAGCAACACACATAGTCAACCTAGCAACACACATAGTCAACCTAGCAACACACATAGTCAACCTAGCAACACACATAGTCAACCTAGCAACACACATAGTCAACCTAGCAACACACATAGTCAACCTAGCAGCACACATAGTCAACCTAGCAACACACATAGTCAACCTAGCAAGCACACATAGTCAACCTAGCAACACAGATAGTCAATCTAACAACACACAAAGTCACTTTAAACATCTCTTTTTAATAAAGCAAATAAATAAAACATGAAGATGCAAGAAAACTTGATATTAAGATTATACTATTAATAACAACACAGACATGCCAAATAGATTATCTTTAACAAAAGAAAACAATATTTAATGAAAATGCCCCGAAGGATAAGGAAATTCATGGACATTACTGACAACTTTGAAATAGTTCACTACTATAAATATTATCAACCTCACAAAAAAAAATGTAAATTCAGAAATACTTGATAATTTTAATGGACAAGACGATTACACTAACAACAGAAGAAAAACTTTATCCAATTGACTTTTGGGGACCAACTTTGTGATCTGACTTTAGTGATCTGACGTTATTCATCTGACTTTAGTGATCTGACTGTAGTGATGATCTTGCATGCACGTCACTCACATACCACCAACAGATTCAGAAGAACAAAAAAACTTTGTTGCAATAACTCCTGATAATAAGGCTCTCAATGTAAACAAAGGGGGGGGGGTTAAGTCGTTAAGGTTAATGTCACCAGTAGAGCACACGTCATGATAGAAAGAGAAGCTCTCGAGGAGGTGGAGACCTTTGTCTACCTTGGCTGCACGGGAGACAAGCAAGGTGGGGCGGATTCTGACGTCGGATAAAAGGTTGTGAAGGAAAGTGGCAGCGTTCCAACAACTAAAGGATGTCTTGCTATCCAGGAAATTTATGCAGCTAATTAAAGATAAGAATCTTCAACGCCACGGAGAAATATGTGCTAGCTCTAAAGTCCGAGACATGGAGAAATACGGGGGTGAACCTGAAGAGGATTTAGTTGTGTTTTTAAAAAAATATAAATTAAATTTTTCCTCGAGATTTATAGGCCTAAAAAAGCAACCACTAGAATGAGAAAGCTATTTTTTGTAAATGCAGGGCATCAAATGCCCTTTGTCTAAAAGATTACAGAATAAGTAAAAGAATGCCCAAATTGATTTTTAAAAAAAAGAATTAAACGATTAAAAAACTATATAAAAGAAACCGAGGATCAAAAGAACTTGTTGCTCATAATTTCAATGAATAAGTCGTACATGTTTTTTTAAATCTAAAAATACACACACAATAAAAATGAATATTTACATTATCTTTAATTGACACAATCCTTGCTTTCAAAACACGTAGAGGCTACATTTAAATATTTTAACAGGTGCTAAACGAGTATTAAATGCCATGGCCAGGACCATATATATATATATATATATATATATATATATATATATATATATATATATATATATAAGAAATAAATACATTTAGATATTAAGCCTTCAGAGAATATGAAATAATATTTGTAATAAGCAAATTTTCTTCTTTCATTCAGCAATGGTACTGACTGTCTGGTAAGTATGGCATCAGCAACTCTAGATTATTTACCGAAATATCATTTTACCTTGTCATGTAATGTCGTATTATATATATAGATTGGAGAAATGTGGAGTAACGTGTTCTGTGAAAAGCTTTGGAATATGTCTTACACTTCTTCTACATATCCTTCTGGCCAGAGACTTAGTCTCTTAAGGCCTTGGCTAATACCTGGACAACCTGCTTCATCTGCTGAGCAGTGCCGTATAACATTGTCTTCACGTAGGTCTACCTAACCTCCCCGGCTATGTCTAGCGCGCGGCACGAAGTTAACAGCTGTAGTACTGTTTCAGGGGCTAGGCTGCAATGACGGCAGTTCGACTCCCTGTTATTGTCTAGCCTGTTGAAATATGTGTTAGTTGGGCAGCGCTCTGTTCGTATTTGAGTCACTAAACTCTGATGTTTGCGACTCAAACTCAAACACTGGTCTGATCGACTTGGCCTGAGCAAGTTAGCGAATACTCCCCTGCCAGCCGAATACTCCCCTGGCAGCCGTATTGTGAGCCCACTCCTGGTACCACTTTTTCCTAAAGTGGTGCATTAGCCAGGTCGTTGCCCCGAGATAAGTGACGTCTTACACTAAATATTTCTTTTTAATTTAGCATGAAGTGATCATGCAACTAGTATATTATAAGGTAATCTTATATAAATTTAAAGTATCGATTTATAAGTATTGACTATATATCAGGTAACTTCAATAATTAGGGTTTAATGACATTAAGTATAAACTATTTATACAGTATTTATCATACTTTCCATCATATAAATGATTTAATTGTATTTGAAAGTATTTGCACATAAATAATATAATAGCCCAAGTCACAGGTTGGAGTATGGATCCGTAACTCTATGACGTCTTTTTTAAAGCTTATATTTGAATGTATATGCAAGTACAAGGCACGCATCAGGATGTATGCAAAATTCTAAAAATTGTAAAAGATTCTTTAAAAAATATTATAAGACGTCATAGTTTTAGCTTATATTTTAATTTTGGAATAGAGAGTGATGTAAAAAGAGGATTTGAGGATTTATAATTATAAAACAGTTTGTGTACATAGAAGGAAGTTTAATATTTCGTTTTATCAAACAAGGATAAGTTACTTGTGTTTCTACCCAAAAAAGTCAGCGCCGTACGCGCCCTACAGTCCAAGTGGGTTTCAAACCCCTAGTTTGAAATATTAGAAGACTTGATTAACCTTGAACTATCGTGTTTCAAACATGTAAATTTATAAACATTTTAATCTAAATAAGTAAAATAATTACGTTCTTCCACTTGCTTTGATTCTTATATACTAACACAAGTTTTCTGGTGCGTATGTTCTACCTCCTTTTACGGACATTTATTTATTGCGCAAGTAAAAAATTTTAAGTGTGAATTTTTCACTTGGGTTATTTTTTAAATTATTTAACATTACTGTTTTATTTTTAATCAACCTTGCAACACAGCATATTAATTGATTTCTTATGGGTTAGCATGCTATGTTAAATTTGGGCAATACTAATTAACCAAACTAATGTGTAGGAGAACATTTCCCCTAAAAGAAACTTTTTTAAAAGGTATTATGATATCTGCGAGAGCCAGGCAACAAGGGTGACCAAAACGTTCTTGTTGTTATTAAATGTATTTGAGATGAATAATAATAATAATAATAATAATAATAATAATAATAATAAATTGATTATTTATATAGCGTTGTATCCCAGTAAGGAACTGGGCTCACAGCGCTTTACATGAAAGAAATAACATACTTATAAGTATTAAATTAACATTCATATCACAACAAACACACACAATTACAATACATTATACATAAGCTACGTTAATCATTTACAAGAAATGTTGTTTCATCAATTTTAAAAATAAATTTTGAAAAGATGTGTCTTAAGTGCAGTCTTGAAGGACTTGGTTGTTTGAATACCACGTATGTGTAATGGTAGAGAATTCCATTGTTTGGCTGCACAAAAAGAGAACGACCTTTCACCAAACGTTTTGGTGCGTGTCGTAGGAACAGAGAGAACGCGTGTGTCTGCAGAAGATCTTAGCTTGCGAGTGGGTGAGTAGACCGACAAAAGTTCAGTAAGATACGATGGGCTTGAGTCCGAAAAGAAATTGTGACAGAGAACGGCCAGTTTGTAATCAATACGGGCTTGTATAGGCAGCCAATGAAGTGAGCGAAGAAGTGGAGTAACATGGTCATGTTTTTTTGCATTGAGCACCAGTCTGGCAGCTGAATTTTGAACTTTCTGTAGTCTTTCAATGCATTGTTTTGGCACACCTGACAGAAGAGAATTGCAGTAATCCATACGAGCCAGTACAAGAGCACAGACTAGTGTTTTTGTGGCACTAACTGTTAAGTAATGACGGATTGAGCTGATCTGACGAATGGCAGTGTAGGCAGAGCGACAGATGTGATTGATGAAGTTGTTAATAGACATGTTGTCAGAAATAATGTAGCCAAGATTCCTAGTCGATGTTGTGAACAGAATATCCGAACTGGCTACGTGAATTGACTTCGGAAGAGACAAAGTACTGCGTGATTTATTGTTGCAAAATAGAAGTGCTTCAGTCTTGTCATCATTCAGCTTGAGTTTGCTTAACGTCATCCAAGACTTCACTTCACCAATGCACTCCTGCAACAATTGGACACCGGAGTCCATATTAGAGGGATCAGTGTGAATATATAGTTGAGTATCATCTGCAAATGATTGGCTTTTAACTGAATGCTTTTCAAGCAGTAGAAGTAGCGGTCTTGTATACAGTACAAAAAGTACCGGACCCAAAACAGAACCCTGAGGCACACCATAAAGCAAGTCAGCTTTGTGAGAGATACAACCATCTACTGATACTACCTGTGATCTGTTAGATAAGTATGATTGAAACCAAGCCAGAACTGAGCCAGAAATTCCAAAATAACTTTGCAGGGTTTTCAGCAGTATTTGATGGTCAACAGTGTCAAAGGCTGCACTAAGATCTAAGAGGACCAATATAGAAATTTTCCCACTGTCCAGTGCGAGCAGGAGGTCATTTGTTACCTTCAACAGAGTGGTCTCTGTGCTGTGAGAAGGTCTGTAGGCCGACTGATTAGGACTTAATAGAGTGTGGTCATTTAGATAAGAAAAAAGTTGTTTTAAGACTAGTTTTTCAATGACTTTCGACAAAAATGAAATATTAGACACAGGTCGATAGTTGTTTAAATTGTTTTGGTCTAACCCTTTTTTTTTCAGCAAGGGTTTTATAATAGCAGATTTACATAATGAAGGAAAGGTGCCAGATTTTAGACTTTCATTAACTATATTAGTTACTGTTGGGAGTAAGAGATCTAATGACTCAACCAATAGTGGAGTGGGGATGGGATCAAGAGGGCAGGACGTTGGCCTAGATTTTAGAATAACACTTTTGACCTCATTTTCCGTAACAGTCTGAAACATGTCAAAGCCTGACCTCACAGCAATAGAAGGAGATACATCATGTGGTGGCAACAACGTTCTGTCAAGTTCATCACGAATTTTAGCAATTTTGTTGATAAAAAAGTTACAAAATATATCTGGTTGCTGATGCAGGGGATACACAGAGGGAAGGACCATAGCGTTACCACTCCCTCTGAGGTTATTGCATACCTTAAATAGCTGCCTACTAGTACTACTTGTGATTATTTTATTATTAAAATATGATGTTTTTGCTTGATGTACAATATTAGTAACACATCGCTTGGCAGCGGAATAAATTTGCTTATTGACGACAAGTCTCGACTTCAACCAAGTCTTTTCTGCTATACGTCGAGCTTTCTTGGCGCGTCGAAGTTCTTCCCTTATTGTTGAATACCACGGAGATGATCGTGTTGACTTGACATTGTGGCGGGTGACAGGGGCATGTAAGTCCAGCACAGATAGTAGTGTACTATTCAGTTTATCCAAAGTGGGGCACAGATCAGGGGACACGGCCACACTTAGATCTTGCCGGAAGGCGTCGCGATTCATGGCACGTAGATTGCGAAGGTCCTTGAATTTTGTGGGAGGAGGGGGGGCAATCACCCTAAGTTCACAAATAACACAAAAATGATCCGAGGACAGCTCTTCTGTTACGAATACAGGGAGTCCTCGAGTTACGACGTTTATTCGTTCTTAAGAAACGTCGTAACCCGAATTTTAGTGTAAGCCGGAACTATATATTTATATAAATATATATATATATATATATATATATATATATATATATATATATATATATATATATATATAGAGAGAGAGAGAGAGAGAGAGAGAGAGAGAGAGAGAGAGAGACCCAAGCCCCGAGGAAATGGACATTAAGAGTTCAGTGCGCTATAGTAATTTAATACAGGCTCTTAAGTTTTTATATACCGAGTTTGGTCAAAATTCAGTTATTTTATCGTTATCTAACACTTAAACTAATTTTATATAGCTAATATAGGGAAAAATACATTAAATGGGGCCCCCTTCAATATGTACATTTGAAAACCTGTTCATTTAAATTCAGTTTCATCCTGGATATACTTCTCAAGATCGTTAAAAACTGAGTGGGAAATACTATCTTAGAGTATACAAGAAAAGACATTTGGGGCCCCCTGCCCATTCGATGTAAGATGTAAATTTCAACATGCTGTTAATTATAATTCAGTTTCATCATGGATATATTTCTCAAAATCGTTAAAAACTGAGTGGGAAATACTATCTTAGAGTATACAAGAAAAGACATTTGGGGCCCCCTGCCCATTCAATGTACGATGTAAATTTCAACATGCTATTCACTTTAATTCAGTTTCATCATGGATATATTTCTCAAGATCGTTAAAAGTAGAATGGCAAATAATATCTCAAACATATTCGAAAAAAAAGACATTTGGTTCCCCCGGCCCTGAACAATGGGACATTAGAAGTGCATTGTCCTTTATAATTTTATTATTGGCTACCAAGTTTTTATATGCAAAGTTTGGTTAAGATCCATTCATTTACTCAGTAGCTAACGTATAAACTAATTTTCATGTAGCTCATATAAGCAAAAAACGACATTAAGGACCCCAGGGTCCAATTAATGCAAGATGTCAAGTTCAAAACACCTGTTTATTTCAATCGATTTCATAGTGTATATATTTATCTATATTTCTCAAGATCTTTAATAATTTAATGGGGAATAAAATATTTAATTTTTTTGAAAAAAGACATTTTGGGGCCCACAGCCCCGAAAAAATAGACATTAGGAAATTAGTGCCCTATAGTATTTCAATATTGGACACCAAGTTGTTATATACAAAGTTTGGTTAAGATCCATCAATTTACCTAATAGCTAACGCGTAAACTAATTTTTATATAGATCATATTAGAAAAATATCATATTATGGGCCACCGGCGCCCCATCAGTGTTAAATTTTGCAAATAAAAGTTACCAATGACCATCCGAAGACTGTACTCGAAAGTCTACAAAAGTTTCATAGCGATCGGATGAATGGTTTAGTCAGCTATAAAGGACATGCATACATACTTTGATTTATACACATATATATATATATGTGTGTGTGTGTGTGTGTGTGTGCGTGTGTGTGTGTGTGTGTGTGTGTGTGTGTGTGTGTGTGTGCGTGCGTGTTTGTGTGTGTGTGTGTGTGAATAGCTATACTCCAGATTCTCTACCAAATAGGCATTTTAATTTTTAAATTCAATTAGGAATTTAATGGTGGATTGCAGCTCTTTATTTTCTCCAATTTTATTGGAATTTAAAAATTGTACAAAGAAAAAAGAAAAATGCGAGCGTTGTTATATACCTACTTAACAATACAAATAATATTTGCTCTTTGTTATAACTTTACTTGACACAATCTTTACGGTTCTTTTAGAATACAAAGAGAAAAAACATGTTAAATTTCGTATTTAAACATTTTAAAACATGGAAAACAAAAATACGATATCACGGCTAGGACCATAAAGAGATTCAAAATAATCATTTTTAGATTGTAAGCTTTCATCTCATAGCAATTGATGTTTGTAAAGTGAATGAGTTACTTAGTTTCAACATTTCTTTTTTTCCACACAATGTAATTGACTTTTGATTCTCTGCGGAATAATCATTTCAACTTGAAGTGTAAATAGTAAAATAGAGAACCATATCAAAAGATATGAGAAGACGAAGCAACTAGTAACAAGTACTCTTTAAATCTTATGAATATACACATTTAAGAATGTAGCTTTTTAATTTAGCATGAAGTATTCATGCAACTAGAAAATTATGACTTACGCAACCGATTCAAACAATATTTGTTACATATAAGTACTTAAAATATTCTATAACTTGAATAATTATGGCTTTTTTAATTCATTTTAAAGTTTAAAAAAATATTTATTGTGTGTCGTAGTATGTACATAATTTTATTGTAATTTTAAATAAAATTGCACTCTTCAAATATGTCAAGAATAATTAACATTTAGGTAAAGTGTTAAAAAAAACAACATATTAACACTTTATAACAATATAAGTAAAACATTGAAGTTCTTTCCATCGTCCTACAAGTATATAAACTATTACTTATTATATTACAAGCTATTTGGTGCGTATATTGAAACCTATTTTACGGGAATTTCACAATTGTTCATTAAAAAAAATTATTTTAGGAGTTAATTCGTAATTTGGTTATTCTTTAAAAAAAGTTAACCTTAATAAATGAAAAATAATAATAATATTAATCGGCATCCTTCCGTTTCGCGAGACGATGGTACATCACCGTTGGGTTGGATTGCATTTCCTCGTGTGGCTATGCAGTCCTATCCTTGAGTGACAATCTTTTCCACAGCTTTTACACACGAGTTCTGTGTTTCCATAAATAATATGTTTTGGCCTTTCTCCTAACTCTTCTGTCTGCAGCCTCCTCCATCCTTCGCTCCTCGGCTACCATGACTCCCTCTTTTACAACTGTACGCCACTTAGATCTGTCTTCTGCCTTACACTCCCAGTCGCGTGTGCGTATTCTGGCTGCTTTAATGTCCCTTTCATGTTCATGACATATTTAAATCGCAGACGTGGGTGACCTGTTTTCCTCTTTCCCGATGCCAGTTCTCCATATAGGAGGTCCTTTGGGATGCGACCAGGGCTCATTCTTTTTCCATGTCCTAGCCATCCCAGGCGTCTCTCACTACGGATTGAGAACATGCTTTGGGTATTGACACGCATCAGGACCTCACTATTGGGCACTTTGTCCTGCCATTTAATACCAAGGATGCGACGTAAGGACCTCAAGTGGAAGCTATTAAAGTTGCACTCATGGGATGTATTAGTGGTCCATGTCTCGCTTCCATCTAGCAGCGTACTGATGACGCAGTCTCGATAGACACAGTTTGGTTTTCTCCGTTAGCTTGGTGTTTTGCCCGACCCGTTTATTTAGTTTAGCCATTGTGGTAGCTGCCTTGCCAATTCTACTGTTTGTTTCATCCTCAATGGACAGTGTATTGGAAACTATGGACCCCAAGTGGGTACAAATGTCCACAACCTCTAAGTTCCTAATAATATACTGACATAGGCATAGGTCAGCCCCTTAAAATGGTACAAATATTTTTGGAAATATCAGATTGTAAATTATTTTTATTTATTTAAAATGGTATTCATTTGAGATGTGCTTCGTTTTTTTTTCTTATGCATTTGACTTGTCACATGTCAATGCTTACTTTTTATATTCAAACTTAAATTTAGAATTTGTAAAGATTTATTTCAAAATCGGTTATGCTTTCTTTGCAGGCAAGGGAAACAACTACTACTGAGCATCCAAACGATTCAGCGAATCTTGAGAAAACTTCAATGATCCGTGCCATTGCGAGCTTTTGTAAAGCTACTAAACATTAAAGAAAAGGGCTCTCTAATCTAAACTGCTTAAACTCTCAGTTAGTTACAGTTTAAATGAAAAACAATTCTGCCGCAACAGATCTTATCCCAGGGTCTATTCTTGTCTAGGCATTTAAACATTTCAGTACTATTTGACGTAACGATGCCTTACAATCTCGTTCAACAACAACAACAACAACGGGGGTGACACAAAACTCACCGACAACATCAAGCTATTACACTTACAATGAGACTAAGCCTTGCAAGAGAAAACCTTTTGAACTCGTCCCTCAAAACTGGAAACCAAAATGAGTAGCTTCCTAAGAGCAGTTTCAGTAAGAAAATGGATTCACTTGTATTTTTTGAAATTTTTGTCTAGTTTATGATTTACCAAAGATTCCAACCTTGGCGGTTTATCTGTCTTACCTAGACAGATGCTCCTTCTATAAAGAGGATTATTGCGACCTACGCTCTTTTAAGAACGTGTTGCAGCGTTCACAGCCAAAGGCTATGAGGGATCACGCTATTCCAAGTGACTTTTGTTTCCGTAACTAGGGTCAGGTACAATGTTCTCTTTAAGCTGCGCGGCTGCGCAGCCGCGCAGATATCTGACCGACTCCGAGCAGCAGAATTACCGCGCATCAAATTTTGTAAAATAACGCACAAAAATTGGATTCAGCGCAAATTTTCACACGGGTTTTTTAACTTTGAACACGGACCAACGAACCTTAAAGGGAACATTGGTCAGGTACCCAATCGGAGCTGGGGTGACTTAGAGACACCTTTGGCCCCGGGAACAAATTCCTGCCTTTAGGGTGATTTGATCCGAGCGCGCATGCAATCGACCACGGTGCCCCATTTAACGGGAAGGTGATTTTTGGATTGAGCTGTATTTTTAACAAAGTTTTAACCCACAAATAAAGTGCAACCTTGGGTTGTGTCTGTCATCCCTTGTGAACGAAGGCAGTTGTTTGGTGTGTAAAGGCAGTTGTTTGGTGTGTAAAGGCAGTTGTTTGGTGTGTAAAGGCAGTTGTTTGGTGTGTAAAGGCAGTTGTTTGGTGTGTAAAGGCAGTTGTTTGGTGTGTAAAGGCAGTTGTTTGGTGTGTAAAGGCAGTTGTTTGGTGTGTAAAGGCAGTTGTTTGGTGTGTAAAGGAAGTTGTTTGGTGTGTAAAGGCAGTTGTTTGGTGTGTAAAGGAAGTTGTTTGGTGTGTAAAGGCAGTTGTTTGGTGTGTAAAGGCAGTTGTTTGGTGTGTAAAGGCAGTTGTTTGGTGTGTAAAGGCAGTTGTTTGGTGTGTAAAGGCAGTTGTTTGGTGTGTAAAGGCAGTTGTTTGGTGTGTAAAGGCAGTTGTTTGGTGTGTAAAGGCAGTTGTTTGGTGTGTAAAGGCAGTTGTTTGGTGTGTAAAGGAAGTTGTTTGGTGTGTAAAGGCAGTTGTTTGATGTGTAAAGGCAGTTGTTTGGTGTGTAAAGGCAGTTGTTTGGTGTGTAAAGGCAGTTGTTTGGTGTGTAAAGGCAGTTGTTTGGTGTGTAAAGGCAGTTGTTTGGTGACTAAAGGCAGTTGTTTGGTGTGTAAAGGCAGTTGTTTGGTGTGTAAAGGCAGTTGTTTGGTGTGTAAAGGCAGTTGTTTGGTGTGTAAAGGCAGTTGTTTGGTGTGTAAAGGCAGTTGTTTGGTGTGTAAAGGCAGTTGTTTGGTGTGTAAAGGCAGTTGTTTGGTGTGTAAAGGCAGTTGTTTGGTGTGTAAAGGCAGTTGTTTGGTGTGTAAAGGCAGTTGTTTGGTGTGTAAAGGCAGTTGTTTGGTGTGTAAAGGCAGTTGTTTGGTGTGTAAAGGCAGTTGTTTGGTGTGTAAAGGCAGTTGTTTGGTGTGTAAAGGCAGTTGTTTGGTGTGTAAAGGCAGTTGTTTGGTGTGTAAAGGCAGTTGTTTGGTGTGTAAAGGCAGTTGTTTGGTGTGTAAAGGCAATTGTTTGGTGTGTAAAGGCAGTTGTTTGGTGTGTAAAGGCAGTTGTTTGGTGTGTAAAGGCAGTTGTTTGGTGTGTAAAGGCAGTTGTTTGGTGTGTAAAGGCAGTTGTTTGGTGTGTAAAGGCAGTTGTTTGGTGTGTAAAGGCAGTTGTTTGGTGTGTAAAGGCAGTTGTTTGGTGTGTAAAGGCAGTTGTTTGGTGTGTAAAGGCAGTTGTTTGGTGTGTAAAGGCAGTTGTTTGGTGTGTAAAGGCAATTGTTTGGTGTGTAAAGGCAGTTGTTTGGTGTATAAAGGCAGTTGTTTGGTGTGTAAAGGCAGTTGTTTGGTGTGTAAAGGAAGTTGTTTGGTGTGTAAAGGCAGTTGTTTGGTGTGTAAAGGCAGTTGTTTGGTGTGTAAAGGCAGTTGTTTGGTGTGTAAAGGCAGTTGTTTGGTGTGTAAAGGCAGTTGTTTGGTGTGTAAAGGCAGTTGTTTGGTGTGTAAAGGCAGTTGTTTGGTGTGTAAAGGCAGTTGTTTGGTGTGTAAAGGCAGTTGTTTGGTGTGTAAAGGCAGTTGTTTGGTGAGTAAAGGCAGTTGTTTGGTGTGTAAAGGCAGTTGTTTGGTGTGTAAAGGCAGTTGTTTGGTGTGTAAAGGCAATTGTTTGGTGTGTAAAGGCAGTTGTTTGGTGTGTAAAGGCAGTTGTTTGGTGTGTAAAGGCAGTTGTTTGGTGTGTAAAGGCAGTTGTTTGGTGTGTAAAGGCAGTTGTTTGGTGTGTAAAGGCAGTTGTTTGGTGTGTAAAGGCAGTTGTTTGGTGTGTAAAGGCAGTTGTTTGGTGTGTAAAGGCAGTTGTTTGGTGTGTAAAGGCAGTTGTTTGGTGTGTAAAGGCAGTTGTTTGGTGTGTAAAGGCAGTTGTTTGGTGTGTAAAGGCAGTTGTTTGGTGTGTAAAGGCAGTTGTTTGGTGTGTAAAGGCAGTTGTTTGGTGTGTAAAGGCAGTTGTTTGGTGTGTAAAGGCAGTTGTTTGGTGTGTAAAGGCAGTTGTTTGGTGTGTAAAGGCAGTTGTTTGGTGTGTAAAGGCAGTTGTTTGGTGTGTAAAGGCAGTTGTTTGGTGTGTAAAGGCAGTTGTTTGGTGTGTAAAGGCAGTTGTTTGGTGTGTAAAGGCAGTTGTTTGGTGTGTAAAGGCAGTTGTTTGGTGTGTAAAGGCAGTTGTTTGGTGTGTAAAGGCAGTTGTTTGGTGTGTAAAGGCAGTTGTTTGGTGTGTAAAGGCAGTTGTTTGGTGTATAAAGGCAGTTGTTTGGTGTGTAAAGGCAATTGTTTGGTGTGTAAAGGCAGTTGTTTGGTGTGTAAAGGCAGTTGTTTGGTGTGTAAAGGCAGTTGTTTGGTGTGTAAAGGCAGTTGTATGGTTGTGTAAAGGCAGTTGTTTGGTGTGTAAAGGCAGTTGTTTGGTGTGTAAAGGCAGTTGTATGGTTGTGTAAAGGCAGTTGTTTGGTGTGTAAAGGCAGTTGTTTGGTGTGTAAAGGCAGTTGTTTGGTGTGTAAAGGCAGTTGTATGGTTGTGTAAAGGCAGTTGTTTGGTGTGTAAAGGCAGTTGTTTGGTGTGTAAAGGCAGTTGTTTGGTGTGTAAAGGCAGTTGTTTGGTGTGTAAAGGCAGTTGTTTGGTGTGTAAAGGCAGTTGTTTGGTGTGTAAAGGCAGTTGTTTGGTGTGTAAAGGCAGTTGTTTGGTGTGTAAAGGCAGTTGTTTGGTGTGTAAAGGCAGTTGTTTGGTGTGTAAAGGCAGTTGTTTGGTGTGTAAAGGCAATTGTTTGGTGTGTAAAGGCAGTTGTTTGGTGTGTAAAGGCAGTTGTTTGGTGTGTAAAGGCAGTTGTTTGGTGTGTAAAGGCAGTTGTTTGGTGTGTAAAGGCAGTTGTTTGGTGTGTAAAGGCAGTTGTTTGGTGTGTAAAGGCAGTTGTTTGGTGTGTAAAGGCAGTTGTTTGGTGTGTAAAGGCAGTTGTTTGGTGTGTAAAGGCAGTTGTTTGGTGTGTAAAGGCAGTTGTTTGGTGTGTAAAGGCAGTTGTTTGGTGTGTAAAGGCAGTTGTTTGGTGTGTAAAGGCAATTGTTTGGTGTGTAAAGGCAGTTGTTTGGTGTGTAAAGGCAATTGTTTGGTGTGTAAAGGCAGTTTGTGGTGTCTAAAGGCAGATGTTTTGTTGTGTACAATAAATGGATTGTTGGTGTTATTCTTAGATACGATCAAGCCAAACAATGTCCTTGTATTCAGAAATTGAGAAGTTGCTTACTTTATAGAAAATACCAGTTTAGAAGACATTTCCTCATCCGTTTCGTTTCTAAATTCCGTAATTTTAAAAAACAAATTACTTTGAAGCTTTGACCTTTAAAAGCTATTTTTACACGCTTTTATTTAACTCACACTGTTTGTATGTTGTATCCGTCAAATCTTGTAACGTAAAATTAAACCACTTCCGATGGTCCTAGAGATCACAAAATTTTACCACAGATAGATCTTGAATGACAATTCATTGTATCAAAATTTCAGATCGATCGAATGTACCGCAATTAAATAAATGCATTTTTAGTTTATCTTTATATATAATATGTATCCGTTCTATTCTTGACTTTCACGTGAATGTCACCGGAGTTCACCACCAGCCAACGGTGACCACATTCCAGGTGTTAAACAGCTCAGTAATACGAAAGTAAATCTAGATTGACATGATAATACAAGAGGAACAACTGGAATTTGTGTAGCCTTGTTGGCCGAATTGTTAACGTAATGGATTTTCTACCTGGAGGTACTGGGTTCAATTTTCTGTTGGGGAAACTTTTTTTTTAATACATAAATTTGTAATTAATAATCTATCTTTTTACCACTATCACATTTAAGTTATAGACAACGAAATTTGACTAATTAAATTGAATTGTTTATGTCAAAAAATGGAATTTAAAAAATTTTGATACTAAAAAGTAGAAAATAAAATATTTAAAAAATCTTTTTTTAAAAGCACGCGCTTTTATTTACATATAGAAAGTGCACTAAAAAGAAGAAAATAAAAAATATTCTATGATAACAGATGAAATGACTGAATCTATCCACTGCGCATAAAAGCGTGAGGCGCTCATCACAACTCTCTATCATGTACAAGGCTGCGAAACATAAATACAAATTTGTATGAATGTTAATAAAAATTAAAATTTTCAAAACTTTGATCATAATTCATAGACATGCTACTATCATATTAATTAGAAATATTTATATGTATGCAAAACAATAGCTTCAAAGAGAAATGATATGTGATGGGCGCCCCACACTTTTATGTGCAGTGGATAGATTCAGTCATTTCACCTGTTATCATAGAAAATTTTTATTTTCTTCTTTTAAGTGCACTTTCTATATGTAAATAAAAGCGCGTGCTTTTTTAAAAAAGAAGTTTTAAATATTTTATTACCGATACTTTCACCACATTTTAAAGGTGAATTATAAAATGCAATCATTTAACAAACCTTGGCTACTTGTATTTATTGAATGTTCTCATGTAACCTTCGTAAACGCTACCGGTAAAAGAATGTAATAATTTTTTTAAAAAAATATTTCTGAAACTATGAGTAAGAAACTGTAAGTAACCACGCAACATATACTAAAAAACTATAAAAGTCGTTAAAATGCTTTTTAATTAATAGAAATTACCAAAGCTGTCTGACAGAGTTACCGTCATTATTTACTCAAAAACTTACACACACAAACATACACAAAACACCACCCCAAAAAAAATCAGAACTGCAAGGCAACGACTGCAGTTTATTTTCCAAACACCATTGGCTACTATATTACGATATATTCTTAATTCAATGAAATTAAATAATTGCTATTTTTGTTCAAGTAAACACTTTCTTTCTCAATTTGATAATTTAACGATGTCATTTCTAAAATTTGCAAACTTTTTTTAAATTAAATATTTACCACAATTTTTATTTAATTTACAACGAAATATTGATGTCTTTTTTAAAGTCAATACTCTCCAACTTTTAAAGTATGGTGTCTAATTCCATGCAACCATTTGTAAAACATGTAGTTCAGTTGAGCATGACTTGAGTCATGGTTGGCTGACCGTGAATTATTTTCTTCCCGTTAACGACCATTAGATGACCACAACTTTTATTCGTTCGGTGTGCTTAAGCTACAAAACAAACAACGACAGAAGAAAAGTAACGATGTTCTATGCGGAGAACAAGCCATAAAAAAACTTAACATTTTTCTCTATAAATAAAATTATGCTAAAACCAGCCTCGCGTTTGCCGTCTCATGTATCCTTATAGTGTAAGGTCCGTTTCTGATGAGGTAACGTTATTTTCCATATGTTGGACTTTTTTCACAACCTTTGCTGCACAAATAGAAATCGTTTAAGTCATTACCCCACAGGAGCTGCTGGCAAACGTAAGGAGTGAATTACATATACCATAATATAATAAATGTGTGTAACATTCTCGTATTATTTGATCACTTTTCTTTTTCCATTCACATTTTTGTTATTGTTTTAATTAACTCTAGGCAATGAGCCACTCCTACAAATGTGTCTCTCGGAGGCAAGCACCCCCCCCCTTTGCCCTCAACTTGTTACGCCACAGGTTAAGCTTTATTGTTGAATTTCCAATGATCATACACACTTACATGTAACACAAAAACAATTTATATTGAAAGACATAAGCGTTAATAAAACCCTAATGTATAATTTAATACAATTTAGGGACAGTTTTATTTTAACCACAGAGCCTTTATTTGAAAACATACGTCCTGTTTATCTATTTTCTTCAGAGTTTGATATTCAAAGTTAGTCAACTCAATAAATTCTTTTTCTTTTGCAACAGACAATTGTTTATTTTTACTTTCTAAAATTTCTGAATAGATGCTTTAAAGTCTATGATTTTATGACAGAGAGAATCAATTGTGTTATATAAACTGAGGAAGTGATATAACAAAGGACCTCATAAAAAAAGTCTTGAATATTTGCAATTATCAGTGCAATCAGTGCAGTTCAGAAGCTGTTATGTGACAGGATCAACTTGAAAATATTGTTTTAAAAACAATAATTGAAAAGACAAACCATAGACAAATGTATTATTTTTGGTCGGTTTTGTTTTTAAATCTTTTATATTAACTCGTGGCGTCTGGTTGCTCGATTGCTTGCTTGACTAAAAAAAACTTTGGATCGATTTGTAGCCCACTTCCTCGTATGCTAGCGAGCTGAAATTTAGCTGGCAGACTATGGCAAACGATCAAAATGATCTATCAAAATGTCAGCTATTATTGACTATACTTTTTTCTAAATATATCCCCGATCTGCAAATGTAAATGCTAGTAATTTCTAGTATGTCTCGCAATGCGCACTATGTGAAACATGTTTTTATAACCTTTTTCCCGTGAACAAATCGAGCTGAAATTTAGCAGGCAGACTATAAATCCTTTATATATTTGAGACTATAACTAAAATTTTGGAATTTTGGATTGTCGTGTGATGCGTATTATAATGAACATTCTTTTAGTTCTCTCTCGTGTATAAAGGATTTAGAGTCAAAAACTTGTTGTTTTTTTACGTTTTTTTAAATTTATGTTTTGTGTAATTGTGGCCAAATCCACTTCCTGTCTTATTAATGCACACTTTTCCCAAGTGGATATATAGTCATGTTGGAAATGTAACATTTCCTGTGTACACCGGGACAACGTGGCGAGTTAGAACTATATGAATATTTCCTGTGTACACCTTGACAATGTGGCGAGTTAGAACTATATGAACAATTCCTGTGTAAACTTCGACAATATGGCGAGTTAGAACTATATGAATATTTCCTGTGTACACCTTGACAATGTGGCGAGTTAGAACTATATGAATATTTCCTGTGTACACTTGGATAATGTGGCTCCAATTCTGGAAACATTCGGTTAAAAAATTGTAGTCGTGCTAATTTCTATTGCAAGTAATTAAAAGTTTTGTTTAGTTATTAATGTTTTTGTTATTGATGTCTATTTATCACTTGTTTTTAATATGAAGCGTGTTGAGCCCAGCCCCCGTCTGTGTTACTGAAATATGTAAGTTCTCATATTATTATTGTTTAGATCATATTGCTAGTTTATAGGATTTAATTGTCATTTCCATTTTTTACAGATTTATTTTAGGGCTGTTATCGATTAATTTAAATTTAATCGTTAACTTTTGAAAAATTATCGATTAATTAATCGATAATTTTTATTAAAGCCAAAAATAAAAATTTATGGCGTCATTAAACTCAACATTTCAAGGGGAGTAACAAAAACAGGTAATTCACAATTTTATTTATTTTATTGAGTTATTTCCCCTGTTTCCCTGCGCTAATGTCGTCAGCCAATTTTAGTTTAAGTCTGCCGGTCCACATAAATTAATAAAATAAATTGTAATATTACGCGGGAGATGTTTGTACGTAAAAAAATATATAAATTATTATTAATTATTAATAATTAATTATTTATTAATAAAATTTATAAAATATATTATAAATATTTTCTATAATTTTAATCGAATTCTTATCGATTAAAATAATTTTAGCGATAAAATTTTTTAACGATTAATCGAGAGATTAATCGATAATTTCCGCAGCCCTAATTTATTTTTTATCACTTCAGAAACACGTCTTTTTTCATGTTCATTTCTTCATTTTAGGTGAACAAATCACCTCAAAGTGTATTTTTCTCATTCCAATTTTTAGATTTTAATTTTTTTTAATGAATAATATAAATTCTCGTTTATTTTTATAAAGACCAAATTCAATTGTAACTACTCGAGAACTGGACACAATTTTCAACTGTTTACGTAACCACTTGTTTTTCTAATAATCTTTAACAAATATTTAAAGAGCAAATGTAAATCTTTATTTTTATATATGAACGGGATAAGACGTTTTTTTTTGTTGTTTTTTTTTAAAATTGTTTTTCTTATAGGCAAATCTTACCGTTAACAATTTTAAATTTCGATGAGAGAAAAATGTAAGTGTTGGCACTTAAGTTTCAGTCAAAATAAAATTAACTTAAAACATTTTTCCTTACCACAATTGTTTATGTTCAAAAAATATATTTAAAATATCTTTACTTTGCGACGAAAATTCTATTTCTTTTCTCGCCGAATTTAAAAATTATTGTTAGTAAACACAACAGTACCAATGCACTTTTAAATTAAAATCTATGATTAAAAAAAAATTTTTTACATTGTATTTTTTTTTAGTCAAACTGCAATTTCCATGCGTTGTGCATACAAAAATATGTTTTTTTAAAATTTGTTTGTTGAGATGTTTCATAAAGCTGTCAATCTTACGGCCTATCATTGCTCCTGCCCGTGTTTTAGCTAAATTAACATACACTATGAGAATCTGTCACCTGTCCTTAAAAGTCAACTTACATCTCATACAATAATACACATACAACATTTTGTTATTTATTTCATTAAGATTTATTCATCTCATTGAAATGCCCAACTTGGCTGGTACGTCTCAATAGTAGTTGTTGCCTTTGCCTGTAAGGGGTACGACAAATATTATATTAGACATAAATTTGAACCGAATGAATTTCTTTATCGTTAAAATTTGATTGCAAAAATCAACATTTTGTTTCCGAGAGTATTATTTTTATAAGTCATTTATATTTCGTGATTAAATAAGTTTTGAAAAAATTTTAATAACAGAACTTAACAAAATGTATATTTCATCTCTATTAGCCACTTCGTGGAATCTAATGAATAATATGCAAAAAAACTCAATTAGACATTAAGTAGTTTTTATTAAGGAATAATCATGGAAGTAAAAGGTCCCAAAATAAACTTTACTATATGACCCGAAAGGCTAGCAAAAGTATCAAGTGTAACATACAAAAAATCCCCCAAGTGTCATAACAGCAACACCTCAAAATAAAAAGAAATTAATTTTTAAAAAATAAAAATAATATTTAAAAAATAACAATGACATGGTATTAAAATCGTGCACCTAACAAATATACGAAACGTTCTTTACATACCATAACCTCCAACTGGGATGACAACAGCTTTGCCGACACCACCTCCATAACCATAACCACCTCCATAACCACCTCCATAACCATAACCACCACCGAGACCCCAGCCTCCTCCGAGTCCACCGAAGCCTCCACCGAGTCCACCGTAGCCTCCTCCGTATCCACCGCGACCGCCAAGACCGAGCCCGATCAGGCCGATTCCACCGTATCCACCGCCATAGCCTCCACCGTATCCACCGCCATAGCCTCCACCGTATCCACCATATCCACCGCCATATCCGAATCCACCAAATCCGGTGGCGCTAGCGAGAGCGACCAGGCAAAGAATGGCGAGTACTGATTTGTACATTGTCTGTGAAAGTAAATGAAAAGTTTACATGTGACCTGTTAATATTAAACTCCTATAATTTTCTAAGAAAACGTTTAATTATTTGTTTTGCTTTATATCTATACTGAAGCCCGCGCCATCCCATATTATTATATTTTTTGTCTTTAATTCTTCTCTGCGATTAGATAATAAATCTATTCATCATGAATTTTTAAAATAATATTCAATAAACAAAGTTAAGACGCTTTGTTTTTGACATTTTTCAGTAATGGAAATTTAAAATGCTAAGCGCTTTTCAACTTAAATAAGACATTTTGCATTAAGTAATATTGAAAAACATATGTTTCTTTAATTCAGCAATCAATTATCAGATTTAATTCTACTTTAGCGGATGCTAAATTGCTAACCATGAATGATTGTTTGAAATTAAAGTCAGTCTAGAAAGTTTGTTAACGTTATGACATTGGTATTTGATGTGTTCACTTACCAAGTTTTTTAGGACTACTACAGGTGGTTGGACAGCAGACTGGAGTTGTTGTGAGTGGACACAGTCGTGTGAAGACTTATATACACGTCGGGACGTTCACGCGAGGTGGTGGGTCGGGAGACTGACGTGTACTTAATATCACCGCCCCGAGCTGAGCCAGGGGGAATTAATGTATGAAACTGTTAAGCGGACCCAGCGGTGAGTGAGACAGGTGATAGATGTAACAGAGATCAACAGCTTGTGGTGTATTATCTCATCAACTCAGAGGATGTTTTAGCATGAGATTTGGCGGGACAAGATTACTACACAAACTTTTAGACACAACTTTACTTTTCGTACACACTTTTTCATCGGGTTCCTTCGTCATCTAATTTCAGAGGATTTTTTGAACCGCTGTTCGACCCACTTTGCACCCACTTCACATGAAAATAAAACGTTTTCAAATACTTCAGGTCGCCATTTATTTGCCTTTACTTTTTTTTAATGGCATGCTCATAAGCTATATATTCTGTCGTCAATTTTCTACTGAGACTAAAATAAAATGTTTTGATGTTAGTTGAATTAAAAATAATTTTAAGTGACGTTAGTTTAATATAAAAAAACCAAAAACGTTTGATGTAATTTAAAAAGTTTTGCTGTTAATTTATAATTTTGTTAATTTATTTTAAAAAATTTAAAAAATCACTTTTGATGTTAGAGTAATAAAAACAAATAAAAACAACTTTAGAATTCATTGTCAGATACCTTGAAGAATTCTGAAGCTTTCGTGTTTTAAAAGTTGACTGAAAAACTCATTTAATCGCTCTACTCTAGTGATACTTTTTTGTTATTTGTTTAAATTTTGGCATCAATTTTATTATTAAATCCCTTATATTAACTTCACCGCCGTCTCTGTCTTGGGCGGGTGGAAAAACAGAAGTAAAAAATGACCCACTTCCCGTGATCCGATCGAGCTGAAATTTGGCACACGGACCCGTCTCACCTAACAATGCATCTTATCAAAATTTCAGATCGATCGAAATAAATTAATGCATTTTTAGTTTATCCTTATATAACGTATATAATTAAAATTCACGGGTTGTTATTGTTTTTTTTCCCCACGTGAGAGTTTGAGTTGATGCTTTGACGTCGACCCATCGAAGTACCGGCGTGCTTTTGTTTACATTTTACGTGTCATGCTGAGCTCAGTCCCCCCCCCTAGGGCTATGAAGCAAAGTTCAGTTAAGACAGATTCAGTCTGTAAATGCTTGTCGCGTTTGAAAATAATCAATACTGTTAGTTATCTCATATATAAGGGATTTATAGTCAAAAACTTTGTTTTTACGGGTTTGTTTTATTTTTGTTTCTCTTTAAGGTTTGGTGTAAATCAATAAAATAAAAACAATAGATTTAATTCAACAATTCTAAAGTTGTCGTAGAAATGTCCCTTTTGTTATATGAAAGTTGTGCTTCCTTAAAGTCCGCATGACCCAGACCAGAGGTCAGAGTTTGACGCATGTGTCATGGACATGATGACCTGAAAGTGAGATTAGCAGCTCAAGGAAAGAAACACACAAGGGGCGGAGAGACCTTCTTTTTTTTAACGATTCCTGGGATTATTCACCTAATTGAGTTAAGACAACTTCAAGCACATGAGCTGTTAATTTCTATAGACCCTTCATACGATTAATGTCATGCCCCACAACACCCCTACCCATGCATGTCTTTAACTTCCCGGTCCGCAGGAGGTCTGGCCTACATATATAATAAAGTCTCTTGACAGGTCCAGTGCATTCACAAGTCTCCAGTCTACCGTCCGGCTACTTGTCTCTACAAATCGGTGAGTGGACACATGAGTGTTCCTATGTTCCTATGTTCCTAGTCGGGTTGTACTGGCTTAACTGTAAATATTGACTGGAAGACGAGAACTTTTCAACTCAAAAACAATTGTTTTGAAAGCTGAACTTTTCACTGTTATGTTATTGATATGATTTATAGAGTAACTGTTATTCCCCTTTAGAATTAGATAAATAAATAGTGGAACCAGTTGTGTAAATGTTCTAAGTCAAGTAACGACACCATTTTTAAAAAAAAACTTTCAAGGAACGAGATTCTTAAGAATTTTGATGCAGGATGCGATGTGTGGGGCAGTCTGATTATTCATATCTCTAAGTCTTATCAGCGCTAAACATTATGTGAAAATTTTGAGACAAAATACATGTTTGATTCACCCTAAAACGTTAATATGGTAAACAGTAAAGACTTGTTTAATCTTCTACTTCCCCTCAATGCCTTAATCTTACAGCCTGTCTACGCTAAGACAAACTTCTCCTTTAAACGAGACTTTTCATTTCATCATTCCCAGGGGCGGATTAAGACTGCACGGGGCCCCTGGCTGCAATTCAAAATGGGGCCCTATCCAGCCAGTGTACCTTTAGATAAAATGATTGCTAGCAGCTAATATAAGACTGTAATTTGTAGATATTCATCCAAAATGATTATTCATGAAAAAACCGAATTCGAAGAAATAACTTTTTGCCGGTATCCTAAAATTGAGTGTAAAAGACAATTTATAAAATTAAAAAAACACATGAAAAAAGAATTTCACACCCCACCCGGGGATCGAACCCGCCACAGCTTGCACCATAAGCCTTAGTACTTCACATTCGGCCACGAGAGATCATTTAAGGTCGTCAATTTAAAATATATATATAATATTTTTTAATAATTTCTGTTATTGAGCCTATCAAAATCAGCAGTTTTTCGACTGCTAAGACTATCGTGTGGGAAAAGATATTTTAATAGATGAGATTTTATTAATTTAACATATTTTCAGCAATTCATGTATACATTTGTCCACATTTATTATAAAATATGCTAAGTTTGAGGGCCCTAAATCATCGGGGGCCCCTGGCTTTAGCCCGTTCAGCCCCCCCCTTAATCCGCCATAGATCATTCCCCCCCCCCTTAAGACCTCGTGGTCGTAGGGGGTTCTAGTGTTCCATTAAAACTGTCTCGGGACCTCGTAGACTCCTCTCCAAGTCAGCGTTTGAAATTTTAGCAATAGCCATTCGTAAATATTTTTTTAATGCGGCTTAACATGGGCTTGCGCGCTATTGACTTCGCTATCCAATACATACACACTGCAAAAATTTGCTTTATCTTTTCTCTCCATAAAGGGGGGAAAAAGCTTTTATATCAATGAAATAGAAATTGAAAACTGTTGAAATAAATAGATGGTAGGTGATGATGGGGGAAAACACATCCCTTCGGCTCTTTTAGTAAAAGTAATATTAAGAATATTTACTGTAATAATAAAAAAAATAGATTTCATGTTTGACAGAAGGGATCTTGTTTATTCCAGACAATGTACAAAACTGTGCTCGCCGTTCTTTGCCTGGTCGCTCTCGCTAGCGCCACCGGATTCGGTGGATTCGGATATGGCGGTGGATATGGTGGGATATGGTGGAGGATATGGCGGAGGATACGGTGGAGGCTATGGCGGCGGATACGGTGGAATCGGCCTGATCGGGCTTGGTCTTGGCGGTCGCGGTGGATACGGAGGAGGCTACGGTGGATACGGGAGGCTTCGGTGGACTCGGTGGAGGCTTCGGTGGACTCGGAGGAGGCTGGGGCTCTCGGTGGTGGATGGGGCCATGGAGGTGGTTATGGTTATGGAGGTGGTGTCGGCAAAGCTGTTGTCATCCCAGTTGGAGGTTACGGTAAGTTACGAGGTTATGCCAAGATACGATGTTATGGTTAGCTAAGAGATTTATTTATCTATGGTTAAATAAAACTTAATCAACTGGCAATAGTATAATTTAAATACACAACTTGGGCATCTTATATTGCTTTAGTTATCTTTAAATTTTTAGCTATTCAAAAATTCTAAAACATGGACTGGTCAAAAGACGGAGTTTTACAGTGAAATGTTATCAATCTCATAGGTTTTTCCTAAAATTATCACACACCTTTTCGAAAACTGTATAATTACTGATTTTTCATATGGCTATAAAATGAATGGGAACCAATTGAAGGTTGAAATGTATTTGGAAATAACACTGATCTTAGAATAAACGGAAAAAAATGTTATAATTTTTCTGCATATACATGTATTTTAAAAAATTATTTTCCAAACACAAATGTGTTTTCTTGCGTACTGTGACTATAAATGTGTTGTTCGTCCGTCGTAGTCGACGATGACCCCTCTCGTCATATTTGTATTTGACCCGTACTATAAATACTTGATGTGAGAATGTACAACTGTCATGCTTTATTGTAATCATATTAATGTTAATGTGTATCATTTTGTTGGCTTTTATTTTTATCCAAACAGGAAAGGGCAACAACTATTATTGAGAACCTGATTGTGCCAAAGATACTATGTAAAAAAACAACACAAACGACTCATTTGTTGTTTTATGAGTTGAATAAATGTATTTGTAAAAAGTTTTAAAATTGTTTTAAATCTTTTGTGATATCTGTTTGAGTTCATGTGCGAATGAAATGGTTGAGATTATCGTTAAATAAATTTGGTCATAACAAAATAATCAAAACAAATATTGGACAATATTAACTACAGCATGGCGGAGGGAAGGTGACGGCAGTAGCGCGTTCGCCTCACAAGCTAGGGGGTGTGAGATCTGTTGAATGACTATCGCTAAAAAGTCCTCCGCTGACCTGGAGAGGAGATGGGCGCCGCCACGGTCTACCAAGCCCCGAGAAAGTTATAATGGAAACATTAGAACCCCCTACGACCACGAGGTTATGGGACACACAAAAAACACAACCCCCCAAAAAAACTATAGCATACGGGTATCAACTGACCCAATATAATTAGGTAAACATTCGGTAACATCTACCTTATTGGTCCCATATGGTGTCTATCATTTATTTATTCCGGCCCAAGACATGTCCTTGCAAAGTGTCCCAAATAGTGCAAAAAAAAGTTCATTTTCATTTCAATAGTTTATTGATGTTAGAATCGGATTGTGCTGAGAATAGCGGCCAGGTTTCGGAATATTTTCCGGGGATCCTTATAACTGTCGTCTTTTAAGAAAAAGATTTTTTTATTTTTAATCACGAAAACAACGAGGAATAAAATACCATTCTGCTTTAAACATTATAATTATAAGCAACATGTGCACATTAGGTACAGTGTGCATAATTTATGACAATCGTTCGATGCAGATAAAGTTACATTGTAAGATTAGATAAAGTTTCATTGTAAGATTAGATAAAGTTACATTGTAAGATTAGATAAAGTTACATTGTAAGATTAGATAAAGTTACATATTAAGATTAGATAAAGTTACATTGTAAGACTAGATAAAGTTACATTGTAAGATTAGATAAAGTTACATATTAAGATTAGATAAAGTTACATTGTCAGATTAGATAAAGTTACATTGTCAGATTAGATAAAGTTACATTGTCAGATTAGATAAAGTTACATTGTAAGATTAATTAAGATTTGATTTTTTTTACAAATTAGTTGTCAAAATGAAATGTTAGTGTGTTCTTAATACACTGCACACAACGTTTTTGTTTGTACCCAAATTGGTTTCGTAACAAAGCGGTCAAAGTGTTGGCCTGTAACATTGGTTTCGTAACAAAGCGGTCACAGCGTTGGCCTGTAACATTGGTTTCGTAACAAAGCGGTCACAGCGTTGGCCTGTAACATTGGTTTCGTAACAAAGCGGTCACAGCGTTGGCCTGTAACATTGGTTTCGTAACAAAGCGGTCACAGCGTTGGCCTGTAACATTGGTTTCGTAACAAAGCGGTCACAGCGTTGGCCTGTAACATTGGTTTCGTAACAAAGCGGTCACAGCGTTGGCCTGTAACATTGGTTTCGTAACAAAGAGGTCACAGTGTTGGCCTGTAACATTGGTTTCGTAACAAAGCGGTCACAGTGTTGGCCTGTAACATTGGTTTCGTAACAAAGCGGTCAAAGTGTTGGCCTGTAACATTGGTGTCGTAACAAAGAGGTCACAGTTTTGGCCTGTAACATTGGTCGAAAAGGGGTTGGCCTCTTCGTTGCTCGACAGACGAGTAGGGTTGCGGTGCTGACCACAACCCGAAACCAACAACTCCTGGCAAGCAATGCCGAAGTCCGATATGTTAGGTGTTCGGCGCTAGTCACATACGATTACAGTCGCTGTACGAATCACAGGCTGAGCATCAGATGCAATGCCGATGATGAAAACCACAGTACCCGTTGAGTGTCGGGTTATTCTGAAGCAACCGTTTCGTCCCCCTAATTTTACTATCATCGCTATTGAGCGGTGCCGGTTAAGGGCCAGGGGCGCCAGTACGGACTAGCAAAAGGTACCGCAAAGAACGCAGCGCACGCCAACTCTGAGGAAACCTTATGGTGGGGGTTACGCCCTCGGTAGGTCTTCGATGATCCCCCGCTTTGCGGCAGTCCTAACCGTGGAGACTCGTGTGCTTTTCCGGAGAGGCGCCGAAGTGGTAGCGAGTTGAAGTAGGGAAAACTCAACCCCTCCTAGTGAGGTCAACTTTAGTGGGAGGCATTTTCGACCTAGTGTCCTGGATGTCCAGGGGGCCGCTTCAGAAGCGACCGCTCCGGGGGGTTTCTCAGCTGTTACGTCCCCTTGGGGGAGGGGGCCATATAGCTGAGGTTGTCTTCCGGGATTGTTAAATTCCATTTAATTTGTACTAAATAAAGAGCTGCAATCCACCATTAAATTCCTAATTTAATTTAATTTAAAAAATAAAATCCCTATTCTGTAGAGAATCTGGAGTTGCTTGATTTTCCAAAGCATTTAGTATCAGTGTGGTTAGATCTTATGGCTTGAAAAGATGAGGATGTAACTGAATAATTTACAGGTGAAAAATAAAAAATACTACTTGATACGAGATTAAGGATTCAAATCTAAATATATTTGTTTTAAATGTCTATATGATCCTGGCCATTGTTCCTTATATTCGTTTAGGATGTGTCTCTGAATGTGATTTTTTTTCTTTAAATTTTTTGCCTCATGTTTTGAAAGATTGTGTAAAGTCAGGATATGTTTATTATTAAGTTCGTGGTTTTAATATTTCTTGGTTCCATAGATCTGAACAGGCCTCTACATAGCTTTAAAGATCCTTGTCTTTAAATAGCATCATACTTTTCTAGAAACACAGACATTCTTTGTTGTTTGAATTCTGTCATTGCCTTCCCCACCAGGGCCGGACTAAGGGAATTGGAGGCCCTAGACAAAATGAATTTTGTTGCCCTATATGTAATAAAAAAAATTAAAAAGATATGGAACGATTCTTGTTTTTATTATTGGTACGAAACTGCCTGTAAAATTTCAGCACGTTAGCATACGAGGAAGTGGGTTAGAAATCGATCAAAAGTTTTGGCGACAAGCAATCAAGCAATCAAGCATTCAAGCAATCAAGGGTGCAGACACCACGAGTTAATATAAAGGATTTAAAAGTGTATACATACTTTGTGTACATTTTAGGAATATTTCGTATTTATCATACAAGGAACAGTTACTTGGGCTTTTGCAGAAGAAAAAAAACAACCTATTATAAAATGCTTTGTGTACATTTAAGAAAGTTTAATATAACGTATTTATCATACAAGGACAAGTTAGTTGGGCTTTTGAAAAAGGTGGGCGTCGTAGAAGCTCTTAAAAAGGGGGCGCCGCAGGCGCCACGGCGCAGCAGCACAAACTAGTATACACTATAAGAATGTAGCTTTTTAATGAAGTATTCCTGCACCTAGAAAAGTATGCCCTATAGCTGGGTTGCCAGTACTATTTGTTACATTTAAGCATTAAAGACATGATATATCTTGAGCAATTATGGTTTTCTGAACTCAATTTAAAGTAACAAAAAATTGTTTATCGTGTGTTGTATTATATAAATCATTTTATTGTAATCTCAAACAAAATTGCACTCTTCAAAGATGACAAGAATAATTAACATTTAGGTAAAGTGTTCCAAAAAAAAATAACATATAAACAATTTATAACAAAATCAGTAAAACATTTAAGTTCTTTCCATTGTCCTAAAAGTATATACGTACTGTTGTTTATTACAAGCTATTTGGTGAGTAAATTTAAACCTATTTTACGGGAATTTCACAATTGTTCATTTAAAAAAATTATTTTAGGAATTAATTCGTAATTTTGTTATTCTTTTAAAGTTATTAAATCTTAATGTATGTTCATTTTCTACAAACCTAATAAAAAAACCTAATACAAAAAAATGATTATAATAAAAATTAAATATACTAAATATATAAAAGCCCAAGTCTCCGGATGTGGAACGCTGAGGAACGATGTACAACAGTCTATAGCAGTTAAAAATCGTGTGGTGATTATTAGCACTGTAAAAATATTTAACATGACGTCATTGTTTGATCTTATATTTAGAAAAAGGTGTGCATAAAAAGGTGTGCAAATTAATTACAAATTAAAGACGCGCTGTAAAAAATATATATTATATGACGTCATTCTTTTAGCTTATATCTTAATTTTGGAAAAGGGAACGATGTAAAAATAGGATTTCAGGATTTATAATTATAAAATACTTTGTGTACATTTCAGGAAGTTTAATATTTCGTATTTATTTATTATAAGTTACCTGGGGTTTTGACAAAAAAAGTGGGCGCGTAGGCGCCCTACAACCCCTAGTATACTAATAATAGTATTAGTAATTAGCATCCTTTCGTCTCGCGAGACGATGGTGCATCACCGTTGGGTTGGGTTGCATTTCCTCGTGTGGCTGAGCAGTCCTATCCTTGAGTTGCAGTCTTTACCACAGCTTTTGCACACGAGTTCTGCGATTCCTTACGTTTTAGCATTTCTCCTAGCTCTGGCGTCTGCAGCATCCCCCATCCTTCGCTCCTCGGCTACTATGACGCCCTCCTTGACAACTGTGCGCCACGTAGATCGGTCTTTTGTTTTACATTCCTAGTCACTTGTGCTTATTTTGGCTGCTTTCGTGTCCCTCTAGCAGACATCTTTAAATCGGAGACTTGCGCTACGTGTCTTCCTCTTTCTCGATGCCAGTTCTCCATATAGGAGGTCCTTGGGGATGCGACCAAGGCTCATTATTTCTACATGTCCTAGCCATCTTAATCGTCTTTCACTAAGGATTGAGAACATGCTTTTGGTATTGGCACGCATCAGGACCTCACTATGTGGCACTTTGTCCTGTCATTTAATACCAATGATGCGACGCAGGCATCTCAAGTGGAAGTTATTAAGCTTGCGCTCATGGGATGTATAAGTGGTCCATGTCTCACTCCCACATAGCAGCGTACTGATGACGCAGGCTGGATAGACACACAGTATGGTTTTCTCGGTTAGCTTGGTGTTTTGCCAAACACGTTTATTTAGTTTAGCCATTGTTGCAGCTGCCTTTCCAATTCTACTGTTCACTTCGTCCTCGATGGATAGTGTATTAGAGACCTTGGACCCCAAGTCACGGTTTGACAGCGCACAAAAAAAAGGGGGGGGGAGAACATGTATTAGGAAGTAATGTAGTTGTTTATGAGGTCAACTGAGGTCCAAGGTCCAGCCTGGTAGTGTAATCACTGAGTCGGGGTGGACACAGGGTTTACAAGAAGTGATTGGTGGTAAGAGGTCAGGACAAGATGGCTGAGAAGTTGGAGTATATGATTTGTGCTATTTGAATTCTAGAGATCACTGTGATGTATGTGTATATATCGGATGTTTCGTCATTAAAGTGTATTATTCTTGACTTCAATTGCTGCAAAGAAATATTGTGCGAAAGATGGCATTATTTAGCATCAATATATATAATTCCCGTTGTCTGTATGTATGGATGTAACTGGGTGGCGCTGCGAAATTTGTAATGCTGTTAGGTGGCGCTGCGATCAACATAGTAAAATTACTGCACCAAAAATAACACTTTTCGAGCGTTCGCATACAATTGTTCATAAATGAATCAAATAAAAATAAATAAAAGTTCTGTATTACATTATTTATTATTTTGATGTGTATTTTTTTCAAAATTAATAGATTTCAGCTGAAAAGTATTCATTTTGAAAACTTCCGTCATTTTTGACGGGTTACACTAGTAAATAATATAATAGCCCAAGTCACTCATTGGATGTATGTGTAACGCTATGACGTCATTTTTGAGCTTATATTTTAATACTAGATTGTGCTGGGGCGCCGAGGCGCCTGCGGCGCCATTTTTTTAAAGGGCGCCTACGGCGCCCACCTTTTTCAAAAGCCCAACTAACTCGTACTTTTTTGATAAATACGAAATATTAAACTTTCTGAATTGTTCACAAAGTATTTTATAATAAGGGTTGTAGGACGCCTACGGCGCCCACTTTGTTTTTTGTCAAAAGCCCAAGTAACTTATCCTTGTTTGATAAATACGAAATATTAAAATTCCTGGAATGTACACAAAGTATTTCATAATGAACCATCATCAAATACTATTTTTACATTGTTCCCTTTTTCAAAATTAAAATATGAGCTAAAACAATGACGTCAAATAATATTTTTTTAAAGCGCATCTTTAATTTATAATCATTTTGCGCAACGATGCACACCTTGTATTTTAAAATATAAGATCAAACAATGACGTCATATAAAAAATTTTTACAGTGCTAATCACCACACGTTTTTTAACTGCTATAGACTCTTGTATATCGTTCCGCAGCGTTCCACATCCAGTGAGTGAGTGACTAGGACTATTATATTATTTACAAGGTGTGCATCGGAGGCGCGCAAAAAGGTATGCAAAATAATTATAAATTAAAGACGCGCTGTAAAAAAGATATTATATGACGTCATTGTTTTAGCTTATATTTTAATTTTTGAAAAGGGAACGATGTAAAAATAGTATTTGAGGATTTATAATTATAAAATACTTTGTGTACATTTCAGCAAGTTTAACATTGCTGTTTTATCAAACAAGGATAAGTTACTTGGGCTTTTGAAAAAAACAGTAGGCGCCGTAGGCACCCTACAGCTGCAGTGAGCGCCTTAGGCACCCTACAACCCCTATTATACTTTGTGTACATTTGAGTAAGATTAATCATAAGTATTTATCAAACAAGGATAAGTTAGTTGGCCTTTTGAAAAAAGTGGGTGCCGTAGGTGCCACGGCGCCCCAGCGCAACCTAGTTATTTAATAACGTAATGGGGGTGAGACTGCAATCAGGCTTTTAAATAGGTAAATTTATAATATTAAAAAACAGGGTATTAGTAGGCCTGACAAGACGTAACACAACAGCGAACGTTTCGGCAAAGAGCCTTCCTCGACGGACAAATAGTACACACATGAAACGAATAACACGAAATAATAATAAAAAAACACACTAGCTGCGGTGAAATCCTAGCAGTCCAGTAGGGATAAAGTAAGGAGAGAAAAGTAAGAGCTTATATAGGAAAGGATAGGGTGGGTGTGGCCAATCAATCAGCTTGTCAGTGCGAACACAACGTTGATCCCGTGTGGTGTAAGAGTCCCATACTCATGGATTAGTCTATTCTCCAGACTGACCCGGCCGGGTGTGTTTGTACAGGAAACCAAGGCGGTGACAGACATGTCATCGACGCCCATGTGGTCACGTCCATTGAAGTGTCGGGAGACAGGACATTTTTGTCTTGTTTAATGGCACGTACATGCTCAGCGATAGATAGCCATTCCTCAAAGATAGCCATTCCTAATCTTGAATACCCCCTTAGGGAAGACAAACTGGTCCGTCTGGGTTACAAAGGGACATGTCTTGCAGCGATTACGACCACATGGCTTGGTGCCCAGATGGGAGGACGGAATAAGCAGACGGCTACGAACCAATAGGTCTCGCAGATTTTTGTCCCTCCTGAATACAATGAGGGTGGGGTGGAAAATATGTTGTTTGTCTCAGGGTCCGCAAGGAGGATCGTGAGGTTTTTCAAAAATATTTCCTTGGCTCTGATCTTGTGGGGATGGTATGTGAGCACCAATTTGCTCCTTTCATTACTATCACTGGAGCGTGATACAAAGGCGTCGGCGCGAGTGAAGTTTTTAACTCCCTGAAGTGCAGATTGAAGTATAGCTTCAGGGTAAGACCTTTGTCTAAAAAACTCCACAATTTCCAACGCCAGGCCAGGACCACATAGAGATTTTAGGTAATTAGTTTTAGATTTTAAGCTTTCATCTCATAACAAATAATATTTTTAAATTTCATAAGTAACTTTATTTCAACATGTTGTTTTTTTATTCTCCAAACGATGATACTGTTTTTGATTCTTTACAAAAATAATTATTTCAACTTGGAATGTAAATGTAATTCATATAAATAGATAGGAGAGGATGGACAATTAGTACTCTTAAAATCTAAGATCATACCTTTTAAAAAGTTGTTGACTTTTAATTTAGCATGAAGCATTCCTTCAACTAGAAAATTTTAATACGATCTGGATGATGTTACATTATTTTACAAAACTGAAATAGTTCCTCTTGAAAATTCCCATTGTGGATGGATACAACAGGAAATCCTTTGCCACGCCCTCTTTTGAATCAGTGGCATCAATTTGTGAAAATTCTTCCAAACAATATTTAGGGTGCATATTTTAAAACCCAGTTTAGGTGTTAATTTTGCACTTACGTTATTCCTGTATTGTCAATGAAACTTAGTAACCAGATAGTTGTCAATGTTCCCGCTAAGGTTCGTTGGTCCGTGTACAAAGTAAAAAAATCTTTTGTGCAAAGCTGCACAGAAAACATTTTTTGTGCTTTATTTTACAAAATTTACTGTACGGAAATTCTAAACTGCTGCGCGGCGTCGGTCAGATATATGCGCAGCCGCGCAGCTTAAAGGGAAAATATATGGTTGTCCCATTGAATATGTCTTAAAACGTTGGTTAAATTTAGCCATTACTACTTAACTAAACTGGAGTAAGTCAGAAAATTTACACAGAAGTGAGATTCATTTTGGTAGCAAGTGAAGGGGCGAATAGCCAGGCAACCAGAATAACGTACATGTGTACAAGTCCGTGTTATATGTATAAACGAGCAACCAAGCCCGTACAAGGACGTTCCGAAACCATTCGGTGGCATGTTGTAACTCCCCTTCAACAGCCGTCTCGACCGGCATTACATGTGCATCACGTCAAAAATACTATTCATTATAGTTAAAATAAATAACTCTTAAAAACAGAGCTTTTGACTATAAATCCCAACGGGCATAACTCAAAATAAAGTCTTGGAAGAAATACTGCACCAAAAATAACTCGTTTTGAACGGTCCGCGTAAGCTTGATATGATTGGCTGTAGGAGTCATATGTGTTTGAGAGACCAATCGCTATAGATGACGGGAGAGAACTTTGCCTTTTATTATATAGGATAAAACGAATTTCAATAAGTCGCAATTATTAAATTTTATTTTCTTACATTTCTGTCATCAATTAAGATGAATGACATGCTAAGTTAATTATCTTCCCAGCTCCCCGCCGCAATGAAATTCTAAATAAATTTATATTAGGTTTAATTCTCTGCAAAATTACTAATTCATTGAAAATAATCGTAGATCTATATTTCAACAGAGCAGTGCTTCAATTGACAATTTTAAGAAAGGCTGAGCTAACTCACAAGTAAAAAAAACTTGATCCGAAAGAAACAATAACATAAAACCGCAAAATTCTCAGGTATAGAAGTAGTATGTTAAAATTTTGCCTGAGAATTTTGCGTACTACGCTTATCCATGGCGTATGAGTAGAGTCTTGCAATTTTTATAAAGTTTTAAATGTTGATCGAGTGTTCGTTTTCCTGGCTTGATTCCACGCCCGAATTTCTAACGAGAAGATCGAGAATATGTACGTGTTTGTTCTTGCATACGGAATTAGAAATTTAAAAAAAGTTGGGGTTTTTTTTTGGTTGTATTTTTGTATCTCTATGTCTATCTGAGGGCTGCATTAGATTTCCTATGTGTGTTTTTCAAAGCTGAAATTAACTACCTGATATATTATTACTGTTTTGCCGTTTATTATTCTATTCAGTGTTTCCAGGTTTAATGAACTAACTCATATTTTTACTCTTGTAAGTTTTGACTATTTTTCAGTAAAATATCTGGCATCTCTATTTTGACTTTGTTCTAGTATCTATATGTCTCGAATTAATCCTGATTGGTGTTGCCGTGATATGCTTGTCTCTCCATATTGTGTGACAGAATTATGTTTCTGGTTGTCAAAGCTTTTCAATAACGAAGTGATTATTCGGAGATATCTCCGTATAACGCTGGGCGTTATAGACAGATATTTCCCATGATTCTTAGCGTCATACGCAATTTTGTTTGGTTGGTCATGTGACTTCTTGCCAATTTGATATAAGATTTTAAAAAAATTTTACGATTCATGAGCTTCTGTGGTCTCAAGGTTAGGACATTATATTCTTGAACTCTTAATGAGTCTTTTTTTTTAAAGGTTTTAGTTTCAGTTTTAGGGTCTGGGTTAGGTTTAGTTGTCTATTTTTTAAATTAAAATAGAAAAAGATTTTCGTTTGAGTCTTTTTTTTTAAGGTTGTAGTTTTAGGGTCTGGGTTAGGTTTAGTTGTGTAATTTTTAAAAATAAAATAGAAAAAACAACAAATATAGCAACCAAAAATACGATTTATCGAGCGCACCGCTCTCTTTGCTTTTACAAAATTAATTTTTAAATCATAAATCTTTTTGAAATAAGTTTTAAGCTATGATAGGTACTTATATATTAAATTAGAACGGAAATTTTGTTTGTTTTTAAAAAAGAAATCTCCGTATAACGCCGGGAGTTATTGGGAGAAATCTCCGTATAACGCCTGGCGTTATTCGGAGATATCTCCGTATAACGCCTCCCTTTAAATAATTAATACTTCCTGTCTTATTGGTGTACTTGAGAGAGTATTGTCTAACGCAGACAGATGAGAACGGTAGAGCTGTTAAATTTGCAATAATATATGATAAATTGATAATTTTGGCTAATTTAATATGTTGGTTTTTTTCCATATCTTGTACCAGAACTCTGTATTATTCAGTGGCGTAGCTATGGGTGGGGAGCGGGGGACGAAATTCGAAATTCCCCCCACTTGAGGGGGGCCCAAATCAGTGTCCGAATATTTTTTACATTAAGTATTACGCTACCGCCATGTATGTGGGGCCCCAAAAGAGGTTAAGGCCCCCCCCGGGCCTCAAACCCTTACAAAATCCTAGCCACTTGTATTATTATTATTTGTTCACTTATATAGCACAATACCCCAGCCTACAGCTGGGCTCACAGCGCTTTACAAACATGTTCAACAACTACATAAAACACATTGCACTCTAAATCTTCCTAAACATATTTACACACACACAATTTCATATAAATGTTCAGAAATGGACGCATCACCGCCATAGACTGTTAATTTGATGGGGCAATCCTTAGCGAAACACGAATCCATGATGAAGATCCTGATCCAGAAATAATAACAAGACAAATACACACAATTAAATCAAGAGTTCAAGGCTATGCATGCCTGTTAGGCGTATCCTCGTTCTCAAGATTCCACCAAGAAGTTTAACCGCAATGATCGTCCCGTGGTTCGTTGTAGTCTGTATCACTTCCATCAGGTTGATGTTCAGTCTTTTTTCCACTCTTGTTTTTTTCCATACAGTTTGCAACGCACTCACTCGTAGCATCGTTGTCATTCATATAGAGTGGGATATAGCTAAAGATATCATAATGTTACATGATAGAGTAGCGAAAATATTGTTGCCACCTACTGCTTATTTTTGAATAATGGAAAATTGAGATATTTATTCCCAATATTTTTTTTCGTACTTGCACGTGGTTTGTTTACAACTAACCTCATAGCTAACGGCTATAATGGCTATAATGGCTATTTTTGAAATTAAAAGCCCTATTAAACAAAACCTAGGACCTAGGATAATAAAACCTAGATCTGGCAGCACCGTAATAGGAATGAGCTTTAAAATTGTACTTCTTTATTTTTAGGCATGTCATCATGCCACTAGATAATTTAAATTGTATAACCTCAGACTTCATTAGCATCTAGTGACATGTACATAGCTTACGGAGTAATTTGAAAAATTATGGTTTACTAAAATTGTAATTAAGCATCTATAAAATATTGGTAACGCTTTCCAGCTTGTATGTATGCTTTAATAATTGGTTAATGTATTTGTGATATTCCAAAGGGGGAAAAAAGTTGAATTGAACATTTAAAATATTTTTTTTAAATGTTTAATTATGATTTAAAATTATATTGATTTCTTTAAAAAGTTCATCATTGCTCTTGAATTCAAATATATTATACCAAAACCATAGAGAATATCTAAAAATAACACTACAGTGTTGGTGCGTAAATTTGTTTCCATTGTTTTTTTTTACGGGAATTTAATTAATGATGAAGTAAAAAATATTTTGTATAAAAAAACAAGTAAATAAAAACTCAAGTGAGTAGTTTAACGCAATTTCAAACAAAGAATTTCCGATTTTTTTATTCAAGGGAAATCTTTCTAGATTACATTAAATTAAAAGTCATTTCAAATCAGTATTTCTGAAACTAAACAAAATATGATTTTATATCTCCTCAAGCTAAATCGCACCAAGAATGTGTCAATATAATGCGCACCGCGCAACAATCTAACATTAGAATTCACAAAGTGGGAAAACCCCATTATCTATCATTCTAGATTACATTAAAAGTCATTTCAAATCAATAATTGTGAAACTAAACAAAACAATTACTATCTACAAATTGCTTCTAAAATTACGGGAGTCGAACGAAAAGTGATTTTTAAAAATTACTTCCCCAACCTTGTTCTAAGTATTATTAGTTACCGTTTGGCGTTTGTTTCAACCCGATAGATGTTATGGCTGGCGAGAAATTGATAAAATACTGATATTTTTTCTTTTTTTAAATTAAATTTTCCAGGAAATCCTCCTAACCTTTTCGGTAATTTTTTGGCCCATGCACATCCTTGGAACATAGTTAAAATATTTGCCAAGACCCAAACCCTCTATCTGGTATTGTTCAGGAGGATTTGCTGTTCAAATCTCGAACAGACAGACTGGCCATAAATTTCAAAAAATTAAAAGCAATTTTTCCCAAGGGAAATTACGTTAAAAAGTTTATCCTATATAATAAAAGGCAAGTTTCTGTCCTTTCCGTTCTGTCCCGTCATCTATAGCGATTGTCCCTCAAACACATATGACTGCTACAGCCAATCATATTGAACACGTTTACGCCATTTACTCGGACGTTCAAAACGAGTTATTTTTGGTGCAATATTTCTTCCAAGACTTTATTTTGAGTTATGCGCGTTGGGATTTATAGCAAAAAGGTCTGTTTTTAAATCCTCTATATTAACTCGTGGTGTCTGGTTGCTTGCTTGCTTGATTGTCTGTCGCCTAAACTTTGGATCGATTTTTAATCCACTTCCTCGTAAGCTAGCGATCTGAAATTTTGCAGGCAGATTTGTACCGATAATAAAAATGATGTATCAAAATTTCAGATCGATCGCATGTACCGTAATTAAATTATTGAATTTTTAGATTATTTTATTTATCTATTTATCTCTGTGTATCATGTTATTTTTTGAGATACAGTGTCGCGGTGCGTATTATATTGAACAACCTTTCTGCCGCGCAATAAGGTGCGTATTTTATTGACAACACTTTTTATAAACATATTTCTGATCGCTGCGCATTATATTAAACATGTTTTACGACACTACAACAATTGTGTATTTTTGGATGGTCTTGCGCTGCGTATTATAATGAACATTATTTTAGTTACTTCTCGTACATAAAGGATTTATAGTAAAAAAAACTTGGTTTTTTTACGGGTTTTTTTTATTACGATTTATTTATTTTAACTATAATGAATAGCATTTTTGACGCGATGCACATGTATGCCGGTCGAGACGGCTGTTGGAGGGGAGTTACAACATGCCACCGAACGTTGGCGGAACGTCCTTGGACGGGCTTTGTTGCTTGTATAAAATAAAATTGTAAATGTGGTGGTCCTGAGATGTTGTCATTGCGTACAAGGGGGGCGGGGGGATTGGGAAGAAAGCAATTTTGATATTTAAAATTTAAAAAAAAATATCTAAACTTTAATGCAATTGATCAATTATATAAAACCTAGAAAACTTCAGTCAATTTTAAGACGGAATTATAGTGAGCTAAATTTAGATAAAAAAATATATTAATCCAATATATATATATATATATATATATATATATATTTACATATATTTTATATATATTATGAAAGTACATTTACCTTGCACAAAGCTGCTTTATTTTATTTTTATTAAATATTTATTTTTGATATTCTGGAAGGTTCAGTGCACAATAAATAGCTTGGGCGTCATTCATATATCATTCATATATCATTCATATATCATTCATATATCATTCAAATATCATTCATATATCATTCAAATATCATTCAAATATCATTCATATATCATTCAAATATCATTCATATATCATTCATATATCATTCATATATCATTCATACATCATTCATATATCATTCGCATATCATTCATGAATCTTTCATATATCATTCATATATCATTCATATATCATTCATATATCATTCATAAATCTTTCATATATCATTCATATATCATTCGTATATCATTCATATATTATTTATATATTATTCATACATCATTCGTATATCATTCATTCGCTTTGTAACTCCGAAACGTAAAAACGTAATCAAAACTCGCCTTGTGAGCACTATACTATTGTAGTAACTATAGTTCCATCTATATATACTTATTTAGGGGCGCGATGGTCTAAGTGGTAGCGCACTGGACTATCGATCCGAGGCAGATTCCGAGTCGCGGGTTCGAACAGGCACTGGCAAGGTCCCTGGGGCACACATTCCCTTGCTCGTTAGTGGTGGCTAAATAAAACGCTACATCACTTGCCCCATAGTCCGTCATGGACTGGAGAGGGGGTCATTTTTTTCATTTCATTTCATTTTACATATACTTATCTTGGGGCATTGATGTGCCGGTAACTTAGATCTTTAGAGCTAAGACACGTGATAATAATAGGCACGTGATCTATGGGATGTGATTTTGCTGGAAAGCAGCAATTCCACATATTATATGGAAGTTTGTTTTTGTTTTTACTAAGTGTGACATTGAAGCATAGTATATTGCAAAAAAAAATTATAGAATATGGTGAACTTTTAAACATTTTAGTTGCACGATATTGATAAATGACGTCTTTGGTTATGCTCTACGCAACCGGCTTTTACAGTATTGTAATTAAAGCATTTGACATCTGATTCAATCAATTTTTAATTTGTTTTAAAAAGTATTTTAGAGATAGGGCTCCCATAAAAACTTGTGTCTTGTGAACGCTGCGTCATTTGAAGAAGAAAAAAAAACTCATTGTTTGTTAAGACTAATAATTTTAAACACAAATCATAAGGTTCTTTTAAACACAAATCATAAGAGTCTTTTCAAAGCATTTCTTTGTAAATTAAAAGCACATTGCACATCTTCATACATGCGAACCGTAGATGAGATACTAATGGAAAATTATAGACGTCGGAATATACACGTATATAGCAAATGTTATATGTGACGTATGCTGATGTCACATGTTTGGTAAGGCAAGGACAACCTTGGAACAACAAAATAATGTCTGGGTCTCCAGACGTTAGTAGCAATTTTCAAAATTAGAATTCATAACGTCTTGGACAATCCTGTGCTGCTCTATGATGAGGAAATTTTGAGATCCATAGCGTTTAACGTAATGAGAATGTTGTCATTTATTATCATTTATTACCATTCTTTTACGTATTCACAATACTAACCTAATTTGAAACATTGAATAACAAACGAATACATTTTAAATGGCAATTTTATTTCAGTACAAGGAACCGAATATCCCCTGATTCAGATTTCGAATTATAAACATAATGCCGAAATTGATAAACAAAATATTAATATATAAACACAAATAAAAATAAAAATAAATAATACATTTTTTTTTACTTTGAAAAAAAAGCACAAAACAGTACATTAGATAGCATTAAGATCAAAACAAGTTGGTCATACAATCAATGAATACTGTATACAACTTATTTCTACCTTACAAAATACAGACACAATAAAATTGAACTTTTTCATAACCATATCTCCGTCGAAAGGGGATGGCCTCTACGGGGCTCGGCGGATGAATAGGGTCTTGGGGCACGGACCTGACCGTGACTCGGCGACCTGAAACGAACAACTCCCGGCAGGCAATGCCAAAGTCCGATATGTTAGGTGTTAGGTGCTTGTCACATATGATTACAGTCGCTGTACGGATCTTAGACAAAGCATCTTAAATGCAATGTCGATGATGAAAACCAAAGTACCCGTTGAGGGTCGGGTAAATCCGAAGCGACCGTTTCGTCCCCCTCAATTTTACTAGCAACGCCATTGAGCGGTGCCGGTTAATTAGTGCCAGGAGCGCATGTACGGATTAGCAAAAGGAACCGCGAAGAACGCAGCGCACGCCAGCTCTGAGGAAACCCTCCAGTGGGGGTTGCACCCTAGGTAGGTCATTGATGATCCCCCGCATAGCGGCGGTCCTAACCATTGAGACTCGTATGCTTTGCCGGGGTGGCGCCAAAGTGGTAGCGGGTCATAGTAGGGAAATTCCACCCCTCCTTGTGAGGCCAACTTAGTGGGAGGCATCTTCGAATTTCTGTCATGGATGCCCAGGTGGCCGCTTCAGAAGCGACCGCTCCGTTCCCAGCTGTCACGTCCTTTTCTGGGGGAGGGGGCAAGATAGCTGGGAGGGTCTTCCAGGAAGACACATGAAGAGCACCAGGCTCGGGGCTTCTGATTTTCTTCCACATGTAGGATCATAACCATATCTTTACTCGACAGTCTTGACACCAAGGGGCCGTCCATAAAGTACGTCACGCTCCAGAGGGGGGGGGAGGGGTGAAAGAAAGTGTGACAGTTTGTGACAGGGGGGAAGGGGGGGGGGTCCGGCCATTTGTGACGCCACAGTGTTTTATATTAAATTTTAATTATTTTGTTAATTAAAAAAAACAACGTTTTGTTCGAAGTACTTTAGGGGGGTGGGTCCGAGATTTGTGACAGTTTGTGACAGGGGGGAGGGGAAGTTTAAAATGGTCAAAAATAGCATGACCTATATACTTTATGGACGGTCCCCAAACTACGAGTTGCTTTTTTAAAACCTGAGAAAAAAATTGTTATAAAGTTCCAGTGTAACATCCTGACGCTTGCAGTGCAAAAAAAGGTACCCTGGCCTGGATCATGGATAAATAAAAATAATAATTATATTCATATTATATTAAGCATTTAACTCATATCAACTATTTTTAAATACTTTTTTTCAAGTAGCTTCCTCGGTGACGTAATGTTTCTTTTCTACCCACAATAGAACTAAGTGCTGTGTAAGTCCAGCCACCCTTGATTATCTACAGAATAAACATTTCAGTGCTACATGGGATTTTTATTATTACAGAGTGTCATTGATTGGAGTTAGATGGAGTCACCAGTCATTGATTGGAGTTAGATGGAGTCACCAGTCATTGATTGGAGTTAGATGGAGTCACCAGTCATTGATTGGAGTTAGATGGAGTCACCAGTCATTGATTGGAGTTAGATGGAGTCACCAGTCATTGATTGGAGTAACATGGAGTCACCAGTCATTGATTGGAGTTAGATGGAGTCACCAGTCATTCCAAGAACGTGAAATTATTTCATTAAAATAATATTGTAAGCAAGAAGTAATCATGCCGCTAGAGAATTCATTTGTCGTGCAATTTTTTAAGGAAATAGTAACTGATAAATATATATTATAAGTATAGAAATTATGGTTTACTTAAGGAATGTTTATAGTGTCTATTAAGTGTTTATTAAGCTATCAAAGGTATATACGACTTAATATATTTTTTTATAGCTATACCACATGTGAGATTTTACAAAAAAGAATTGACATTGAACTAAAGAGATTGAGAAAAAAACTAAAGTATTATAATATTTACCATACATAAGTAAATCAGTTAAGTGCTTCCCTTTGCCCTACAAAGATATGTAATAATTTTGGTGCGTAATCTTTTGAATTGTGTCTAGTTTTACGGGAATTGAAATAATTTAAATTTTAAAAAAACAGTAAAAAACCAAGATTTTTTTTAACTATAAATCCTTTATATAGGAGACATAACTAAAAGAATGTTCATTATACTACACAGCGAAAGACCATACAAAAAACACAATTTTAGTTATGTCTCGCAAAACATGTTTAATATAATGCGCAACGATCGGAAATACAATTTTTTTAAGTATCCTCAATATAATACGCACCTTACCGCGCGACAGGAAAGGTTGTTCAATATACTACGCACCACGACACTCCAGCACAAAAAATAACATGTTACATAGAGATAAAATAAAGATAATCTAAAAGTTCATTAATTTAATTAAAGTACATTCAATCGATCTGAAATTTTGATGCATCAATTTTATCATTGACACGAGTCAGCCTGCAAAATTTCAGCTCGCATGCATACGGGGAAGTGGGTTAAAAATCTATCTAAAGTTTTTTCGGCACTCGAGCAGACACCAGGAGTTAAAATAAAGGATTTAATTTTTAAAAACGTAAAAAAACAAGTTTTTGACAATAAATCCTTTATGTACCAGAAATAACTAAAAGAATGTTCATTATAATACGCAGCGCAAGACAATCCAAAAATACAAAATTGTAGTTATGTGTCGTAAAACATGTTTAATATAATGCGCACAGATCAGGAATATGTTTATAAAAAGTATTCTCAATAAAATACGCACTTTATTGCGCGACAGGAAAGGGGCCGTCCATAAATGACGTCACGCACCTAGGGGGGGAGGGGGGTCACACTTGTGTGACGTTGCGTGACGAGGGGGAGGGAGGGGGGTTGAAGAAATGTGACGTCACATCAAAAGGGTAACTTTAAATAAAACATCCACTGAAATATTTGGTGCTTACAATTTATTTAATGACTTTTTTTTTCTTTAAAAAAAAATCAGTGCTTCTCAATGTGCCGGTCGGTAGGCCATCAGACGCTGGTTGGCGTATGCTATCAAGACACGAAAATTAAATCTAATTATAATCCTTAAGTTTGAGAATCCACAAGATAACATATGAAATTGTTACAATGCGTCGTTTGATGTTGACATCAAAGCATTTGTGATCTAACCGCAGCTCCGTTTGGTTCTCTCATGCCCGTTACCACAAAATATACAATTTTATGTATGCGTTACCCCCCCCCCAGACTCTAGGTCCTGCTCATGTGACTCGGGGATTTGGGGGAGCGTCTTTAGCACCCCTCCCCGAAAATGCTACTGGTGAGTTTTACAAGCATGACAAGTGTCTAAAAATGATTTGAATAGGATTATGTGTAGATATTTTAAGTCAAAACGACACGGAATATCCTTTTTCTTTAAAAGGGGAGGGGGGAGGGAATCTATTTGATAGAATTAAAAACGTTTTAAGTTTGATATAATTGTTCGATGGTTTTTTATAAAACGCCCCTGGCCATTCTAGTCTTCTAGATCAGTGCTTCTCAAAGTGGTGGTCCGCGGACCGATGCCAACCGCTGCCGGTCCGCAGATGTTCTCAAAAATAGGACAGAAAAAAATGTCAGTGCAGGGAAAATAGTGCACAGGTCCCTGGTACAATGGAAAAAATTCCTGCTGGTCCGCAATACTAAAAAGTATGAGAAGCACTGTTCTAGATATAATGGTAAATGAGCCCATTTAAAATTAGTCAAGTATTCATTAACTTTATTGAATGCATCAAATTCTTGACATTGCAATTCGAGAGGAGAACAAAACAACTTTTCTTCTTAGCTCAGTTTTTAAGGCATTAATTTTAAATATCACAGAAATGATACGTGATAAAGACAAAGTCATGTGGATTAAGATTATTGTCACTCGTGTCAATATAAATGAAAGTAGGGTAGATTTAGGTGTCTTCATATAGTGCGTAGGTAAGAAATCTACATAGTTGTCAAATTTTTAAAAAAATGCATTTTCTGGAAGGAACCTGTTTAATAATGGGCATATGTTCCAAGCGTACACGTACACATGACGTATTTTAATATATCTAGCGGATTGTAGTGGATGTTATATGTCCCAAATGAGTCTGCATTACCCCCAAGAATTCCCTTTTTGACCCCAGTTCAGGTTATTTACCTCTGTTCGCCGACCTCTGTCTTACGGGATGCCCGTCAGTCAATTGAGGGATTTAAAAAAAATACATTTTAAAAATGTTATTTTTAAATAATTTTTTTTCTAAACAAAGACGTTAACCGTGATGATCAATAGTCAATGTTTAATTTGTATTCATTAAAATAAAATATAAGCTAAGGATGTTAACACAGTTCGTTTTCTGAAGGCCGGTTAAACGTTTTTAAAAATGATTCACGCGGGTTACGATATTACAATTTAGATCTTCACTAAATAAATAATAAATACTTAAATGACAATAAAAGTGATTTGAAATATACTTATTTTCAAATAGTAAATAAAGTTGGGTGTTTTTTTTTGTTTCTTTGTTATTATTTTTTTTTGTAATTTTTTTTTGGGGGGGGGGTCAAAGATTTGTGACGTATTTTTAGAGGGGGGGGTCTAAGATTTTTGTGACGTCGCGTGACGAGGGGGGGAGGGGGTCAAAAATCGGCAAAAATCGCGTGACGTCATTTATGGACGGCCCCAAAGGTTGTTCCATTTAATACGCACCACGAAACTATAGCAAAAACAATTAACATGTTGCATAGAGATAAATAAAGATAATCTAAAATCCATTGAATTAATTACGGTACATTCGATTTATTTGAAATTTTGAGGCATCATTTTTATGATTGGCACGAGTCTGCCTGCAAAATTTCAACTCGCTAATTTACGAGGAAGTGGGTTAAAAATCTATCCAATTTTTTTTCGCAACGCCTCAAGCAGACACCGCGAATTAATATAAAGGATTTAAAAATAAACAAAAAGGATTGCGTAATTAGCAGTTCGTTTTTTTTCAATTTCTTAAATGTAACTGTTGTGGGTACCTAACACTAGTTAAGGAAATAAAGGCGGCTGGGTAATGCGTGGAACCCTCATAGCCGTGGCCTGTGAACGCTGCATCACTTGCCAACAGACGGGCATGGTCTGTGGACGTATTAATCTTCTGTATAGAGGGAGTGTCTGTATAGATAAGACAAGACAAGACAAGGATATTTTGACTAAAATGGTGTGAATATGATAATGGTAGAAGCCTCTTACGATGTTCCATTTGCTGCCGCTTACGATAAGTAAAACACAAGATTGGCCTGAAGAACATTTGATACTTAAACATCTTACTTCCAAAAAGAAGAAAAAAAATAATTAAACCGTTACAGTGGCTGAAAAATATACCCCGCAAAATGGCTCCCAGGAAGTAGCAAGATGGATTTGATGGTCATTCGCCTAGTCAGACTCCGTGACGAGTTAACAACCTCGGATCATTTGGTGCGTTCACCGCGAGTTAGTTGTCAAAAGTGTCCCTAACGGCTAGCGGGCCAGGAGTGAAAGTGACAGTTTGATTACTTCATGATCACCACCGTTTATCACCTGTCTACCGTGTTATATCCCCACGTGCCACGATCGCGCTGTTGTCGCGCTGACCTGTGAGGTCTTATCTCTGTTGGTGCAACAGTCGCATTGCTGGTGACCGGTGTCAATGGAAAGGGATTTAAGGGGGGGGGGATTGTAAATAAGAAAAATTAATTAAATAAGTAAAATGTAAAAAAAATCTTTTTTTTTAAAAAGGACACGCTTTTATTTACAAACATTTACAGACTGAAACGCGCTGATCTCCCCTGCCCTTGATGTAACCATGGGAATTTGGTAAACGAGGGCTGGAGTGAAACCAGTGAGCAGTGGAGGTCAACTCTAGCAGACGACTGACTATACATTCTAAATTGTGATAAATAGAGATAAAGTAAAAATTGATTAATTTAATTACGGTACATTCGATCGATCTGAAATATTGATACAATGCATTGTCATCCAAGATCTATCTGTGGTAAAATTTTGAGATCTCTTGGACCATCAGAAGTGGTTTCATTTTACGTTTCAAGATTTGAAGGAAGGAAGGATGGATGGATGGATGGATGGATGGATGGATGGATGGATACAACATACAAACAGTGTGACTTAAATAAAAGCGTGTAATAATAAAATATCTCATCTCGTTAACTCCCAATAACAATCGGTAACAACTGTAAGATTTCAAGATTTCTAGGCAGTTTGGCTCAGATTAGCCGATGGAAGATTGTGATGGATGGCCGGGAGGATAGGGGGGGCAGGGCGCCTAGGCAGTTTGGCTCAGATTAGCCGATGGAAGATTGTAATGGATGGCCGGGAGGATAGGGGGCAGGGCGCCTAGGCAGTTCGGCTCAGATAAACCGATGGAAGATTGTAATGGATGGTCAGGAGGATGGGGGCAGGGCGCCTAGGCAGTTCGGCTCAGATAAACCGATGGAAGATTGTAATGGATGGCCTGGAGGATGGGGGGCAGGGCGCCTAGGCAGTTTGGCTCAGATAAATCGATGGAAGATTTAATGGATGGCCGGGAGGATGGGGGGGCAGGGCGCCTAGGCAGTTCGGCTCAGATTAGCCGATGGAACATTGTAATGGATGGCCGGGAGGATGGTGGGCAGTTTGGCTCAGATTTGCCGATGGAAGATTGTAATGGATGGCCGGGAGGATGGGGGCAGGGCGCCTAGGCAGTTTGGCTCAGATAAATCGATGGAAGATTTAATGGATGGCCGGGAGGATGGGGGGCAGGGCGCCTAGGCAGTTCGACTCAGATTAGCCGATAGAAGATTGTAATGGATGGCCGGGAGGATGGGGGCAGGGCGCCTAGGCAGTTCGGCTCAGATTAGCCGATGGAAGATTGTAATGGATGGCCGGGAGGATGGGGGCAGGGCGCCTAGGCAGTTTGGCTCAGATAAATCGATGGAAGATTTAATGGATGGCCGGGATGATGGGGGGCAGGGCGCCTAGGCAGTTTGGCTCAGATAAATCGATGGAAGATTTAATGGATGGCCGGGAGGATGGGGGGCAGGGCGCCTAGGCAGTTCGGCTCAGATTAGCCGATGGAACATTGTAATGGATGGCCGGGAGGATGGTGGGCAGGGCGCCTAGGCAGTTTGGCTCAGATAAATCGATGGAAGATTTAATGGATGGCCGGGAGGATTGGGGGGCAGGGCGCCTAGGCAGTTCGGCTCAGATTAGCCGATGGAAGATTGTAATGGATGGCCGGGAGGATGGGGGGCAGGGCGCCTAGGCAGTTTGGCTCAGATAAATCGATGGAAGATTTAATGGATGGCCGGGAGGATGGGGGGCAGGGCGCCTAGGCAGTTCGGCTCAGATAAACCGATGGAAGATTGTAATGGATGGCCTGGAGGATGGGGGCAGGGCGCCTAGGCAGTTTGGCTCAGATTAGCCGATGGAAGATTTAATGGATGGCCGGGAGGATGGGGGGCAGGGCGCCTAGGCAGATTGGCTCAGATAAATCGATGGAAGATTTAATGGATGGCCGGGAGGATGGGGGGCAGGGCGCCTAGGCAGTTTGGCTCAGATTAGAAGATGGAAGATTGTAATGGATGGCCGGGAGGATGGGGGGCAGGGCGCCTAGGCAGTTTGGCTCAGATTAGCTGATGAAAGCGAGCAGTTTTATAACAGGGCTCTGTGTTTACATTCGGGTTTTCAGGTTGATAATTAAGTAAAGAGTTGAGTTAATTGATCTATGATTTCTTAAGATTTTATTATTTAAAAGAAAAAACTCTTTTTACAAGACTCAATTATTTAAACATTTTTAAAAAAATGTTGTTTTAAAGTAATGAACTTAATTTTCTTTTAAAACCGAGCTGAACTCATTAAAAGAAGTTTAAATAATTTAGCACTTATACAAGCCTTACCTGAAATTAATTTGTTTTTAAAAATATGCATCAGAGTCTCCTTAAAATTTAACTGCCACCTTATTTATGAAATCCCTCGCGAAAATATTTAATGGGTTTAAAATCTTCTTTAACACACACGCGCACAAAAGGAGTCTTTTTTTTTGTTGTTGTTCAAAAATAGAAATTTAAAAAAAAACGAAAAAAAAATGTTTTGATGATTAAATAATATTTTTGTAACAATTTAAAAATATATTACATTTACAGTAATTTTAATAATTCTATATTATTACTTTTTTAATCACTTTTTTGGGAAGGGGTAATCTTATTACCATAGAAATTGTAATTTCATGTAAAAATAATGTGTCTAACACTGGAAACAGTTTTACAAGTAAACACCGCATGGTATAGTTACCCATAATGCATTACTGTACCGTAAGGTCATTTCCTATGCGTACAAACACATGCAAATTTTCTTTTTTCCCTTCCGGAATTCGGGCGTGGAATAGGTTGCCTGAAGAATCCAGGAAAACCAACACTTTATCAACATTTAAATCTCTAATAAAAATGCAGGAGTAAACACAAACCATAGATAAGCGTAGGACGCAAAAATCTTCTGTATATAAGGAGCGTCTGTAAACAGATAAGATAAGATAAGATATAGGTTCGAGAGTATTATTAGAGTAGTCAGAGTAATGGCGGATTGTGTGGCTGATGTCTCCACGTTGTCAAACCTCAAAGTTATATTCCTGTATTTATTGTGCATATTAAAGTTATTTTGTTGACAAAAGTATTTCAAGGATTTATTGCACGAAAGTTTGTATTGTGAGAACGCCTACAGAAAACACATATAAAAAGTTAACCATTGACACAAACGACCAGCGGCCATAATGGCCAATAACTGAAACCCCGTTTGACGCCTGAACTGAACATGTAAGGACACAGCCAGGATAGAGGTTAGCGGAAATAACGTTTTTAGGATTTGTTCTAAGTTTCGAAATAAAATTTAAAAAACACGGAGTCAATTTTTTTTAATTTACAACCCTTCATCATCAGGCAAGAGTGTAATGTGAATCCCTCGACAGCAAAAATGGTGGAACTTTTGGAGGTATTCAACATTAATCAAATAATTAATAAACCAACCCACATTCGAGGACACATAATTGACTGGGTATTGCACAGACCTGACGATAACATTGTCAAATCTGTAACAGTAACCGAAGAGCTGTCCTCGGATCACTTCTGTGTTCTATTGTGTACTTTTGCGTTATTTGGCATTGGCAGACTCGGAGGGGGGTCTATGGGACAATTTGTGAAGGGATGACACCGCACTGGGTGACACCAACCCTAGTGACGCCTAGACCTACAATGTTTTATCTTAAGTTCACTAACCGAGAAGTCAGTTTTCTGTTAGAAAAGTTGGCAAAGTTGTTAGTTTAGTGCAATTTTGGGGGTAAGGCCGTGAGGTCTTATATTCGTTTATGTAGACCTCCGATGAGTGACGTGTTAATCTGGTTTAATCGTGGATTAGCCGCTTGACATGTATCGTCATGTTCATAATTTAGGTTCTCAAAATGATGGCAGGAGGGTCACAATTTTTTTTAAAGATCTGAAACTAATGTGGTCTAAGTCTATGTGATAGTTTTCATTTATCTGTATTTAATGTTTGTGTCTTTGAAATTAATCTTAATTTCATAAAATCTTCTTCTAGGCATGACAATTTAATATTGTTGTAATAATGTATATTTGATTTAAATAAATATTTATTTATTTTAATCATAGATTTTTTACAAGAACTTAGGTCAAATAGTTAAAAGCATTACACAGTGTGACAGACTATTCGATAACGTAAAAGCAAGTTACATACACACCTGCGAAATAACTATTAAACATTTAAAACATTCAGCCAGCAGGCCTTTGGCAAATAAGATACAGAGACAAACTACAGACGGACAAACTACAGACAGACAAACTACAGAGAAAGATAAACTACAGAGACAAACTACAGCGAGAGACAAACCACAGAGGCAGACAAACTACAGATACAGACAAACTACAGAGGCTGACAAAATAAAGAGACAGACAAAATACAGAGACAAACTACAGAGACAGACAAAATGCAGAGACAGACAAACTACAGAGACAAACAAACTACAGAGACAGACAAAATACAGAGACTAACTACAGAGACAGACAAAATACAGAGACAGACAAACTTTTGAGACTGACAAACGCAGATTTTGAATTTTTAATTTACAGCCGTTCTTGGTGTTACGTGCTCCTGGAAGTCAAATATCCATTCGGAGAAGTTTGTTATTGCAAATAAAATCAACTTCACAGCAAGAAATCAGTGGAAATCATTTCCTCTTATTGTGTACACCGGTCCGGTCAAATAATCGTTGAAAATTAATAACCATCTAAAAGCTTTTAGCAATTACTCCCGCCTTCCTTATTGTTTATTGATAGATTATTATAGCAATTCAGCTTTTCGTGTTGTTATGTAGCTGAAGTCCTGACTGGCATTCTGTTGTAATTTATGATGATTCTTTTCACTGTCCTCAAAATGTAAATAAAGAAACAGTTATAAAAATATAATAAAGTAAAACAATAAAAAATTATCGTATCTGTTACAGACGATCCTTCTATACGGAATATCATTGCGTCCTACGCACGCTTATCCATGTTTTTATGTCTAGTCTTGCATTTTTTATTAGAGTTTTAAATGTTGATAGAGTGTTAGTTTTTTGCTGTTTCCTCAGACAACCCATTCCACGTCCGAATGTGTTTCATACACAGACTTAAATCTGGAACCGACTTATGGCCATTCTGAGATATATATCTGGATGTCTAGAACCGACTTATGGCCATTCAGAGATATATATCTGGATGTCTAGAACCGACTTATGGCCATTCAGAGATATATATCTGGATGTCTAGAACCGACTTATGGCCATTCTGACATATATATCTGGATGTCTAGAACCGACTTATGGCCATTCAGAGATATATATCTGGATGTCTAGAACCGACTTATGGCCATTCTTATATATATATCTGGATGTCTAGAACCGACTTATGGCCATTCTGACATATATATCTGGATGTCTAGAACCGACTTATGGCCATTCAGAGATATATATCTGGATGTCTAGAACCGACTTATGGCCATTCTGACATATATATCTGGATGTCTAGAACCGACTTATGGCCATTCAGAGATATATATCTGGATGTCTAGAACCGACTTATGGCCATTCAGAGATATATATCTGGATGTCTAGAACCGACTTATGGCCATTCAGAGATATATATCTGGATGTCTAGAACCGACTTATGGCCATTCAGAGATATATATCTGGATGTCTAGAACCGACTTATGGCCATTCAGAGATATATATCTGGATGTCTAGAACCGACTTATGGCCATTCTTATATATATATCTGGATGTCTAGAACCGACATATGGCCATTCAGAGATATATATCTGGATGTCTAGAACCGACTTATGGCCATTCAGAGATATATATCTGGATGTCTAGAACCGACTTATGGCCATTCAGAGATATATATCTGGATGTCTAGAACCGACTTATGGCCATTCAGAGATATATATCTGGATGTCTAGAACCGACTTATGGCCATTCTTATATATATATCTGGATGTCTAGAACCGACTTATGGCCATTCAGAGATATATATCTGGATGTCTAGAACCGACTTATGGCCATTCTTATATATATATCTGGATGTCTAGAACCAACTTATGGCCATTCTGACATATATATCTGGATGTCTAGAACCGACTTATGGCCATTCAGAGATATATATCTGGATGTCTAGAACCGACTTATGGCCATTCTTATATATATATCTGGATGTCTAGAACCGACTTATGGCCATTCAGAGATATATATCTGGATGTCTAGAACCGACTTATGGCCATTCTTATATATATATCTGGATGTCTAGAACCAACTTATGGCCATTCTGACATATATATCTGGATGTCTAGAACCGACTTATGGCCATTCAGAGATATATATCTGGATGTCTAGAACCGACTTATGGCCATTCTGAGATATATATCTGGATATCTAGAACCGACTTATGGCCATTCTGAGATATATATCTGGATATCTAGAACCGACTTATGGCCATTCTGAGATATATATCTGGATATCTAGAACCGACTTATGGCCATTCTGACATATATATCTGGATGTCTCACATTGCCTTTGACAGATATTACATGTTTGTTTATTCTAAATAAAAGTCTTAACTGGTATTGACTTTAAGGGGGGGAATACAATTACTAATCAGGCGTTGTTTGTTTGTTGTTGTTTTTTGTGTATGTGTTTTAAGCGGATTTTGACTTTTGACCTTTGCCCTCCAACTTTCAGAACTTTTCCTTCTGTCGATACGATGTCAATGTACCTGTAATATTGGTTTGACGAGATAATTCTCGCGTCTTTCAGAATTGACGGCAGACGTCAATCAATCTATAGCATGGACTCGATTTGAAAAGCCGTACTTTTTTAGGTAAGCATCACCCCATTTGATCGCAAGGTGTGTGTGTGTGTGTAGGGGGAGGTAATGTTTAACTTTTAATATATATATATATATATACATTAATATAATATATTAGACTTTGTCTGAAAAAAGTGTGTGTCGGGTTTTCCAGCGTAGAGGAGAGGAAAAAATGAAATCTCTTCCTCTTTTAACTAAAATCGAAGAGTATATAAAGGGGAGTCAACTCATGAGCCAATCATCAAATCTACTCCAACTACCGCCAGCCAAGTTGTATTGGTCAAGTTTTTGAGACGGGAAACCGTAGTCCTAACTTTACGGTAAATTTAAACCATTTGTTTTAAAAAGCTATTTTACTTAGCATGTTATATTTTATTTCTTTTTTTATTAATTATTTAATCCTAGCTAAATACTCTAAATTTAAAATGATTTTTCATTAATATAGTTGGGTTTTAAAAACCTGTATTAATTTATTTATATTGATACATAGTTTATTGCTGAAAGCATTTGGCGAAGCCGTTGAAATAAAATTGGTATAATGTTTATTCTTAATTAAGGCATAACATACACATTGGGTTACAAATTTATATCCCCCATTTTACAAACAACAATGGAGTATTTGTTTTCTTCAGAGAAATAAGTTTTAAATATATTATCCTTAAACTTTCACCGGGTCGACTTTTTACTCATAGTGTGGAAACGATTATATGTTTACAATGTCATAAAAAATATTTGAAAAAATCATTTTTTTTAAAAAGATACGTTATCTTTGTTATCTTATTTGGATTTATTTCTTTGTTCTTCTTCTTCTTCATGATAGCAACAAGGCCAGCTTAATCCAGTGAGATTAAATGAAAAATAAAATTGCGGCAATATATGATTTCATAACTATAATTCAAATCTTTAAAGTCTAACCAAAGTTTTCCCCATGGTTTGCATTTTAAACCAGAAATCTTGCTTCAGTCAATGAGAACAAAAAACAAAACAGTTCCAAATTTTTAAATCCCTTATATTAACTTCGCGGCCGTCTCTGTCTCTCTCTCATCATCTCTCTCATGGGCTCGGCGGGCGGAAAATCAAAAGTCGAAAATGACCCACTTCCCGTGATCCGATCGAACTGAAATTTGGCACACGGACCCGTCTAACCTAACAATGCATCGTATCAAAATTTCAGATCGATCGAACGTACCGTAATTAAATTAATGCATTTTTAGTTTATCCTAATATGAGGTATGTAATTTAAATTCACTGTTTGTTATTGTTTTTTTCCCACGTGAAATTTTGAGCTGACGCATTGAGGCGACCCAACGAAGCGACGGGCGCTTTTGTTAAATCCCTTATATTAACTTCGCGGCCGTCTCTCTCTGTCTGTCTCTCTCTCATCATCTCATGGGCTCGGCGGGCGGAAAAACAGAAGTCAAAAATGACTCACTTCCAATGATCCGATCGAACTGAAATTTGGCACACGGACCCGTCTTACCTAACAATGCATCGTATCAAAATTTCAGATCGATCGAACGTACCGTAATTAAATTAATGCATTTTTAGTTTATCCTTATATGAGGTATGTAATTTAAAATCACGATTTGTTATTGTTTTTTTGCCACGTGAAAGTTTGAGCATTGAGGCGACCCAACGAAACGACGGTGCGCTTTTGTTTACATTTTACGTGTCACTCTGAGCTCGGTCAAGCGAATCGGTGACCAGACTTTTCCCCTCTCCCCCTCCCACCCACCCCTCCCCCCACCCCTCCCCCCCTAGGGTTATGAAGCAAACTTGTGTTAAGACAGATTCAGTCTGTAAATGTTTGAAAATAATCAATACTGTTAGTTATGTCTCATATATAAGGGATTTATAGTCAAAAACTTTGTTTTTACGGGTTTGTTTTATTTACATTTTACGTGTCACTCTGAGCTCGGTCAAGCGAATCGGTGACCAGACTTTTCCCCTCTCCCCCCCACCCACCCCTCCCCCCACTAGGGTTATGATGCAAAGTTGAGTTAAGACAGATTCAGTCTGTAAATGTTTGAAAATAATCAATACTGTTAGTTATGTCTCATATATAAGGGATTTATAGTCAAAAACTTTGTTTTTACGGGTTTGTTTTATTATTCACCACCTTAAGAACATCGATTATTTTGAAACATTTAATGTAATATTATATTCGAAACTGCAACCCCCACAATAGTTTTTTTCCCTAAAATATTTTAATTAATTTTATGGTGAATATCATGTTCAGACACCGTTAGGAAGCACTTATTTTTTTATTATTATTAATACGATGGTGTTGTGTAATACAGTTCTTCTCAAAGTGGTGGTCCGCGGGCCGGTGCCGGTCCGTGGGCCATCCGCCGCCGGTCCGCAGAAGTTTTAAAAAAAAGGACAGAAAAAATTGTCAGTGCAGGAAAAATAGTGCACCGATCCCTGGTGCAATGGAAAAAATTCCTGCCGGTCCGCCATACTAAAAAGTTTGAGAAGCACTGGTGTAATAGACGCCCAGTGAGGGAGAAAATTGTTAGTAGTTGTCATTGAACCTCCGTGAAGGCAGAGATTTGTTCCCGGGGGTAAGGGTGTCCCTGAGTCCATCCAGCTCCGAACGGGTACCTGACACTAGTTAGGGAAACAATGGCGGTTAGGAAATTACGCTGTCACTCTTAACCATAGCCTGTGAATGCTGCGTCTTTTTGAACGCTGAGTGACTCGCCAATACGTTCATAGCAGAACTATGGACGCAATAATGCGATTCTGAAAATGATGTGCTCATTAAAAAAATGTATTGTGACCTTTGACACTAAAATACTATTTCCTTCCAGACAATGTACAAATCCGTGCTCGCTGTTCTTCTCCTGGTCGCTCTTGCTAGCGCTAATGGATTCTACGGTGGATACGGCTATGGCGGCGGATACGGCAGTGGATATGGTGGATATGGAGGTGGATACGGCGGTGTTGGAGTCGGCCTGATCGGTCTTGTCGGTCGTGGTGGATACGGCGGAGGCTTCGGTGGATACGGAAAAGGCTCTGGTGGATTCGGTGGATTCGGTGGACTTGGAGGTGGCTGGGGATTCGGGGGTGGTTATGGTTACGGAGGAGGTGTCGGCAAAGCTGTCGTCATCCCCGTTGGAGGCTATGGTTACGGTAAGTAACTGCGTAATTATTTTTAACAAACATAGAATGAGTAATCTACCTTGTTTACGTCAAACCTTCATTAATTTTTTTATATTTTCTTACGCTTCGAGCACTTATTGATGACCCTAGTGCTAAAATTACCTAAGTCACGTTTTTTTATCAACTTAAATCTAATCAATGTACTTTTAACATTAGGTTTAGACCAATCTATTGTATAAAGTTGAAAGCTAGGTCCAATTTTTTAGCAGCCTAAAAAGACTAAAATGCTACTATGTAAGTGACCAAACAATTTTTTTTTAATGAATTATCTTCAAAACTAGTGTATCACCCGTCAAAAATGACGGAAGTTTTCAAAATAAATACAAATCAGATTAAAATATGACTTAATACAGAACATTTGTTTATTATATTTATTTTTATTTTATTCATGTATTTCCCTATTGAACAATTTTATGCGGACGTTCAAAAAGAGTTATTTTTGGTGCAGTAATTTGGTGCGCTGCTTTCTAAAATTAGTAGCGTCACGGCCAGACAGACATGCATGACAGACAGACGTGAAAGAGATTGCCAATTATGTATATTGATGCTTGTTTTGTGTCTTACGTACTTTTTGCACTAAATAGTAATGTTTGTTTCAAGTAGCAAGTAGTTAACTTATATGTACGTATGTGTCTGTCTATTTTTTTTTAAAATAGTTTGTTGCTTTTCTATCTATTAAAGATTTTGTATCCAATGGGGGCCGAAGGCATGCCTATAAGTACCTCCTGACTTGTGTTTTTTTCCTGCATAAATTACCATTTTTATCTTTAAAATTACTTTTTACTTTAACATATTATTTATACATCATTTTAAAACAGCAATTCAAATCTTTTTCTATCAGGCAAAGGCTACTACTGAAAGACTAGCAAATGAAGAGTGGCTTCCCTTCTCTTATTGCCTGACGGGCAGACGTTGTTACGCTAAACACAAAAGAAATAAGATTTGAAAAGAAATAATAAATTACATTGCATTTTTAATCCAACTACTTAAGTTGTTGTTACGTTCTATTTGCTATACTGTTTATATGGGGGAAAAAGATATTTACCATACACTCTTTTTTTAGCACAAATAGATATACTCATTGAGTGTCTGAAATGGACGATGTAGAGATGGTGAATATGCAATATTATATGGATATGACGAATATGTGAATATGGTGTAATTGCATTACATGTTTAATTTTTGTTTCGAGGAGCTAGACTTGTATCAAATCAACTCACTCGTTTCAATGGTGTGAAAATTAAGGGGAGGCGATTCCAACAAAATGTATATACATATTGGATTCAAAATGTTATTGCCCCTTTCACCGTGAAAACGGGAGTTTGAACAAAATAATAATTTTTATCGAACTTAGAACATTTTTTGTCAATGAAGTGTTTCCATGTATTTATCTATAAGACGTTGATTGCTTCTCCAGCTCTTGTTCACAGACCCTTGAAACCCTGGACTATAGCCAGGATTCACTCCCCCCCCCCAAACCACACACACGCACCTACACATCTTAATAATCTGGTCATGTATGTATGCGATCACAAGGGACATAGGATAATAAAGCGGCGGAAGGATAATAAAGTGTTGGGTTTTATAATAATGCTAAGTGATACGGAGCTCAAATGTCTTTTCTAACAACAGATTTGAAGATGAATGGTCTTCAGGTGCTCTGGATGACAAGCTGACGACATCTACAAAACAAATATCAAAATTCATAAACGGCGGGAATTTTTTACATTGACCAACTAGGATGAATTTTTTGTACGTTGTTATTGTTTTGTATGTTACGAAGCCAACTTTAAATAATTAGAATGCGCTATCACAAATTTAAACGCCAGGTGATTGAAAGAGATTTATTTTAAAAACTAAAACCAATAAGTGGTACCGTAGATTTAGGATACAAACTCAAAAAAATTTTTGTTCTTGTTGGTGCAATGTTGGTTTTTTTTTGTTTTTTTTGTTATTGCTTAATTTGTTTTTTAATTGGAGTTCTGATGTTACTGTTGTGTGCGTCTGAAATAAGGTTACAATTCAAGTTACTAAATGTATAACATATAAACCGGGTATGAGTTAGAACGACAGGACGCAAAAAAAAACAGCGAACATTTCGGCAAAGAGCCTTCCTCAACGAACAAATAGTACACAAATAAAACGAATAAAACGAAATAAAAAAATTAGCTGTGACTGTGATGATGAAATCCAAATAGTCCAGTTGAGAAAATCTCGGTTACAATTCAAGACGAACACCGCTCTTTGATCATTCGTGTTTTTTGTAAATTAATTTTTTTACAAACAATGTAATGAATGCAGGGTTTTCCAAAGTCCAGCCTGCAACCCAAATGGGTCCAGCGTTAAAATTTTTAAACACATTTTATTATTATTATTATTTTTTTTAAATTGTGGAGTTTAAAATAAAGAGAATTTATTCAATTTTAGTAATTTAAAATGTTGACATTAAATATTTTTAAAAGTGTCAACAAATCGCGAGAGTAGTGTCACTTCCACGCCCCAAACCCACCCCCCACCCCAAATGTTACTCTAATTTAAAACAAAATAGAAGCATCTATCAAAGCTTATGACATTTTTTCTTAATTATTTTAATCCCCCCCCCACACACACACTCACACACTTTAAATCATGAAATAAGGCCAAATTTGCAAAATCTTTTAACAACCCTGAATTAATGGATTAGGGTTGTTTTTCTTATTTAAAAAAAAATACTGTATACTTTAGATAATAATGTGAAAATTTCTTTAAATATCTTCGGTTTTGATCGGTAAAATCCGCGATCACGCCCGTCTTTTCAAATCATAATTGATTTATATAAAAATGACGAAAATGTTGTTAAAAATGGCTGTAGGCAAACCATGGATACGCGTAAGCCGCGATATTCATATGAACGGAATGAGCGTCTTTAATATAAGTTAAGATAAGTTAAGATGAGTTTGTTGTTTTCTTCAGCGTTTTATTGTTACGGGTCCATTTAAACAATAGATTGTTCACGCAATATTAAAATACAAATTTTAATATTTATTTAGTTAGATACTTTTTTTTTAATTTCAACTCTCGGATTCAACCTTGGCCACTCTTGATGACGTCATTTCCATACTCGCGTGCGGTCGCAGCATCGCAAAGGTTTCTCTCGGCATTCATCATTAAACAAACCCATTCCAAATGAACGTACACAAACCGGTCCCCTTATTTATACTTGCGACCAAATCAAGTGCACATCAACCTGACATGTTTCACAGCCCCCAGGCAGGCAATGACCTCAAACCAAATATTCACGCCCCACGAACACTGTCATAAGCCCCCAGCCCCCCCCCCACCAACCCGGGGGTTAAACGTTCCATCATCGTTAGCGGATGTGACGTCCCAGGCTGTCATCGCAGTGCAGATCAGATTTGTTTTATATATGGGAGAGTTTTGTTTCGTTATGAAAAGAATTTTTTTAAAAATACTGTTAATGTAAAATAGTTCATATATACGATTTCTTTAATACATAGGCCACTAAGGTAATCGAGTATCGGTCATACTAGAAAGAAGAAAAAAATTACGGTCAAGACGAAATAAAGGAAATAAGGAACGGAAAAGGTGTATTATGTTTCAGTGACAACTATTTTAAATTATTTATTGCAGCGGTCCCTTTAGGATGTGTGTTGAGTTGGAATTCTATAAAACATTTGATTTGTTTTCCCCCCAATTCGTAGCTAAAGAATTATCGTTTAAAAATCATTTTAGGAAAAAAACAAAACAAAAAATCTTTTGGAACAATTTTGGAGTTTTAACTACTTTTAACTTTTAACCCTTCCAAAAATGATCAAATTAAGGTTACCTTTAGAGTAGGAAGTAAGAACATTTAAATATTTAAAACGATCCATTAATAATATTTGAAAATCATGTTGATGCTTAAATCTATTTCACGTAGCCTAATGGAGCTAGTCCTGTATATGTCTATTTTTAGCAGGGGGTAAATTACCTCATTTGGGGAACAAATGGAATGGTTGGGGACACGTAAATCCGCTAGAATCCGCACCTTTGGGGGCTAACTTCAACATGAAATTGTATATTCTGGTATTAGGTAAAAATGTTCGCCAACCCTTGATTATAGGGAGCTGTATCACCGCTTGTATCACCGCTTGTATCACCGCTTGTATCACCGCTTGTATCACCGCTTGTATCACCGCTTGTATCACCGCTTGTATCACCGCTTGTATCACCGCTTGTATCACCGCTTGCTTCCCGTTCGCCGCCTCCCAGACTGTCCAACTCGCTTCGATTGCTGATTGAGATAATGAAATACGGAAAGTAGTGGGAAACTCTTGTTTTGTTTTTTTTTAAATTTTTAATTTTTTAATATTTTTTTAAATTATTATTTTTATTTCAAGGAAAAGTGGGAATCTAGCATTTCAAAAAATAAAACAGAAAAAATTATAAATACACACAAATATTAACTTTTAAAGAATAATTTCTGGAAAACTATTCAATTTAAACTTACATTTCTAGATCGTTTTATTGTATGACTCCCGTGGGTCACTTTGAACGCAATAATTTCTTCTGTATATCAATTTCTCTCTTCGCATCTGAGCGTGCAACTAATTTAGAACTTAACTATATTCCGTCGGAAAAGTTTCTTCCTAAATATCTGATATAATTTGAATGAGAATGGCAGATATAATATCATTTAGACGTAAAAAGAATCGTCCGTCGCAGGTGCCGGGAAGAATAGATGACGTCAACAATGAGACCATCTACGACACCAACATCCAATGCTCCCTTCAAGGTGCGCGGCCGCTCAGATATCTGACCGCGCAGAAGTTTAGGATTACCGCGCAGAAAATTTTTATAAGGATTTTATAATAATTGTTTGTGAGTGGGGTAAAATTATACACACAATAAAAAAAAACGTAAAAAAACAAGTTTTTGACTATAAATCCTTTATGTACGAGAAGTAACTAAAAGAATGTTCATTATAATACGCAGCGCAAGACGATCCAAAAATACAAATTTGTAGTTGTGTCGTAAAACATGTTTAATATAATGCGCACCGATCAGGAATATGTTTATAAAAAGTGTTGTCAAGAAAATACGCACCTAATTGTGCGACAGAAAGGTTGTTCAATATAATGCGCACCCTTACACTCTATCTCAAAAAATAACATGATACATAGGAATAAATAAAATAATCTAAAAAATCAATAATTCAATTACGGTACATGTGATTGATCTGAAATTTTGATACATAGTTTTTATCATCGCCACCAAACTGCCTGCTAAATTTCAGCTCGCTAGCTTACAAGGAAGTGGGTTAAAAATCGATCCAACGTTTTGGCGACCGACAAGCAATCAAGGGTTCAACCAGACACCACGAGTTAAATATGAGGGATTTAAAAATGGATGCATTCAGTTTTGCACACGAGTTTATTATTTTGCACACCGACCAACGAACCTTAGAGGGAACATTGCCACGACCCCAGACGTGGTTTAAATACAATCAGAGGCGTAACAACGACCTGGCATCGGGGCAGCTGCCAAGGGCGCCGAGGGCTAATCCTTCAATAATCAATTTATTCTGTATAATTTAGTATTTTTCTTATTTCTCAAGGGCGCCAAAAATGAATTAGCCAAGGGCGCGGAAAAGCCAGTCTCGCTTCTGAATACAACATAACACTCCTATGTTGTTGTGTCAACTAAATCTTCATCACCATCACTTATAAGACTGAATGCTCCAGCGAATGCACCAAGCTCGGAATTTACTTATGTTGAAAGTACAGACAGTTCTTAAAAACTTATGATGCATCGGTCCTCGGATTAGGTGAGATATTTTATGCTTAACGAGCACTTCCCCCCGACGATAGATATTTACACGCTGATGCACTAATTACACGTTTTATGTCTACATAAGCCGCATAACACCTGAAAGGTGTCCTCGAGGTCGACCAGAGGCTAGTACAGACGGGAAATAAGTTCGTCGTGGTAATCTGTTCGGCTTGGAACCCCATCCAGGGCGCCGGAGGTCAGATCTCGGCTGACCAGAGGAATCGGAGGAGATGGTATAAATAAGGAGGTCGGCCAAAGTTGGGTCCACCACCGGCAGAGTTGTCAAACTTGTTTCCCCATCATCTCAGCTCCACGGCCAGAAATTCATCTCTGTAAGTAGAAACTTGTCAGTCGTTCGGCTCTGTTCAGTTGATTTTATGTGCTCTGTTCTTTCACTGGGACTGGACTCTGGAAAATAACTGAAACACAGCAGCTGTGAAATATATTCAAGCGGGAAGGAAGAGAACATAAAAAATTAGAAGTTTTAAATAATAACCTTGACAAATTAATAAAACATGTGTGTGTGTGTGTCAATGATACCATAGGGTTGAGAAAGTAACTGAGCCAGGAAGAAAGAAGTTAATTCAAAGTGAAAGAGGAAATACTTTTTTTTTAAACGCATAAAAATTTAATGTTACTTTAATTTTCTATTTGTCGTTTTTTTTAAATATTATAGCAGACTTTCTCCTATCAATTTGTTTCGTTATTGTATATTTAATGTTGTAACCATTATCAGCCATATTCCATTAAATTTTATGTTCCAATAAATTAGTTCGAAATCGTCGTAGGCAAAACGCCTTTTTTGTTGTCATATTGTTGAAAAAATATTTTAATAACTTAAAATAAAACACAAATCAATTTTTGACTTGCTAAAGTCTGATGTAGCATTGTCTAGAATGATGTGACTTTTGGGTGTTGCGTTAGAATGACATTACTGCGGCATTTGTTAAGATTGAATGATTATATGGGATCGATATTACAATTGTATTCAACCTACTAGAAGCGAAGTCGATCTTCAAGAAAACGATATCTTTCTGTCTCCCCACAGGAAAATGAACACATTCATCACCGTTCTTGCCCTCGCCCTGCTCTCGGTCAGCGTCCATGGCTCATTTGGCGGCTACGGCTATGGTTTAGGAGGTGTGGGAGGTCTCGGTGGTCTTGGAGGTCTCGGAGGTCTCGGGGGTCTTGGAGGTCTTGGAGGTTTCGGAGGTCTAGGAGGTCTTGGTGGCCTTGGAGGTTTCGGACTGGGTGGAGGCATTGGAATCGGTGGAGGCATTGGTGGAGGCATTGGTGGAGGCATCGGAATCGGTGGAGGCATCGGTGGAGGCATCGGTGGAGGCATCGGAATCGGTGGAGGCATTGGTCTCGGAGGTGGCCTCGGTGGACTCGGCGGCTTGGGCAGATTCGGATACGGAGGTATCGGATACGGTGAGTTTTTTTTAGTTTTGTTCAATAGAGAAGCTTTTTTTTTAAAGTATTTTAACGGTTTTCTAACAGCTTCATAAAAATAAGTAATAGTTTAAGTTGTTTGTAAAATATCATACACATCTACACCAGATTTTTATTCCAATATATCCTTGAGTGTTCTCATCTGTCTGCAAATAGCATACATATCTACATCAGATCGTCTTCCAATATAACCTAAATGTTTATATATTATGATTCTATTAACAGGCAGAGGATACTACTAAACAATGGACCAATGTCTTATTTACTTGTGGCGGCGTTTGTTTTCTATGCTTAGCGATTCCAAAAGTGAAATCGTCTTGGCCTAAATAAACGTGCCATTAAAAAGTCTCCGGTTTATGGGTTGTGTTTATCATTGAGCTACTGCCATGTGTTTTTGCTCAGTTGCTCGTTTTTTGTTTTGTTTTTGTTTGTTTGTTGGTTTTTTTTTGTTGTTGTTTTACGAGTTGATGAACAGAATTTCAAACGGTTAAAAAATTACATTTATTTAATTTTAATAAAAATCTTAAAAGAAATTGCAGATTTCCATATGACGTCATACAAAACCGTGAAGGTTTCTCACGTTACTTTATTCTTCGACACAATATTCTAATATTAGAAATGATTGACCTCATTCAATCTTTCACATCTTAAAAGCCTAAAATAAAAGGAGCCTCGTTTTATTCCACTTCAAACTATGAGAACTTTAAAGGAATGGAGTCCTTATCAATATACATAATTCCCGTTGTATGTATGGATGTAATGCTGTTAGGTGGCGCTGCGATCGATTTTGTTTTATTCTCTTGATCGTTATATAGAATAAAATAGAAGTAAAAAAAAGACTTTTAAAAACCACGTTTTTAGAAGCGGACTAAAAAGAAGCAAATAATTTAAAACTTGTAAGTTCAAGTACTTCGATTTAATATGACTAAAAACGTGGGGTGGGTGTTTGGTATAAAAATTAAAGATTTCTAATTTAGAAGGCAAAAGAGAGATCTATAAATGAGAGAATGAGTGAACCGCATATGTTAAACCTCATAAGCGCCCGCCCCACGTTTTTAGTAATATTAAATCGAAGTACTTGAACTTACAAGTTTTAAATTATTTTCTTCTTTTTAGTCCGCTTCTAAAAACGTGGTTTTTTAAAATATTTTTTAACCTCTATTTATTTTACCAAACACCTCACAAGCGCCCGCCCAACGTTTTAAAAACATTGTGATGTGGTCACGGGGGGAACTCACGGATGTCAACAAAAGCAGACGGTACAGATGCTTATATATACACTATCATCATCATTTGTCCTTTGAGTTCCTTGTGGAACATAGGGCCTCTGTCAAAGCTCGCCACTCTACACGGTCCCTTGCCAGTCGCTTCAGTTCTTCCCAGCTCTTCCCAGTCCTTCCAGCCTCGTCCAACATGCTCCGTCTCCATGTACGCTTGGGCCTTCCTCGTTGTCGCTTGCCCTGGGGGTTCCAATCTAAGGCCTGCCTAGCCCTGCTGTTATCTTTCCTGAGGGTGTGTCCAATCCATCTCCACTTTCTTTCCATGATTTGTTGTTCTATATATACACTATAGATAAACTAAAAAGTTCCATAATTTAATAACGGTACATTCGATCGATCTGAAATTGCGACACAATACATTGTCATCTAAGATCTATCTGTGGTAAAATTTTCCGATCTCTAGGACCATCAGAAGTGGTTCAATTTTACGTTGGCAGATTTGAAAAAATCTTGGACAAACAAAGCCCCACAAACCAACAAACAGGAACGAAAGCGAGTTAATAAAAACGTGGTAAACAGCGTGTGGTTTTTCACGCCGTAAAAATATTATATGACGTCATTGTGTTAGCTATATTTTAATTTTGGAAAAAGGAACATTGTAAATAGAGGATTTAAGGTTTTATAATTATCAAATACTGTATGTACATTTCAGGAAGTTTAATATTTAGTATTTATCAAACAAGGATAAGTAAATTGGGCTTTTGATAAAAGTGGGCGCCGTACTATAATACGCACCGCGACACTCTATCTCAAAAATTAACATGATACATAGAGATAAATAAAATAATCTAAAAATTCAATAATTTAATTACAGTACATGCGATCGACCTGAAATTTTGATACTTCATTTTTATCATCGGCACAAAACTGCCTGCAAAATTTCAGCTCGCTAGCTAACGAGGAAGTGGGTTAAAAATCAATCCAAGGTTTTTTCGGCAAGTAATCAAAGGGCTCAGACACCACAAGTTAATATAAAGGATTTTAAAAAAAATTTAAAATTAAAATACCATAATATGTAGATATATTGTACGAACGTAAACATTGTATTTCCCGTCAGCGTCGCACCACAGAGCACCAGTGCTGACGTATTTAACATGAATTTTTATTTGATGATCTTACATGAGAAAATGAGATAATTAATGCTATTGATATCATCGGTTTTTAAAAAAAAAGAATTGTAAACTTTTATTTACAACTCCATTAGACTAGTAAAAAATAAATTGTGTTACTTAAATATTTCTTTGAAAAAATTTAAAGAATATAGAGTAATATAACATTTGAGAAACAAATTAGATATTAAATCTTATTCATTTCAAATTGAGAGAACTATGAAATATATATATCTTCTTTAACATATGTGCATAATTTAATGTTTTAGAGCACGTTCATAGTTCAATTTCTCTTCATCATTTGTATCCAAGTGGCACGCTACTTGATCTCGGTCCCTACAAATAGGGATACAATATCAATGAATTCTTTACATTCTTCTACCACGATAAACCTTTATTTTATTTTAATACATTTTTATCACTTGTTTTTGCTTTAATAATTTGAGATTTGACTTGAAATCAGTAAGTAAGATTGGATTTTTTAAAAACATGTAAAAAACAAGTTTTTGACTATAGATTCTTTATATCGGAGAAATAACTAAAAGAGTGTTCATTATAATACGCAGCGCAAGTCAATCCAAAAATACAAAATTTTAGTTATGTGTCGTAAAACATGTTTAATATAATGCGCACCGATCGGGAATATATTTTTTTTAAAGTATTGTCAATATAATACGCACAGAATCTCGCAACAGGAAAGCATTAATAAAAAGGTCGTTCAATATAATACGCACCGCGACACTCTATCTCAAAAATTAACATGATACATAGAGATAAATAAAATAATCTAAAAATTCAATAATTCAATTATAGTACATGTGATCGATCTGAAATGAAATTTTAATACGTCATTTTTATCATTGGCACAAAACTGCCTGCAAAATTTCAGCTCGCTAGCTTACGAGGAAGTGGGTTAAAAATCGGTCCAAAAAAAATCGGCAATCAATCAAAGGCTCAGACACCATAAATTAATATAAAGGATTTAAAAATTCAGATAATTACAAACAGAAGGTGCTCCAAAATTATCCTTCCACAATTCCTCCAAGGCTGCACATTTGTCTACTTTAATTTATGTATTGATTTATTGAATACACTTTAATAGCGCAATGTCCCAGGCTGGGCTCACCGCGCTATACAAACATTTCCAACAACTTGAGAAAAGTCATTGCGCTCGCAATCTTCTTAAACATAGTTACATAAACAACATTATATACAAATGTCAGACTTGGGCGTATATCCGTCATAGACTTCAATGGTAGTTAGACGGAGCGAGATCAGTGCAGCACATCGCCTTTCCACCGAAAAAGGTCTCCTAGACAAAAAAAGAATGCAGCGGCGTCACTAGGGTTAATGTTATCCAGAGCGGTAGCTCGTGGCGCCAACCCCTCACTACCTATCCAACAGACTTCCCCCGAGTCTGCCAGTGCCAAATAACGGGGACATACAGAATTTTACTTTTTGTGGCACCCCTTGTGATGGTGTCACCCGGTGTGGTCCGCACCCCCTCGCACCTCCCTAGTGACGCGTCTGGTCTTCAGCACAGTCCCATTATTACTCTGGTCATGTGGGTCAATAGAGCGAGCATCAACAGAAGGGATGTGAAAGTGTCTGCCTCTATTTGTCCTCGCCCCACGGCTGGTAAGTCTCTGAGTAACATCTCATCAATGAACAGCTTTTTCAAAGCTACACACGAGATCGGTATTCAAGTGCGTACGCTTGGCTAGGAATCATGGAAAGTAGACTATGTCCTGTGTATAACTGCACAGATCGCCCAAATTTGTGTACTCGGGGCGTGCTACTGACCGTGTCTTCAACCTGCACCAGGGATGATCATAACAGCAGCAAAGATGGCTGACACCGTCGGTGGTAAATCATGGCATGAAGCTTCACTACTGAAAACACACAGCAAGTCTAATTTTGGAGTAACAAATAGCTTTGCTCCACCAAATCAACAGTCTGTGGAGCAAACAGTTAATCGCTTGGCTGTAAATTACAAGCCGATTTTTTTTCTATGACATTTAACCAACCTTCGTTTTAAAGTTTGTTTTATGTAGACTAGGGTCACTTATGAAGTTAACGTATTAAAACTTTACACAGGGCATCTAATGAAAAAGATGAACAAGAAATCTAACATTTTTACACTCATTTACCCTAATACCCCAAACATGGCAAACGATCGATCTTGTGACGTATACAAAAAATTAAATATATTTGTTTTTTTGGGGGACGTCATTCTATTTGGGGCAATCCTTACCAGTGACGTCACTCTATTGGGGGCACTCTTTCCCGGTGACGTCACTCCATTTGGGGCACGCCTTGCCAGCGGTGTCACACCTTTAATGAAGTTACCCGTTTTGCCAAAAACACCAACGTTGGGAATGTTTAGTTCAAATTCTCCAACACAAATTAATAATACGACTCCACTGGCAATCTACGCCTATAAACACCCGCCTACGGAACCACACCTACGCCACCAGCCCAAAACTCAAATACTCTTGTCACGTGGAGAGAACTATGACCAGAGGCGTACCAATGACTGGGCATCGGGGCAGTTGCCAAGGGCGCCGAGGGCTAATCCTTCAATAATCAATGTATTCTGTATAATTTTTGTATTTTCCCTATTTCCCAAGGGCGCCAAATATGAATTAGTCAAGGGCGCGGAAAACCCAGTTAAGCTTCTGACTATGACCATGTCCACACACAAACTACAAACTGACTTGTCTAACTTCCAGTGTCTGTTATGGTGTGTCACATGATAATCGTATTAATTAAGAAGACCATTTTTTTCCTAAAATATTTAATTCATAATTCACTGCCTTTTCAGCAATGGCGTTCATTAAAAAGAATTATGATACATTCCCCCTGAAGCCACTAATTAACTTTTCTTCCTGTTTTCGAATCTCTTGTAAAAAAGGGTTCTCGTGATATTATGCCTGGACCCCTTAAGAATTACTTTTGGATATTTTTATTATTTATATTAATTGTTTAATGATGATTTTTTAAAATAAAAATACTATAAGGTTTCCTTTTATTTCATGTAAATATTTATTAATTTACAATTGATAGCGTCGGGTGTCATTTTTCAAGATTTTGAGAATCTCTACTACAAATCGAACCTAACAGGAAACGTTTTAACATCAAACCCATCAGCCAAGATTGACGAGAGTTTTACCGTTTGTCAGTTGTTGGTCCCGAGGCGAATTCATTAGCTTCGCGGCCAATTAGCGGGACGGTATATTAAGACCGGACGCGCAGCAAACATCAGCATTTACATCACAACCAAAAAGCTTGTGCTCGGCTCTCGGCTCAAGATCCAGACGAAAGTCTTCGTGAGTAGATGGCAATTATCGCATTTGCCCATTCTTATTTACTTTAAAACTGCGCCGTGGCGCTGTAATCGGTTGATTTAAAAGGGAGAAAACTGATTAATTCTTCAGACTTTTGTTAATAATCTATTGTGGTGTGCGCTTTCTTTTAACAAGAATGAGCCCTGGCCGAATCCCCAAGGACCTCATATATGGAGAACTGGCTTTGGGAAAGAGGAAGACAGGTCGCCCATGTCTGCGATTTAAAGATGTCTGTCAAAAGGACATGAAAGCAGCCAGAATACGCACAAGCGACTGGGAGTGTAAGGCAGAAGACCGATCTACGTGGCGCACAGTTGTCAAAGAGGGCGTCATAGTAGCCGAGGAGCGAAGGGTGGAGGAGGCTACAGAAAGAAGAGCTAGGAGAAAGGCCAAAACATTTGGTAGCACAGAATTCGTGTGTAAAAGCTGTGGTAAAGACTGTCACTCAAGGATAGGACTGCACATCCACTCGAGGAAATGCAACCCAACTCAACAGTGATGCACCATCGTCTCGCGAGAAGGAAGGATGCCGATTATTGTGTTGTGCGATTTTTTTTTCTTTTCTGTTCTCCCATAGTTATTGCTGTTTTCGTAAAGGATTGACTTCGACCGAACCCAGGCATTTTTCAATGCCAAAGATTTCGTTTCATTGACCCTACACAGTATTATGAATACAAATATCATAAATGTTTCACGAATCATTGATATCTACAGACATCTCACTTCTTAACATTCACCACGACATTTTTTCCTCACGTTTATACAGCGAGTCTATATCGTCTTTATCTTCTCTTAGTTTTAGACAATTATTATTATTATTATTATTTATTTATTTATTTATTTTATTTGGTTGCGTTATTTCTCCACAACGATGTATGTTATAGTGACACCATACATGTCAATAAAAAAATAATTTCTAAGTGACCGAACCTCTTGCTCAGTTCACATTTGGATGAAACAAAAATTCAATTTTAACATTCGTATATCGTTTAAGAAAGATGTTTTATCTAGCGATCCATAAAAAATATTACTAAAATATTCTTTATTTATTTTCTTTTAACTTATTTCTTCAACAAGAATTTATTTGAAGAAATTTTACAATTATACATTTCCTACATTTATAAATTACGTATCACATATTTTACACTGCTATAACTGGAGTGCCAACAGCTTCCTATATCAAGTCTGGTTGATGTGTTTTTTGTGCAAGCTTAGAGCAGAGTTTGCTATCAAAATGTCACGTCTTCAATTCGTCTCAGAAATCTCAGCTTAGGTCTACTGACAATATTGAGAAATTAATCTTTAATGATGACATGTGTGACGTCATATACAGTGTTTGTAATGAAATACGTCCAGAAAGTCGGAGCTAGTTCATAATTATAATAAAGCGGAAGTGAGCTCCCTTAAACTTTCTCGTAACACTTCCGGTTCAGAGAAATCGCTAAGAGGTTGATATAAACCTACAAATAGGATCAAATACTTATATTTGGCATTTCGTCTACCTAACTGAAACGGTACTCAGGTTGTCGTGTCAACAGACAGATACCCAGACAGACACAAATAAAGACAAGATTGCAAAACTCTGCTTTTCCGACTAAGGAAGGTTTAAAACGGTGATATTTGTCAAAATCTCGACGTCGTTTTTGTGCACGATTACAATAATTATCCATATACTCGGTTCACGATTACAATACTTATCAATATATACTTGGTGCACGATTACAATAATTATCCATATACTCGGTTCACGATTACAATACTTATCTATATACTCGGTTCACGATTACAATACTTATCCATATACTCGGTGCACGATTACAATACTTATCCATATACTCGGTGCACGATTACAATACAATTACAATATACTCCGTATTCGAGAAAGTGAAAAAGAAAATGCAATTTCTTCTTTTCTTATACTTTCTAAAATGAACCACGGCCACGTCATCTGTTGGGATCATCTGTTCCGACTAATGAAATGCTGTTTGATCATCAACAGACCATGTACAAAGCCATCCTTCTGGTTCTCACCCTCGCCGTACTCGCCATGAGTACTGAGGCCTTCTTCTGGGGAGGATACGGGGCCACTCCCTTGGCAGGACTCGGATATGGAGGTCTTGGATACGGAGGACTGGGAGGATTCGGCAGATTAGGATATGGCTACGGTGGTCTCGGTGGTCTCGGCGGATGGGGATATGGTTAGTGTCTGTGTTTGTTATCTGTGGTTAGGGATATGGTTAGTGTCTGTGTTTGTTATCAGTGGTTAGGGATATGGTTAGTGTTTGTGTTTGTTATCAGTGACTAGGGATATGGTTAATGTCTGTGTTTGTTATCAGTGACTAGGGATATGGTTAATGTCTGTGTTTGTTATCAGTGATTAGGAATATAGATAGTGTCTGTGTTTGTTATCAGTGGTTAGGGATATGGTTAGTGTCTGTGTTTGTTATCAGTGGTTAGGGATATGGTTAGTGTCTGTGTTTGTCATCAGTGGTTAGGGATATGGTTAGTGTCTGTGTTTGTTATCAGTGGTTAGAGATATGGTTAGTGTCTGTGTTTGTTATCAGTGGTTAGAGATATGGTTAGTGTCTGTGTTTGTTATCATTGGTTAGGGATATGGTTAGTGTCTGTGTTTGTTATCAGTGGTTAGAGATATGGTTAGTGTCTGTGTTTGTTATCAGTGGTTAGAGATATGGTTAGTGTCTGTGTTTGTTATCAGTGGTTAGGGATATGGTTAGTGTCTGTCTATGTCTTTTTTATCAGAGATTGGGAATGGGGTAAGATTCTGCCTGTCTGTGTTATACCTGGTGGCCCCCCCACCAGGTATAACAAAGACAGGCAGAGTGGTGTGGTATACATTTATTCCCCTTTGACTCACTTTAAAAGTAACCCTTATAACTTACTTAAATTTTTACTCACTCTAAAATTAACCTTTATAAATCACATAAATTTTAGATTTCTATAAAATATGGGAATGAGTGTGAATATTTAATTCTTATTTTAAACAGTGATATAACTGTCCTAGGAATTAACGATGATGATTTTCTTTTAAATTTGAAATGATTGAATAATTATCATCTTACTTCTGAGCCTCTAGTACACGAGGATGCAGAAAAGTGCATATATCATATTTTTTACTTTCTATACTATATACTATATACTATATACTATATACTATATACATTGACATATTTCTTGAGTCTCAATTAAATGATCCTTTCCTGTCTAATCTGCAGGTAGAGGTCTTTACTACTAAGGACTTGGCCATACCCGGGGTGTTTGTTCGATAATGATGCATGGCACGTTTCTCAAAACCTAAACTAGAATATTTTATGCAAAGTTAAAGAAACAAAATATAACGTGATGTTCATTTTATACTTTACAAACAAAATAAAAAAATAAAAAAGCGTAGTTCATCTCGAATAACTTTATTTTCTTTCGTTTATCTTCTCGTCTGTTAATTAGAATTTATAATTGATTATCGTTGGTTCTTGTCAGTTATTGTGTTTTGCAGCATTTGCTTACTGTTCCGCAAAAAAATGGAAATAAAACTAACTAGACACCCCGTGGCGTAGCATACGCCGCAGACTTGCTCATGGAGAGCGCAAAGAAAGTTGAGAAAGAACGGACACAAAACTACAGCACGAAGAAATCAAAACAACGCGAGTGAACGTCGGTTGTGGGGGGACTGCCAACTCATTTTTTATTTTCGAGACATTTGCAGGCGAAATTCGGTATACCCCTAACTTCTATGAAGTCAGCTGTAAAACGATAATCGGTTTAAAATCGGAGTTACATAATCGATAATCGGTTTTCCATTAAAAAAACACGCAATTAACAACCCTAAATATGACTAACCCTCGCTAGGATCGGCCAAACAAAGTTTATGTTAAGGGATGGTAGTAATAAATGGGAGGCGGGTAACAACAACCTCAGTGTGCATATCTTTACGTTTACTATCTTTTTTCTATTTACTTAGTGCTGCTTTTTGTGTCTGTACTCTCACCCCCCCCCCAAATGTTCGTTGCAATGTCTATGATGAGCAAGTCTGCGGCGTATGCTACGCCGCGGGTCTCTCCAGAGTTCCTTCTTTTCATTCACTCACAATCGTTTGCCCAAACACACTCCATTTTGACAACTGTGTCTTTCAGGAAGTCTTCACCCGTCACTAAATCATTAGCAGCGTATGCTACGCTGTGGATCAGGTAGTGTTGGCAATAAAGGGGTAAAAGAACGGGCACAAACAGACATTTTTTTTTAAAATTTTTAAAAAACCATGTTTTCGCTGGGGCTTGAACCCAGGACCTCCACGTATGAGGTGACGTGATAACCAGTACACTACGAATCTCACGTTTCTGTGAAGGAACAATGCAACTAAACGCAAGAGTTTTGTTACCACCCACTCCCACTCCCCCCCCCCTTTTTTTTCCATCCCACCACGCTTGACAACAGTGATTAGTTAACCCGAGCGAGGGTCATTCGTCATGCTCGTGTTGCACATGCTTGCAGCTTGCTTGCCTCTCATGGTCCCATGAAGAGAATTATATATAGAGATATTTCAAGGTTAAGACACGACAAAAGTGTGATAAAGAAATGGAGTGGGTGTGGGACTGTGGGACTGTGTCACTGTGGGACTGTGGGACTGCTATCAGGGTAGATTGAAATGAAGACAATATTGAAGAGTGTTTAGGGAGGCCTGATAAAAAATAAAAACGCAACAAAACTCTTTCTTGTTGATGTTAACTTGACTACTCACCGTGGTCAAGTTTTAAAATCTTTTACATATTCACGTTGTTTATATTTGTTCCCTGAGGAATGCTCTTTGCTAACTTATTTTTTTTTATAAAGTCTTTATCCAAGCTCAACCATATAATTAACCATACATTATTCAATAACTCGTACATATCACAAAATCTTGTTGTAATTGTATGAACAAACAGACAGTCCACTGAGAAACGAGCCCCGCTCCATCAGTTCCACAGCACCGCCCCATCAGTTACACAGCCCCTTGAAGAGGGGGTCGTCTGAGCAGTTGGCAGCCGCACAAGTCGACCTAGTCTACCTCTCAAAGGGTTTACCTCCCATAACAGGAAGTTGTGGATTTTTCCCTACTTCGACCCGCTATAACTGCGGCGCCACCACGATCTCTATATACCTAGGACTGTCGCAAGATAGATTATCTTATGTATAGAAGGGGCGTCTGTAATTGATAACATAAGATAAATTAATAGTTTTCTAGGAGAGATAAACGGGGATTATTGTATCAAATATTAATCACTCTCCGTTAATGAAGAGTCAACTAAAGACAATTCACCCAATCAAAACTGCGCAACGTCAAGTCTCCATCAATCAAGAATTTCGCGGACGAAAAACTCAGACAATGCAAGGATCTATGTATTAGATTATTTAATTGTTATGGTGAATCTTCACCAATATCAGTGGCGTAGCAAGGGGGGGGCAGGGGGGGGGGCAAATGCTCTGGCGGCACTTTGCCAGGGGCGGAAAATTCTTTGTCGTTAATTAGTTTCTTAAAACGAAAATTTTAAAAGAAAGAGGAGTTTTTTTAAAAATCGAAATTAAAGAAAAGCCAACTAAGAAATTAATAAAAGAAATAAAGGAACTATCCAAAAGCATGTGAACGTTTTAACTGCCAAAACTTCAAACTCTTTATTGGATATAAATTCTTCTCATACTAATACTAATCTGACTGTAATTTTTAAAAAAAAACAGAGGCTAAATTAGTTTGAGAACATGACACTGATGGGATGATTAATTCATTGATTCTTAAAATTTGACACCCGCCCCTGTTGTAAAATCATTGGGGAAGGGGGGCGAATTCCTCTTTGTTCATTAGCTAATTGTTAAAACATGAAAATAAATTTTAATAAAAGAAAAGAAAAGCCAAGATAAAAAAAAATTAAACGAAATGAAGAACATTATTAAAATACGAGAGCGCTTCTAATGCCAAAACTTCAAACTCCATTATAAATCTTCTGATACTAATGTTACTGAGCTGGAAAACATAGGGGCTGAACGTATGACGATACTTTGCTGGTATAGATAATTGATTCAAGTTTGATTTTAACGTAAGTGAACTACTGGGAAAAAAATTGTTGGCGTATTTATATGGGTTATTTTAATTTTAATTGCTTTTGTTTTGTGGCATAAACAAAAATAATTGAACCATTGCTTATCTGTGGGAATTAAAACTTGGAACAAATAAATACACAATTTGTGGGGGGGGGTGGCAAATTCCTCGTTGTTAATTAGCTAATTGTTATAACGTGAAAGTAAATTTTAATAAAAGAAAAGAAAAGCCAAGATAAACACTCAATAAGTACTGAACATTACCAAAGTTTTGCAAATGGAAGGAATCAGAAATTGGATTTTAAAAAATAGATTATTAATAAAGACCGACAATTAGTTGTTGTAAACGAGAAAACAAAGTGGCTAGAAGTTCTTTTTAGAATAAACACAATGAAGTTATTAAAAAATCAAACAAAACCTTAGGCTTTATAAAAAAGAAACTTTAACAAATGTAATAGAGATATAAAACTAAAATGCTACCTCACTTTGGTGAGACATGTACTAGAATATGCATCTTCTGTATGGGACCCATCCACCAAAGAAAACATTGATAAACTAGAACAAATTCAAAAAAGAGCTGCCAGATTCATTACTGGAGAATATTCGAAACTGACAAGAATAACACCATTAGTTAAATCATTAAACCTTGAAACACTAGAGGATAGAAGAACCAAGAGCAAAGTAGTAATCATACATAAAGCAATTAATTCTAATTTAGAAATACAACACAAAGATAACTTAATACAACCCTCAGATAGACATAAGGATAAAAACACCTTTCTTATTCCGTATGCAAGAACAAACACATACACGTTTTCCTTCTTCCCGTCCGGAATTCGGGCGTGGAATGGGTTGCCTGAAGAATCCAGGAAAACCAACACTTTATCAACATTTAAATCTCTAATAAAAATGCAGGACTAAACACAAACCATAGATAAGCGTAGGACGCAATAATCTTCTGTATAGAAGGAGCGTCTGTAAACAGATAAGATAAGATAAGATAAGATAAGAATATTTGAAATTATTAAATAGTTGCGAAATTTAATGTGACTTTTTGAGGTCACAGAGAGGACAATGCTGTTTCAAATAAAGGCAATATTCTGGAACTAATGCATTAGCTTGCAAAGTACGTTCGAGCACTCTGAGAACATAGTGGGAAAAGGGGTAAAAACTTGAAATCTAAAATTAAAACTGAGCTCATAGTAATTTTAGGAGATACAGTTCACGAAAAATCATCTTTCTTCAATAACAAGATACCAAATATCATTCCATTGTATTCAATAGCTCTTCATATATTTGACATAAGGATCAAACAAGTCCAGTTGTGTGATATGTAAAGATTGAAAAGCAAAAAGTAGACGCTGTAGAATCTTTCAAAGATTTTATTCAAGCAAAAGTGAATCTGTTTACGACATTTCTGAAATGATTTTGAATAAATGATGATCTTAAAATAGTGGACTGCACAGGCCCAACGTGTGTTAATACACAGGCCCAACGTGTGTTAATACACAGGCCCAACGTGTGTTAATACACAGGCCCAACGTGTGTTAATACACAGGCCCAACGTGTGTTAATACACAGGCCAAACGTGTGTTAATACACAGGCCCAACGTGTGTTAATACACAGGCCCAACGTGTGTTAATACACAGGCCCAACGTGTGTTAATACACAGGCCCAACGTGTGTTAATACACAGGCCCAACGTGTGTTAATACACAGGCCCAACGTGTGTTAATACACAGGCCCAACGTGTGTTAATACTTCTTAAGGGCTGGAAAGTATACAAGAGTTCAACAAAGGCGCAAAAACATAAAATCTCAAACAGGTAAACCTAATTTGTTAACATGCTACTCCAACTGAAAGGAATTCTCCAAATATTTTAGTACACTTGAGCGTTGTTGCGCATTCTTTTCCAAGTCCATACACTGTTGGAAATACCTAATTGCTTCTACAAGCAAGGCATTCAGACTTCAGGATACAAAATAGTGAATATACCATGGAGCCATTTTGAGGTTACTTTGTAAGCTATAGAACTGAAAAATGCAGACAAAAAGACGAACAGACGCAGGAACTTTGCTAGTCAACATGAAATCTTTTTATTTCCAAAGTTATATTTTTTAAAATGCCCGAAATTCTTTACAAACGTATAGCGCTCAACAAAACATTTTCTTGGCAGTGGCTACTCACAGAGAAATTAATGGAATACTTAAGGCATGCTTTGACATTTGATAAAAATTAATGTGGAGACCTCATCATTTTAATCGAACCTTCCAATCAAAGAACCAGAGAGCACATTTGTTTGTGATCGAAGCAAATATGTATGTATCCATGCTATGTAGAATGAAGAAAGTTGGTTTCTTCATAAGATGAGATTAGTGTATAAACTCGTGTGAGATTTTTGGCAGTTATATAGAATTTAGAAAACAGACATGATTTTCGTAAACCAGCTAATCTACTGGACTTTGAAATTGTGTTTTCAAATTAGAGTATTCAAAATATCCCATATGACATAGTCAGGCAAGGAATAATTTAACGCCATGAATAGAAAAAAGTTAATGAATTTAAGACTAGGTGATTTATTTAAGTTTATAAAGATATTAAGCTCGAAGTTACTCTGCCTAAAATAATATAATTAATTCGAACATTGCTTACAACTGTCATAAGTAATGCAAGGTGTTAAAAAGGCTTCTCTAAAAATATTTTAATGAAAAATTAATGATGATCGATCACGAATACACCAAAAGTGTCTTATCTATTGCTATTTTTGTCATTGAGCATGCCACGGCTGAAAACATTGATACATGAAAGATTGAGCCATGAGGAGAAACATAAAACTTTGATTTCATTAAAGAAACGAAGCCTTTCTTTAACATTAAAATATATAGCGTTCTTATTATTACTTTCTAATTATTTATTTTTTACTTTATAGCGTTAACATATTTTTCGGGGATGGGGGGCGGCAAATTTGGTTTCTGCCCCTGGTGGCACATACCCACGCTACGCCACTGACCAATATACTTTTAATTGAACTGTTTTAATCGGCATCCAGCGCCATTCACTGGTTTGGGTCTAAACTGACGTTGGTTTCTGTCAAGTCTCATACCCCTGACAGTTTCATTTTCTTCACCAGTTTAAGTATGTAGATTATCTAGAAAACTTGTAAAATCAGCAAAAATTATCAATCCCTGCCCAGCCTGCTGAGGTGGTACAATCATTTGAAATTATTGGTTCGTGTTGTGGTCATAAAATTAATTTGGAGTAGGGTTTTAGTTACGGAACATACATTGATGTAAACAATATGTGGGGATGTGTGTGCTAGGCCCTATGGAGGAACTCCTCGTGTTTCGTTCAAAATCTAGTATACAGGTAATCGCTCTGTAAATGTGTATGCAATCTAAGTAAGATCAGCTCTGAACTAAAGTATATGTCGACAAGAGTGAGTCACTTGAGGTACATACGTTGTGGCGCAGGCAAGAATTTCAAAACGTGGTCAATAGTGGTCATACAGTTAATCTTTGTTGAATAATTTTTTATATTTTTTTTTGACGTAAATTTTTTTAGAGTTAACTTGAGGTTGATGTTTTTAAATGAGATTTAGAATTTCGCAAAATATATTTTAATGTCTTGTGAAAAAAATAATAAGTGGTATTCTGTAACAAAATAGTTACTAGTGTTAATATGTCTTTAATAAATTACAAATCCTCGCTCATTTTTATACCTTTTTTTAAAACTCTCTCTTGTCTCAATTTTTATCCTGGTCGTCAAAGTTTTGAAATTTCATCCAGTTCTCGTTCTTGATTCGCATTAAATTGTAAACACTAAATCGTATAAACCTGTAGATCTAGCTACAATATATTCAATAATTTTTTAAATGTTAAAATTGTATTTAAACTTGTTGATAAGATTTGAACCACTTGCCTTTCGATTAAAGATTTAATTCACATTGAGAGCTCATCTGCCAGGCAAATAATATCACCTCCACTTCCGTTCAAACACAATTTATTGTGTTATGTTTCGACTCACCAACATGTATCTATATCCGCCAATCAGTAGAGTCACGTGTTTGCCTTCTCATTTGAAGGTATTCGGCTCAAGTAAACGCAAACACATAACGCTCTGTAACCTGGGATCATTTTGACCTTTAAATTCAAAGCTTTTTGGAAATTAAGAGGGCCTGAGGGCTATGGCAGATTAAGGGTGAGGGGGGCTGCTGATTGTGCTAAAGCCAGGGTACCCCAATGATTTAAAGGCCCCAAACGTTGTTGTATAATAAAGCTGGCTGGACCGACCCAGGTGGGATTGCAGCCAAGGGCCCCGTGCAATCTTAATTCCGCCCCTGCCTGAGGAACTGATATTGAAGTTTTTTGTTTTTTTTTAAATTTTTGGTCAAATTATTAATACGCTGCCTCCAATCTCATAAATTTGAGACGTTGATCTCGGTAGCTAGTCAGATGGTCAAGTGATGAAATTGGACGGCAAGATGTATCACAAACACAACCCTCAAAACTAGCAAGTAAAAAAAAGAAATTTAAAGACAATTTATTTCATTAGACTAAATATTAAAATATAATTCTTCAGGGAGTTTTGGAATGGATGTAACTGAAATGTATCGCCAGTTCGTTCAGGGAGTGTAACTAAAAAAGCTTAGGAAATGCATTTAAATTATTTTTATTCCACAATGTAATCTTTCTCATGTTGAAAGTTGACTAATTTTTTGGGTGTAATTTAGTCCTATTTAAAAATTTACAGATCATTATTATGTTTTAAAGTTAACCCATAACCTAGAGGTGGATTTATTTCTAGTTTTAGAATGTTTGCGTCAGTTCTATGAACTAAATGAGAAGTCAGGAACGATGATTTTAACGCTGATATCACACACCAGGAACTACTTAATGAGTAGTCAGGATTCGGGAACAATGACTTTAACGCTGATATCACACAACAGGAATTACTTAATGAGTAGTCAGGAACAATGACTTTAACGCTGATATCACACAACAGGAATAATGATAAAATGCAACCAACGAGAGTTAAAGCTTTAGGTTTATTTGCAAATCGAAGTGCGGTGCATTGTGGACAGGATTATGTTATCGGCAAGTACAGTCAGCATGCCACGTATTGAACTAATAATAGTTATTGAACTTCCCGTATCCAACGTTGCCAATGCCTCCTGTGAACACAAGATATAGAAAAAAAATTGAAATATATGACAAAGAAAACTAAAGACATGGGACGCTGAAAATGCAATCATTGGAGAATGTCTGATGTAACAAAAAATTGACGTGGCTCTAATTATTTCCCCGCAGATGGGTAAAAAATTATTTTTCTTCAACCTTCCATTACAAAAATTAACAAAGTAACAAAACAATTGCAGTCGGTCGAAAATGCAACCGACAACTCTGTATAAGGATTTTTTATCCAATCCTATGCCATCATACTTTATTCTTCGCCCTTTGTTATAAAACACAGTTGTGAGCAGTGACATTACGACATTTAAAACTGAAATAACTTATGCGGTTATTTCATGCCTAGCGTTGAATAAATTCTACCGATTTTATTTGTTTTAATGGAACACATCACATATTTAGGTGCGTTCAATAAATTTAAAAAAATAGAGAGCATCTAATTTTTTTTCCACTCACCGAGGTATCCGAGATTTAATCCACCGTAGAGTCCGCCACCCAATCCATATCCGTAACCGAGCGACGGCAATCCGATCCCGACTCCATAGCCAATGCCGACTCCACTAAATCCACCGTATCCATACCCCAATCCACCTCCAATTCCAGCGTGTCCAAGTACGGGCAAGAAGTTAGCCTCTGAGCTCATGAGAGCACAGGCGACGAGAACAGCGACGAGAACAGCCTTGTACATGATCTGGGGAGGAAAAGGGGGTGGTGGGGGCAGGGGATGGTTGTACCAACCTATTCAGATTCAGTCAGTGGAGCGTTTAAATATTTATTCATGTGATTATATTGGTACAAACTTTAAAATCCAGATTGGAATATCAAATAAGGTGAGCCGCTAAAATTGAAACATGATGACGTCATTTTATAATCACTATGTACCCTGTTGCAAAGTAAAACTAGTGAAATATGGTTTCCGTTTTTCCATTTTAAGTTTAACTTACCACCCTCTTCCCCCACACACAATTTTTTTTTAAACCAGTGACTCAAGTTATTAAAATTCTTTCCAATTTTTTTAATGAGAAGCAAACAAATTATCTTTTTATTTTTTAAATGTACTTTAACCATTAATTAACAATGCATGACAAAAGTAAAACTATAAGTAAAAATTCGTATTAATTTTTTTAAACATTAATTGTTTCCTTGTCTTGTAAAATTTAATTTTTTAAGAAAAAATAATAAAACTTCAAAATTAATTTTCATGCTTTACTTTTCTGAAATAAGGCTACAATAAAATACAGCAAATAATTGCAATGTAAACTGACTTTGTATTGTTATTTTGTGACTTCATTTATTATCTACCGTTGGCTATGCTACTAAACTATCCGTTTGTGTCTACTCTGCACATGCGCATGATAAAAGTACGAAGGATTTTTTTCAGTACTCTGCCGTGAAAACACGATATACGGCTCTCGTAACAGAATTTTGTACAGGAGCTGTTCGTTTCTGCCGAGAACAATCAGTGACTGGAACAAGCTTTAAAAAAACGGTTGAGATGACGAGAACACATTACACATTAGAGTCTATTGCCTCCTGCCCTCCCACTTCGAGCTTCTAAAACCTTCGCCCTTGCGACCAATGAAGTATCCTCTTCACAGAAACATCGTAAACCTCATCGACAGGAAAAGGTAGCCAGATCAAACACATTGATCGAAGGCCCATCAATATATAATTAAATAAGAAGATAAATGTAACGCGTTGGTCTCATCTTTGTGGCAGCGAGTAGCGAGTAGCGAGTAGCAGGTTGTAATAGAAAGTTTAGAACCTAATGAATTACAGTGATATTTTGAATACATATTGCGAGAGATTGCACGAGTTAGAAAAAAAAACTAATGAACATTAATGGTTGCCATAAAAATGTTAGGTATCATTAAAGTTTATCCTTAATAAGTCCTACCGCAATTTACTTTTGAGTTCGGTCGGAACCGACACCAGTGGCGTCACTAGGGGGTGCGGTGGGGGCGGGCCGCCCCGGGGGACACCATCAGGGGGGGTGACACCAAGATGTAAAATTCTCTATGTTCCAGTTATTTGGCACTGGAAAACTTGGAGGATTTCTATGGGTTAAGTCGTGAGGGGGTGACACCATGGGCTACCGCCCCGGGTGACACCAATCCTAGTGACGCCTCTGACCGACACCGAACCGAAAGTCGAGTTGTTCTTTTAGATGAAAACCCGATGTCAAAGCCGGAAGCTTACGGAGATTTCGACTGAAGCCGACACCAAATAAAAATCCAACTGTGTGCATTCGTGCCTTCGATTTCACGGCACATGAAGTTACAACTACTGCTGCAACCTCAACCAGCCCCCCCCCAAAAAAAATATATATATACGTATTTCTTGTGAGGTATTTCAAAAAAAAATTCTGCAACCTTTTGTTTCAATTTATTGATCGGCTGTACTTTGAGTTACGTTTAAGAACGCAGTTTGTTTGTTTGTTTGTTTGTTTGTTTTTTTACAATAAAGCCATTTAATCATCCATTACATCAATTTTGCTGAAGTTGCTATTGATACTATTGATACTATTGATAATTAAGCGAACGAGTAAACTTTTTTTGTCTTTTTGTGAAATAACTTTGACCGTTAGCGATAAACGTTTTTACTACATCATGATTAGCCAAAGAAAACTATTGGGGAATAACTTGTTTATCATACACATCAGATCCATTTACCACCAGATGGTAACACTTTTAGCTTGTCATATTTCTTCGTCCCTAATAAACTCTAGTTTTGTATTGAACAAAATATGGTTACTTGTGAGAGGAAAAGATAATTTTAAATAAACAACATTATGAAATATTTGACGAGAAATGTACGATCAAAGCTTTAAAAAAAAATCTCCTCCTATTAATTTCAAAGCAAAAAAAAATGTATATACTTCAGTTCTACTCACGGACTGATTGTGGCTAGAGTTCTGAAACGGTCAGATTGCGAGGTGTCTCTGTGTTGAGTTTGCTGGTTGATTTGTCTTGTCTCCCGTCGTTATATATTCCCCGGACCCAGTACGTCATAAACCCCACGAAGCACGCACTCCTGGAGGCGATGCATTAGCTGAAGTCATGATTTGTACATTGTAAACATTTATAAATGTATCTACAGGTTAAACGGCTTTTTGGACCTCATCAAAGCATTTCGAGATTTAGATTTTTTTTATTTTTTAAAAATATTTTTTGTGTGTTGTTGTAATGGAGCACACGATTCGTTGAAGGTCAATGGCCTTGAGCCATTCACTGTTTTGCAGTCAAGGTTGTGCACGCTTTGTACTTTATGTCATCGCCAACAGGCATGATATTAATTTTTGGCGAAATATGCACAAAAACTTAACGAGGGGGGGAGGGGGTAAGTCTTATGTTAATTCAGATGCGTCACCAGGGTTGGTGTCACCCAGGGCGGCAGCTCATGGTGTCACCCCTCGCGACTTAACCCATAGACCTCCTACGAGTCTGACATTGGCAGATAACGGGAACATACATAATACTTAATAACGTTTGGTCCTACATTTACCACATCAATGGAATGAAAATTGAATTTCGAGGTATGTATGTAAAAGATTGTTAGAATTTAAAAACTAAGAACTACATAGTAAAAATTTTGTTTTTATTTAAATTTTACTTTAACATTAAAATTTAAATATAGGCTAACAGTAATATTTAACATTAAAAACCTTAGATTTAGATTAAATAAATCAAAATTTACAACCATTAAATTTCATTACCAATTTTATATTAACATTACATTACCAACCATTACATTACAACCAACCATTTCATTAAAATTTACAGCATCACAAGAGATAGCGTTTTAACCGCTTTTTAATGTGTTTTAACAATTTAAGAACTACCAGAATAATATGCAACAATAAAAACTACAATGTCACAAGAAATCTCGACTTAATCAGTATATTTCTTTTCTGGACTTTAAAGACGCAAGCTTGTTAATTACTTGATCGAAACAAACTCCTTTCTTCGGATGTCTTTCGGTTGATAATATGGTAACATCAGAAGACCTTGTCTTGCCCTTTGTAGATTGTTGCAAATAGTTATTTACAAGCTTTTATTTAACTCACACTGTTTGTATGTTGTATTTTCAATCTATCCATCCTTCCGTCAAATCTTGTAACGTAAAATTAAACAACTTCTGATGGTCCTAGAGATTTACAGATAGATCTTGCATGACAATGCATTGTATCAAAATTTCAGATCGATCGAATGTACAGTAATTAAATTATTCAATTTTTAGTTTATCTCTATTTAGAATGTTTAGTCGTCTGCTAGAGTTGACCTCAACGGCTCACTGGTTTCACTCCAGCCCTCAATTACAAAATTCCCGTGTTATATAAGGGGAGTTCAGCGCGTTTCAGTCTGTAATTTTACGTGGATTAAAGATTTTTTAAAAAGTATTTTTATTTCAAAGTTAGCTTTGAAAACCCGCCTCTCACGTGAAGACACAGACACCCAGATCGTAACAAGCAACCGAAGCTCACTGTGAGATATGGGAGAGACTCTAGGAAGTCACATTCCGCTATGAATTTCAAAACGTCAAGGGTGGACCAGTCTTTGCCTACTTTGAGATTAATCTCTGCAGCCTTCAGTTGCCTTCTCGGCCACTAACTCTTCTTCAGTTAGTTACTTAGTTATTCCTCTCGGGCCGAATACGGCACTTAAGACAGAAGTCATGGATTTCCATTTACGACGATCCGTCGCAAATTGTATTAGGTCTTGATTATTTCTTAGACCCATGGTTGAGCTTTCTCTTTTGATTGTTCTACGTAGGGTTTCCTTTGGTCTTCCTTGTTTTATTTTGCCTTTTGGTGTCCTTATGAAGGCCTGACGAGGGAGTCTTCTCTCGTCCATTCGAAGAACATGACCGATATAATTCCAACGTATTCTCCTTATAAAAGTTTACACACATATTTTTGGTTGGTTTCTTCTCTTATTGTTTCATTTGATTTAAAATCACTCCATTTTATATTCAAAATTTTTCGGAAGCACTTGTTTTCGAAGGCAACTAATTTCTTCAGTGGCAGATATCTAACTTTTGGCCTGAACAGCTCAAACATTCATGGCTCTTGATCTCATCTGAAATTCAGAATGTAAACTTTCTATGCTCTCAGAGATCGCCCGCTTGTTTTCTTCTTGCAGATGAAGTCCAGCACCAATGTTCCCTTTAAGCTGAGCGGCTGCACGGCCATGCAGTTATCTGACCGATGCCACGCAGCAGTTTAGAATTACCGCTCAGCTCATTTTGTAAAATATTGCACAAAAATGGATGCTGTGCAACTTTGCACATGATTTTTACACTTTGCACACGAACCAACGAACCTTAGAAGGAACTTTGTCCAGTACCTCTTGTCTTCTCACTTGTCACCTGGGCCTGCTCTGTACGGATATTCCCTTAATGTCTGGATTTTGAAAACGCCTATACATTTGCCTTCTAAACTAGATGATTCTGTGAAAAAGGAGAGAACATTGTCTCAAGAATTCCAAAATTCACGCATGAAGTATCCGCTCAAGTTAAGTGAATGATTCACGCATTTATTAATATTAGTTTTCCTGATTTTACACGCTTTTATTTAAGTCACAATGTTTGTATGTTGTATCCATCCATCCATCCATCCATCCTTCCACCCTTCCTTCAAAACTTGAAACGTAAAATTATACCACTTCTGATGGTCCTAGAGATCTAAAATTTTTACCACAGATAGATCTTGGATGACAATGCATTGTATCAAAATTTCAGATCGATCGAATGTACCGTATTGAAATTATTGCATTTTTAGTTTATCTATAGTCTATATATAAGCATCGGTACCCGTCTGCTTTGTTGACATCCATGAGTTCACCACGTGAACACAGCACCGTGGTATAAAATGTTGGGCGGGCGCTTATGAGGTGTTTAGTATAAAAAAAAAGTGGTAAAAAAGATGTGTGGGCTTCAGACGTGAATTTTAAAGAGTTTTTATTATAAGTTTTAAAACATAGCTGTAAAAACAAAGTTTTTGACTATAAATCCCTTATATATGAGACATAACTAAAAGTAGTGATTATGTTAAAAGCGTGTCCTTTTTAAAAAAAGATTTTTAAAATATTTAATTATTTTTCCTTTCAGGATGGCTTGTATACTTTCATGGTTTCCAGTCATAGTCGCAGCATAGTCGTAACCATGAGGAGAGCAGCATATTATAATGTCAAGTCCATCGCTCTATAGGTTTTTAATATCAAAACTAAGGTCAACAGCATTTGCCCCATTAAAGGGAAAAATCAAAGCAAACGTTAACTTATTTTAACTTTTCTATCGTGAATTTGATCACTTTGGACATTCTTAAAAGCAAAACATTTATCGCCCGACGTGGGGCTCGAACCCACGACCCTGAGATTAAGAGTCTCATGCTCTACCGACTGAGCTAGCCAGGCCCCATGTGTTTTAGCAGTGACAGGATTTCAATGCGTAATTGGTGCTTGAAAAGTTAGCAATGCAAGATCAAGGTATTAATTGTTAATGAGAATGTTTGAGGCTGCGATGCATTTACTAATACTGCTTATTTTAAAGTATAAATGGGAATAGAATTCTAATCCTGTCTTGTCCTTTTATGATGATGCATATTAGAATTTGCGCCAAAAAGTTAAGCATTGGGGAGGATTTCCGGGCGCACAAAAAATTGTGGGGCATAGGCCTTATTGAATTTGCTACAAAAAATAATTATAACCCAGGGCCGACTTAATCATCTGGAGGAAGCGACTTTTAACTATCTGCAAGCAAGCAGGGCGGATTAAGATTGCACGGGGCCACGGCTGCAATTCAAACTGGACCCGGTCCAGCAAGCATCCATTTAATTTAAATAAAATGATTGCTAGCTGCTACAGTGAGACTGGAACTTGCAAGAAGACAATATCAATAACAACAAAAATAACAATAACAACAAAAATAACAATAACAACAAAAATAACAATAACAACAAAAATAACAATAACAACAAAAATAACAATAACAACAAAAATAACAATAACAACAAAAATAACAATAACAACAAAAATAACAATAACAACAAAAATAACAATAACAACAAAAATAACAATAACAACAAAAATAACAATAACAACAAAAATAACAATAACAGAAGTAAATTAAATGTATATAAAGTTACATGAATTCCCACTTCATTAAAATATTAATTATTATATATTTCAAACTGGGACCTACGTCACGTGTGCGAACTGGTTTCATCGCGAAGTTATCAATTAAGTCAGTAAAGCTAAGTGAGCTTACGATTTATCAATGTTTATTAGTGAGAGCAGACTCAGTCTTTGTTGTCACATGCAACTTCTAGCTTCACTTTTTATTCTTTTCACTCCCCGCTGCAGTTTGATATCATCATTGAGAGATAGATGCGAAGTGCGATGTGGACATTTGAAAAGGACTGTGTACAATTTAGCTCATTAAAAAAAACAGCAACATCTTCGAAATCACTTGAATATTCTTCCAATAACTTGGCTGCTGCCCCTCGGGTGACGTCATTGCTAAGCTCAGTTAGGTTTTTAAGAAAGCCAAAGTTCTAATGGATGTCGTTATATGCGTCTAGTCGATGTTGGAGAGCTGAAGAGAGTTTGTCAATGATTACCAGAAATACCTTAACCTTGAATTTTTGTCTCGGGGAAAATACTGTTTTGGCTGATGGCCCTTCATCAAACTGATACTTTCTCTTTTGTGATCGTATTGGAATTGTTTATACTCTTTCTCCACAGACTTCTCCTTTCCTTTTTTTCCGTTGGGATCAAATTCAGAACGCTGTCTTTTAAAAAAACTCAAGGAAAGATTTCAACAAATGGATGGGTGAATGGGCTCTTGAAGGGATAAATTAGGTCCCTGAAATCTTTCTAAAATTGTGTCCCAAATTTCTAGTAAAATAGCGACTTCCAGTTGTTCAAGTTCCTTCCGCAATTCTTCTGCTTCAATTCGAGTGTCACGCGGCTGATTTTCGTCAGTTGCCAATTCTTCCAGTGCTGCAGTATTCTCCTGGTATTAACAGAACCTTATAACATCATGTAGGGTTGACTTTCTTGTGTCAGGTAAGGCTTTGTTAACAGGTAACCTTTTCAGGTGCTTTTGAAGCACCAGCAAATGATGAGTAGATGCAACAAACCAGGTGTAAAGATTTTTCAGAAGGCAAAAAATATCTGGCTGCAGCAGGACAACCTTCTGCTGCACTTTTCCCAACCAAATTAAGGGAATGTGCTGTACATGGCAGATGGCACATAATGAGAAACACTGCACTTCTCACGAAGGACTCCATTATACCTCCCACTTATAGCGCTGTCATATCCTTATGCTATACTTATCCATGGGTTGAGACTAGCCTTACATTTTCATTAGAGTTTTTAATGATGTTAGTCTTTGTTTCCATGGTTTGTTAAGGACACCCATTCCACGCTTGAATGCCAGGATTTTTATGCGTTTTATTACCATTAAAATTAATAAGTTCAAGATTTTTTAAAAATTCTCCCGAGACTGAATTCAAGCATACAAATAGTAATAGGCTAATACCTGCATGCTTTGTAAATGTCAAAGTAAACGCACTCCTTGTTCTGTAAATTATCTATCTTGCCCATTCTCTACTCTGTAAATCACCTCTCTTCCACATTGCCCGCTCTTTTAATTGTCTATTTCTATGCCCCTCTTTTTCTGCAATATACATTCCGATAATCGAATTCCAGAGCACTCTTTAAAAAAATTATTCCATCTTTTGGTGAAAACTATTTAAAAATCCAGTTAACAAGTTGTGCCCGCAATAAGATATTAAAGTCGATGTTTAGCCCAAAATGAAGTGGCAACAGTTTGAACAGACAAAATCCTTGGTGACGCGAAGCACTTAAAAATTTAAGATAGAATATAATTAATTTTGAAAATACTTTAAAAAACATAAATTTAATTTTTTGAGAAGCTCCCTAAATATAAAAAAATACAGCTGGTCTTTCTTGTCATCGACCATTTCCTTTAATGAAAAATATATGAGAGCAAAAGTTAATCGTTTTTTTTTATTGTTTTTTTTTAAAATGTCAGGAAATTTAAAAGAAATTGAAGAATAATGTCTCTTTCGTAAGGCAGGGCTGCAGAAAGGGAAAACTGTGGAGTTTCTTTGTTTTGATTTTTTGGGGGTGTGGGTGTCACTGTCAAATAACATGATTAAAGATATGGGAGCTTCAAAGTGTCACTGTCAAATAACATGATTAAAGATATGGAATCCGATGAAATAGACATTTCGTCTATACATGTGACGTCAGTTGTTATTGGTGCTAGCACAACATGATACGCCCATATGTCTATCGGAGCAAAGAAATGACCAGGAGCCCCCTGGACAAGGAAAAGGCGGGGTGGGGGGTGGGTGGGGGTGGTGGATGCTCAAATGTTGACAGCAGTGGACGAGATGCGGGGGAGGTGTTAGTGTGATGGACCATGTATGCGTCAGCTTACAGTAACACTAGCTAGCGACTTTGTTGCTTTGAGGGCTACTTCCTTTTTTCACTATCTGCTTTGTTTAGAATGATACTTTTTAGACACCCTCTACAACTCATCTATTTGAATATCAATTATAATCTCAAATCATCAATAAGTTAGTAATAACAATATGGAAAAAAATGGGGGGGGGGTCATATTTAAAAAAAAAGTTATATATTTTAATAAAACCTAAACAATTAGACTTGGGGCCGTCCATAAAGTACATCACGCTCCAGATGGAGGGAGGGGGTGTAAGAATGTTAGACAGTTTGTGACAGGGGGGAGTCCGCCATGTGTGACGTCACGGTGTTTTATATTAAATTTTAATTATTTTGTTAAATAAAAAAACAATTTTTGTTCGAAAGTGTGACATACTTTAGGGAGGGAGGGGGTTCCGAGATTTGTGAGTTTGTGACAGTAAAAATGGTCAAAAATAGCGTGACGTACTTTATGGACGGCCCCCTTTCAGAATTTAAAAAAAATGTTTTTATAACTTTTTGTTTGTCCTGGTTGATTTTAATTGAATTATTTATAGTGTCAAACTTATTTATAAATTTAAACCTATGGACTCTTCAATTTTTTTGTCACCTTGCACTGTACAGTGCAACTGTGATGTTCATTTCGATTTCAAATTTATTTTTGGTGTTGTAATATCTGTAAATACAGAAGGGAGCTTCAAAGTAAACTGACATTTACCTTTGTTGGGGTCTACTAGATGGATACACTTAAAATAATGAAAACAAAAATATTACTTCAAGAAAATATAATATATGTACATTTAATATACAATTAAACACAGTTCCGTAAGTTAGAATATATAGTATAATCTTGTTTTAAATTTTTTTTAATAAAGATAAAATCATAAGCAAACTCAACTAGGAGGATGTTATTTTCATTATTGTTTTAATAAGAAAGGAAATATTGTTGAATATTCATCCAGTGGAAAAAGAATCAACATTGTGTATTTTTTTAAAAATAAACGTTAACACAATTCTTGCTACATCAAATAAAACAACAGTCAACAGCGACCTTTGAGCAACAATACCTTATTTTAGCTTTGTAAAGATGATAAACCTATCAATTTTTTAGCAACAATACCCTTTTTTTTAGATTTGTAAAGATGATAATACTATTGATTTTTTTAGCAACAATACCCTATGTGATAATGCCATACACCTTTGAGCAACAGTACCCCATATGTCACTATGTTAAGATTATATACAACTATTTCATTATCATTACATTGTAACAGTTTAACAATTTTTTTTTAGCCATCATAAAGCAGTGGTGCATTTTAGATATTGCCAACATAGAATAACAAGGTTCTGTGTGAACTTTTGGTCGAACTGAGATATTCAGATATTGGCGTCTGAAAATTTGATTTTAGTAGGCCTATACAGAGTTAGAACCTTGTTATTCTATACTTCCTACAAATTGCCTCAAGATGCAGCGTTCAAATTTTTTACCATGATAGGCCGATACATGGACCATAACCCGTTGTTGGCTGTAACTTATTTTTGTCACAAATACAACTTAGAACCTTGTTATTCTAAGGGTGCGATGTGCTAATGGCAGATAAACATTGGACAATTACGAAATGACATTGATAAACGTAATACTTATTATTTAAAAAAACTGATGCTCTTAAAAGCTATGTCTCTCTCTCTTTCTCTCTAAACCCAAGACCAGTATACATTGTAAGGATTGTAAAACAGTCGAGTATTTAATATCAGGCTTGGTTATATACAGTGAGCAGCACACATTTCATTTAAGGGTAAGTTGTTATAATCGTTCATTAAACACTCAAATACGGGCATGATTTTAAAAACAACAAAAAGGAATCAAATAGCTTGTATGAGATCAATAGCTTGAGATGTATCACCTTGGACAGTGCTATGGTCAAGCGGTCTGTCTGTATTACCTCCTTAAAACATTATACAGTAGGGTAAAATTGAAATTTAAAGATAAGCTCCAGGAGATAAGTACAATTACTCTTACATAATGATTAAAACCGTTCAACAATAAACCTTCCGATGTTAAGAACAAATCTGCCTGTCATTCATAAAAAATCTCTCTCTTGCCCCCCCCCCATCCACTCCCAGGGGAAAAAAAATCAATCTTCTCATAAAAACATATTCAACTTGCTTTAAATATAGCATGGCAAAGTCAAAAGTGTTCACAGCATAAAATCATAAACTAAGAAATAAACTTTAAGCCTCCATAAAGAAATCAATTATATACAGAACTAAGCTCTTCTCACAAATCATCAAATTTTAATATCAAGCTCATGAAGGACTAGATGAGGGTTTTATTCCCTGATGACTTTCAAGAAATATATGGAAGGAAATGCCATGGATCTGCCACATAATTTTCAATATTAAATTATCTCAAATCAATTATTTGGAGAACAATTTTTTTTTGACAATTAGAACTAGGAATATCTATTTTAAAAAATATTAAATTTTTTTAAAAAAAATTTTAAAATCTACTTTAAGTGTCCCTTGAAATAATTATGCTAACCTGAAGGAAGTTTATGTGGCAGCGACTTGTAGAATACAGTGTAAGGTGTAAAATAATGATTAATAATATTAAATTATGATGTGGTAAACATAAATAAATTAATGCTAAAAGTTTGTTGGTTTTTTTTAAATTTAAATATGAATCTAAGCACAAGATCATGAAGAAAACGGTCAAAGTAAAAAATGAACTAGAACCCTTAAATATTACTTCAAAAGTACTTGAAAATTTCTGTAAGGAGGTAGGACATGTAAATAAACGGAGGCTATGGTGATTGCTGGATGCTGGCATTAATTTAGGCCGAGGCAATGTTTCAAAATAACCAATCATGCAATACTGGGGACGGGGAGAAGTGGGGGGGTCGGGTGGGGTTGCATGAGTCCATAGTAGAGAAATGAAATGTAATAATGCTTCTTGGTATCACAGTTATAACAAATGTGGGTCAATGTTTCAATTTCTTATTTAAACTAATCAAAATTTACATTTGTTTCAACTTGAAATCTGAAAGCTGAATACCAGTGTAAAAATTGTTTTTGTTAGGTTTCATTTTATACATTTGTCAAGGTGATCATCATGCTTCAAAAAATTAGGTTAAAAAGCTCCCATTTAGTTGTAGGTAATAAAATTCATTGAGATAGTGCATACATTAAAAATCAATCTGATGAAATCCTTTCTTGGCTGAATTTTTCTCTATCACAATCAATGGGTAAAATACTGCGTTAGAACTATGCATTTGTTGAGTATTAAGACTTTCAGTGTTTCACAAAATAAACCTGTGGCAACAAACTGTTGACTCTGGTAAAAATACAGTATTGACTTCACATAATCCTTATCATCAGCCAATTAGAAACTGATAACTTAATAAACATGAATAAAACCTGATAAGTCTGACTAGTAGATTAAAAAATCAAATTGAATGAAATGTTGACAAAGTTATTTATGAAATAATATTTATCAATGTCAGTAGATTACATTAATGCTATTCTACCTTTGAAGTTAATCTCGCGAAAATACCTCTTTAGAATTCAGGTTTAAATTAGACACATTTGTATTAATTTACAAATAACGTATTTGCATTATGCTACATACACTGTAAAAGCAAAAAAATTTGAAGAAATTTTAAAATCAATTAAAAAAACCTTTTACCTGGAAAACAGGGATGCCATGTTAAAATACAACATAAAGTATTAAAAGCAAAAACACCTAAAATACTGACAGGAAATGATTGAGCTTGAAAAAACATGTTTGCCCTCTTCTTGAGTGGACTAGAATCACATAACTTTTTTTTGGTATAAAATAACAGCTGTTGTTTTTTGTTTTTTTAAAACCAACAAAAGGAGTCCGCAAATGATGGAACATTTTTAAAAAATGAAGAAAAAAAATGTGATGACCTCATTAGCATCTGTTTCAATTATTAAGTACAATACTCTCTAACACACTCACATGTATAAAATGCTATTGAATGCTATTACATGGATTTACTGAGAAATGTATCAACATTTAGAAACAGCTTAAAATGTATTTATAGTAATTTTATAGACTAATAAAAAGCACATAAAATATTTAAACCACAAATAGGGATACAAATCCCCAAAATGACTAATTATTGTACCAAAGCCATTTTCATTCTTTGGAAAAGTGAGTATTGACAATATATGATGTAACACTGATTGTTAATTTTTTTGCTTCTTTTTTTTTAAGTTGGCAGCCACAATAATTTTGTATACAAAAAAAATATCACAACAGATTTTTTTTTAGCTGTAACTAAAGAGATCCAGTCACAAATAACTATGACTAATGACCATACACACTGACTGAACAGTAGAAGGTAGAAATTCCTCAACCGCATACACATTGTCACAAACAACATCACTCCATACATTTCCATTGTGCCCTTTTTTTGACATTCATCAATATTAGAGTGATAAATTGTATATGAATAGTTGACTAGAATCACAGTTAACTTGGCTTGTGAGCTTTTTATACATCACAATTTTTCTTCATCGGATGGAGAAAGGAAAGAGTGGGTGGGGTTCAACCTGATGGAGAAAGGAAAGAGTGGGTGGGGTTCAACCTGCCTCCACATTACCAGGTGATAAATGGTTGGCACAAAATTTAGTCTCATATTTATTAGGTTTAAAATGTTTGGGCTTGACCAAAAATATGGCAATAAAACGTTTTTTTAAAAATACCAATAAAGATAAGAAGCATGTATTTTCTATAATAATACAACAAACCCACAAATTCAATCATTTGAAAAACCTTAGAAACTGGGTTAAATTCCAATTCCAATTATCCCCCATGTTTTTAAAAAAGTTAAATTACTCGCAAAATAGAAAAGAAAATTTCATTAATTTCTGATATGGGCTACTAAAATTTTAAATATATGTTGCATCGCTTGTGATTGTTGATGCTAAAATGCCTTTGGTAAATTTTTTTTACCTTTTTTTAAATTACTCAAAATATGTACATGTCAATTATGCTGAATCCTTCTAAACATTTTTTAAAAATCTCACACATGAAATTAAATGCTGATCCCAAGTCCTGAGCGTTCAAAACTTTTAAAAAATTTATGTACACACTGTATATGTTGTTCTTTATACATATATTGTGTAAAAATTCTGTCATGTCACAAATAGTCTACACAAATTATGCATAAAATGAATCTTTTGTCTAGCAGGCTTCAAGAGATGCTGCTTTCTAACCCTAAGTAAAAAGGATTCTTTGCCTATACTTTTAACTTTAAAAAATTATTAATAAACAGTACCAATAGATTAAAATGCTAAGCTTCCATTTCGAGACCTGACAAGGCTCTGCCAATGTTGCCATGGCCATAAGTTAACATTGATCAGCAAGGCCTGTCCGTCTTAGTTATATGAATAAACTGAATGACTTGCATCTATGTAATTTGAGCATTTCCACTTGAAATGTCAGAGCTAATGCATGAGGTCAGGTTAGATCACTCAGTAGTATTTACATTATAAATGAGACATGATAATATCATTGGTTTGGTTTGCACCAATTGTGTCGGAAGGACGACAAAGAATGTTCACACAAATTAAAATACATGGGTTTCTTTTCTAAAATAATCACATTTTCAAGCTGTGCAAAGGTTCTGAACATTGATGCTATAAAACTTGATATCCAAAATTGTTAAAAATGTGTAAAGAATGGTTCAGTAATGAGCCATGATTTTTCTGTACATGCTATATTTTATAAAGTCATAAGTCTCACATTAAAATCAATTTTTACTACATAATGAGACCATGTTTGAACTTTGCCTTCCTTATTTTTTCATAATTCCTATAAAAAATTTAATTTTCCATTATGCTTTTGTTATAAAGGACATCAAGTTTTTAGCCTGGTTGGTCCTTTATAGTTAGAATCTTTGTTTTTGAAGATGCAATTCTATTACGCTTTATAACAAGAGGCAAAACTCACATCCTGAAATTACAGTTAATTAAACTCCATTTACAAGAGCAGATGAGTACTAAATTGAACAAAACATTTGTTTTTCCACTGAGCAGGAGGGATTTCATTATGTACAAATAATACTTAATGCTAAGGTATATAATACAATATGACAAATTACAACAGTTTGGGTTTTTAACAACCGAGACATTTAGGAATGTTGCTGCCAGTTGCTGACTAGTTGTATAGGGAGCTGCCAAAACCATTGTAAGATGGCATCGCAATAGGTCAGTGCTTTTCAGACGGAAAGTTTGATTTCTATAATATAATATGGCATTTTGAAACATGGCTTTAAGATCAGTTAAGCAGCTTTGTTAGGCTTCAGGTTTAAAAGATGTCGATGGTGAAATGTTCAACAGATACAATCTCCATGTCTCATCAGTCGCTCAATGAAATGAGATTCGCCTATCACGTGGGAAAGTTTCAATGTAAAATTTCACAACCAGGAAATGTCCTTACAAAAAATGACCACCCTAGAAAGAATGTTTTGCAGGTAGCCCAGTCATCACTAATGATTCTCACCGCTAAATCCAAATGACGACTCCTCATTTTTGAATGAATCCCTTGATCTGCAGCAGATGCAGCAGCATATTCTGGACAATAAAGATTTCTGTTGTACCCTGGCTGCAAAAAAAAAGGTGGGCATGCACATAAATTAAATTTGTTAGTTCCAAAGAAATAAATAGTCATACATAAATAGTTCCTAACATGACGACAAAGTATTCTAGGGTACAGCATCTAATTTTTGTGAAGTAAATAAGTGTTGGCGCAAGATGTGTTAAGAAAATATTTTAACACAGGCGCATAGCATAGCATGACACTAGTTAAATAACCGATTACCTGGAACTGTTGGTAAACTCATTCGATGTGCTGCAGTGTCAATAAGGAGTTCTTGGATTTGCTCAAATTTAATGTACCGCCATTTCTAGATAAATTTCAGTCAAATGTTTTTCAAATTAGAAGAAGAAAAAAAATGTTGATGTCTGAGCAGTGATGTATATGACATTGCATGAATTTTCATCAATTAAGAAATAAATTACACTGTCTCAACATAACTTATAAAAGGATAACACAACATTAAAAGCTGAAACATGTTTGGATAAATAATAAATTATATCAGGTTTATCAATTAAGTATACATGGAACACATACATGGGTGGAGGCTTAACTAGTTGTCACGCGTAGTAATATAAATAACTCAGGTCGTAAGAACTGTAGTCGCTATAATGATTTATTATAATTCTTTCTAAGCCAACACAGTGTAAGTAAAACAGTTTTAAGCCACACGCTCCAAGCTGCACGCCACTGCCACAATGTGATCTAGCGCAGAGAGTCACAGAGAATCCATTTCTTTGGCGCACCAAACTGTCGCTGTCTTTTTCTACTTCCTTTCTTATGTGATACCTAGTGCATCTCGGTGCGGTGCACATTGTGCGGCGCTGTGTGGGTATGCACACTACCACAATAATTATACAATGCAAGCAAATAGAGCTTATTAAATAGTTTAAAATCTTTAAATGACAGAAGGAAACATTGAGAAAAAAATCTACCCCATTCCATTTAGTCATGTTCTCTTCTAAACAGCTGTGCCAAGGCTTGTATCCAGTGTAAGCATAACCAGCTGTGGAAGTTGAGGGTGAAACTAATCATTTCCTAAAGTTCTTGGAGTGGGAAATAACAATGGGACGATAGGAAGTTTTTCTTTTCAATAGGCCATAACAATTTTTAAATAATAATTGAAATAAGATATTTCAGGACTTGAGCAAGCAAAAGTAAAGCAATGCAATATAAATCACTGAATCCACAATTTAACCTCAAATCTTTATGTAAAAAAAAATATGTTTTTATCCTTAATAATAAAATGCTGATGCCTCCCATATGTCTATAGGAAATAGTGAGACTATTACATTTGTCTAAATCTTGTTTCCAGCTCACAGTTAAATGATATGTGAGTCCACAATTGAGATTTATCCCTAAAGTGTATTAAACATTTAATGACAAAAGAAAATGTTTTTCTCAATCAAATATTAAATGCTGTTAATGAAGCCAGTACCAAAACTCTGATTCATTGATCATGATAAACTCTCTGTAACTTTTATTATTAAAACTGCCTCATTTGGCAGCCAAAGAAGATAAAGAACATTTCAGTTAATAAAATACCGTATATACTCGTTCTATAGCCCGTTCGTTCATAAGCCGACCCCCCTCTTTTTGGAAGAGAATATTATAGAAAGTGTGTAACCCACTCATAAGCCGACCCCAAGAGTTACCAGTATTTTTTTGTTTCTATGGTAAACAGTGGCGAAAGCACGTACATTAAAATTCGTTGTTGAAAACAAAATTTGTAAAACAATTTATTAAAACTAAATAAAATTAATAAATAAGGGAAGTGCAGATGTTTATAGTATTTTATAGCTTCTGGTAGAGCAGTCGAATCTTGCAGAATGTAGACAAAAAACTTGATGATGTACAATAACACCGATATTCAATGTACATGCAGAAATCACCCCCCAACATTTTCCCCTAGATCTTGTCCAAAAAAGGTCGGCTTTAGGACGAATATATACGGTACATACTGATAATTAACTTAGCTAACTGACCTGCTACAATTTCCTTTTCAAGCATATCATCTAAAACTTCAAATGTGTCTTTGCCAAATGTTTGCATGAACCCTTTTGATGACAGAAAGAACAATTTTTAATTAAACCATAGCCGTTTCTACTACTAGTAGTACAACTAGTAGTGATAATACTTTTCAAGTAATACGGCTATAAATTTTTAAAGTCTACAATTAATGGTAAGCTAAAAAGAGTATATTGAGCCTACCGATTTGTAACGTAGCAATATTAGCAGTGTTTCTGTCACAGTTGGGTGACACGGGCAGCTTCAGTTCCCTTTCTTTATCACCCTGGAAAAAGTAGGACATAGCTTATACTAATACATTAATGTCACATATTTTTAACGCTATGTCACATATTTTTAATGCATAGTCACACATCTGGATGAAAGAGGAGCTTTGATTACTCATACATTTTAAAATAAACAATTCAACTCCCATCAACATTCACCACCACTCACTGTGCTGTGGTATTTAGACAAAATTAGCAAAGATGTTTTGTTTTAAGGAAAAAGATAATTATTTAATTTATTGGGTTTCATGATTTAGCCATTTTTAAGATCTTTGAAGAAATATTAATTTTGTAAAATCTTTGAAGAAATATTAATTTTGTAAAATCTTTCAAGAAATATGAATACAACAATTTTATTCCCCACAGAGGTGCCTGGATGTAAAACCTTATTTCTTAAAACTGCAAATAGTGTACGTTTGTAAGGAGACCTGTAAAAAGAACTCCTCACACAACAAAGAGACCCAGACTTTGTGGACTCCCCAAGGTTTAGCAGGGTTGCTTATGTCTGCAGCGTGAAGGACGAACATCATAATTCGCTGTATTCTGATACGTGTTGAGCATCTTTAAGGAAATTCAATATAAAAAGTCTTTAACTCCAATGAGGGCAAACCGTATTTTAGTTTTTAATATATAGCTTAAGACCCTAAATAGAGTGAGACACAAAGAGTGAAAATTATTTGATACTTGATCAAGTAGAGTCTAATAAAAAATCAATCGTTATCGATGAAGATTTTTTTCTTTAAAAAAATTAAATGCTATGTTTTTGTTTGAATGTTAATTACAATACAAAGCGCCATGTTTTAGTTTACTATCAAATCTATGCTGAAACTGAAAAAAGCCTTACTTACTTAGTAGATGTTAATAACATAAGTTTTACATTTGTGATAAGCAGAAAGTGATTGGCCATGTCTGTAGACAAGATCATTGTTGTCATCATAAATTTGAAATCCCTGTGGGCATAGTAAAACATCTCAGACTAAAACAGCTTTATGGTTACAGCTTAAAGGTACATAGTTGGAAAATAAAGTGATTTATTATAATTTAACGAAGAAAATTTTAACTACTTTATATATGATAAAGATAAATATTATACCGTTCATCCTTCTTAATGCTATAGCTTTACTTTATTTAAACTTACTTCCTTTCAAGGAATGCTTAAAATTGAAAGGTTAACCAAATTTATCGGATTTAAAATTAACTTTTTGTTAAATTCCTTTCTAAATTACAAGGAGCTTTTTGAATAGATTCAAATGCATAGAGTTATTTTTACAATGATTTACTTCCAATACATTTGGGAAAAAGTATCTTAAGTCTTGGCGAGTAATAAACTCTAAGAACCTTATAAAGACAAAAATATTTGTTACAAATTGTGTAAGCTTACTGATACATTTCTTTAGTAAGACTCTGAAGGAGCTTATACTCTCCCAACATTCGCAAGCCAACTCGAAGATGGTGATTTTCCAAAACTGATACAACATAAAGCTTGGATAGTTCTGAACTAAAAAAAGTTTTGTAAAAAAAGATCTATTAATTGGGTTTAGTTTAATTTTTTTTAAAATGCTAGGAATTTAATGCTCAGAATATTATAATAATAAGTGCAAGTAATATAATGTTAGATACAGTGATAAAAAGAAGTATGATAGTGTTGAAAAAAAAGGTCAACAATGATGTGTTGTTAAAATAAAGAACTCTAATAATAAAGAATCCAAAAGTCACTAGATTATATAAGAAGACATACAAGAAAAATGAACACAATAATAATTTTTCCAGTATAATAAATTTAATTATACAAATGAGGAGGAGAAGAAGTGTCTAATACGAAGAGACTCTTTTAAACGACATACCAAATAAAGCAGAAAAGTGTGTTTGTTCAATGATTATTAGTTATACAATTTTAATAAGAAAGAAAACTGAAACGGTTCCCAGCTCACTTATCTCAGTATTAAATTTTTTTAATTCAAAATATTTGATTAAATATTTCCGGTGCTTTATTTGGTTTCACTCTCTAGTGCAAATTTCCTCCAGCACCTATCTTGGTTGAGATAAGGTATGGCATGGCAGTTTTCAGAAAAAGTTTTCACATTACATCTTAATATGCTTACTAGCTTTGGTCATATTAAAAATTCAACTTTTTAAGATCAATATTTTAAATTTCCTCATTTAAAAAACACACTTATGAGATATTTCCCATCTCAAAGTCAGATACAAGAAATAAACTAGCTCACTTACTTAGAATTGTTGTGAAAGTTATTATTGGTTCCAGTATGTTCAATGTCATGGACGATGGCTGTCAGAAGGAGGCACATAATTTCAAGCTTGCTAAGAAGGTTCTGTCCAAAGAAAACAGAAAATATTTGTCAAAAGTTCATTCGCTAAAAATTTTCTATTCAGAAAGTTTTAATATCGAAGCCTAAGAGTTTATTTTTTTAATTCAAAGAATTTTGAGATAATTCAAAAAGGCCAATGATTTATCGTTAAACATGGACTAAACTCAATCAGCAAAAGCACACATAAGTTACTTTTTTTAATATTGAAAGAAACTACATTTATATGAAAACAGATAACATCCTAAGCTACTTTAATTATTTAATTTAATAATAATTAAAAATATAGTAATAATTTTATCATATCCTAGTATGATGTCAAAACAATTTAAAAGCAGCAGAACATATTAGAAACAATTTTGATTGCAAATAATTAACTATATTTAATATCATTGATTAATCAACTTTTGTCAAATCATACAATCTCAAAGCAGTTTTAAGCAATGCTGTGACTCAGAGATGTAGTGTAAATTTAAATAAATATTCTTCACGAGGTATTTTTGGAAATAAAACAATGCATTACTGTCATAGATGAAAAGTATTGAAGGGGATAAGACAAGTAAAATGCCATACCTTACAACAAATAAAATTCTTAAGTAGAAACCTATCTGTAAAGTTTACACGTACCATAAAACCTGTCTGTTTAATAATACAGTTTGCTGTTTGCAACACATCCGCTGCATGTGTCCCGTTATGATAAGGGTTTCTTCTGTAATGTTTTTCTACCTGCAAATGTGCATTTATACTATTTTAATGAAATTTAAAAAATTAAATAATAATTTGTTAACGTCTTTTATACCAAATACTAAATTATTATATTAAAAATGAATAAGTCATATGATTTTTAGAAACAGCTAATATTAAATATCTGAGGTACTAAAATTATAAATTTTTATTTTAAATAGTAAATTTGACTCACTTGAATAATAAATCGCATAAACTGTGATTCTAGAATGTGAAATTCATGAAAGAGTCCGTGGTTGGCAAAGATTTCAAACGCTATGGCTTGCAGAGCATGTCCATTGGTGAGGTTATTCAGAGAGAAAATGTTGAAATCCCAGTGATCAATATTCTGTAAATATATTCAGGAGATATTTATCAAGAGAAATGTACAGACAGCGATATAACTTTTTAATGCCTTGTCTAAAAGGACTCCTGGTTCTTTTGAAAATATTTATAAAATGTATAAAATATAAAGCAATTAAAATCTTTAGTGTTATTTTGTATCATTGTTTTCTAGAAGACTGACTTCTTATTATAAATATCTGTTCTACATTACATACACGTTTTTAAAGTTTAAAGGCATTTATTGTCAAATCCTTTTTTTTTAACTGATTTTTTTTACCCTTAATAAAAGTATTTAAAATATCTTTACCCTGCTATCACATTTTTTAAATTATTTCTGAATTAAATTTAAAATTAAAATCAAATATTGTCAACAACAAAAATGCATTATTTAATCATTTCAGAGCACCTTTGAAATAAAACTTTAATAGCATTGTTTTATCAATTTATTTAATAGCAAACACAAATCTGATTACCGCTTTGAATTCTATTTGAGTTCCTGTTGCTTGTAGAGGTAACTCAACCTTTTGTAAGAAAGTGGAAAAATAAAAAGATCAAAACAGTGGTTATTTTATGTTCCAATCTATATTTTATAATTTACCAAAGCGAGTATGTGCAAATGAGCATGACGAATGACCCTCGCTGGGGTCAACTAATCACAGTTAACGGTTTGCAAGCGAAGGTATTGGAGAGGTGGGGCATGTCTTGAGATCAGCAATGATTTTTGCATACAGTTTTGTTATTCCTTCACAGAGTACGCAGGCCTGCCAACCTGCCAAGAAAAAAAATCTGTAGAGGGGTCCACGCGCGGCGTTGTAGCACCCCACGGCGCTGGTTTAAGAACTACATACTAAATAAATATAAAGTAATAAGTTAAATCCATTATCTTTTAATTTAAGTGTCTACAGAACACCACAGAATACTGGAAATGTTTACATTGCATTCAGATACACGAGAGAATAACCATGTTTTTCACATATGAACAGAGGCTGCATAGAGTTCAGCTTTCCAGCATTTCCCTAGTGGCCTTTTTGAACTTGAACAGTTCTTTCGTCAATTGAAGTTAGCTTTGCTTTTAGATAAATATTAGTTTTTAGTTAGAAACTTTAGAAAGAGTATCATTCAGCTGAATTAACCGAATTAATGATTGCTCTTGTTTCATTGTAATTTTTCTGGAAACATTTCTTTGAATCTGGCATTAAAAAGATAGGTATTAGAAAAATCTTTTTTTCTTCCAAAAAGTAGGATGGTAAATAAAACTTTCCATCTCATATCTGAATTTCCTATTCCTTCAACAATAATAACAAAGTAATTGTTAACAGATGTAGATTCACTACTTTTACTTTACTAATCAGCAGTTGTAATTTTTGCATTAAACTATTTTTTATTGTTATTGAACCCACCACTTTCAAAAGATAATTAGGTCTGGCACAGATTGCAAATGTTTCGCCACGGCCACAGGCGAGTCTTTTTCCAAATACTGATACTGTGTCGAAAACGAATGTCCCAATGACGTCTTTTCTTTATTTGTTTAGTTAGACTAGTCTTAGTACTAGTACAAACACTCTGAACCTGTCACTAGAAAACCATTTTTAGCAGCATTCCTTACAAATGTATCCATTTTTTTTTAAAGTCACAGAACAGCTGAATTTTGAAAAAATATTTTTATTAGGCTGGTAAAAGGAATAATGTCATAATGTACGATCGGATGGCCAACGAAGAAATAGTTAGATATCGCGGTTCGCTTGGATAACGGAAGTACAAGGAAAAAACCTAGGAAGTGGCATTTTCATTTTTGAAATACATCACCGCCATTATTAGTATTAGCTTTTTCTTTTTATAATTTTTTCGCATTCAGATTTTTCATGGTGATTTTTTTTCTTTTTTTTTCGGAAAATCGGGAGATTAAGGGTCTTATCGGGATTTTGTAAGCATGGGTAAAAAATCCGTAAATCCCGAAAAAATCGGGAGGGTTGGCAGGCCTGAGTACGTGTATTTTGTAGTGTACTGGTTATTACATCCGCCTGACATGCGGAAGGGAAGGTCTTTGGTTCAAGGCCCAGCCGCAACAATTAAAAAAAATTTTTTTTTAATGTTTATGCCCATTCTTTTCCCCCTTTCTTAGCGAACATAAACACTGCTTCGCATGTATTTCACGGAAAAAATCTTTGCTCAATGTTATACCAAGTACTTCATCAGGTAACTGTCTGTTTTTATCTGTCGCACTTTTCTGAGAAAAGATCAGACGAAGTTGTTGCTCTCCAACTTGGCAACAAGGCTGTAAACTTTGTTTCTCAACATTGGGGTAACTTCGGCGACATGCTCTCCGTTGTTCTCAGTGACAGAAAAGTAGTCATACACTCTCCTCAACAATACGCTCAGTACATGAATACTTCAGGAGTATATGGTGGCGAGGCAGAAATTGTCGCGATGTCCAAAATACTTCCCAAAAATGCTTCGGTGGTCCCCCCAAAGTTTACTCGCGTTGTTCCCCTTTGTTCGTGCTACTGTTTGTGTTCGTTCTCCCCCCCCCCTTCTTTGCATTATCTATGAGTAAGTCTGCGGCGTATGCTACGCCGCGGGTCGTATCTAGTTATTAAAATTAACTTACATTGAGAATAGAGAATAAAAATAATAATAAATACCATCTTCTTTAAAATAATCCAAATACTCAATACAGTCGAACCCACTTACCTCGAGCTCGGTTAGCTCGACCACCCCACTAACTCGACGTTTTTTATTGGAACCGCCAAATTCTCTCTTTGTCTTTGCATTTTTTCATCGGCTAATTCGATTTTTCTAAGTCGCCGAAACCTAATACCTCGAGCACAAAAGAGGGCCAAATTTGCAACTTAACTTGGTTAACTCGATCCTCGTCAGTGCGCCTAGCAATGCATTTTTAGTTCAAAATAGTGTTGACATCTCGCATCATCTTCGAGACTTCCGGCTATTGTGTGATTCTACGAGATTTCAATAAAAATTACCGGATGTTATTATCTTCTTTCACTTTTGATCCATGTGTGAATTAGATGTATTCACCCGAGGTGCCCGTAAATCGGCGTTTTTTCGCAGTGCATGTTATATTATTATTAAACTTAATTCATTTTCTGATGCATTGATCATTTTATTTTTTAAGATAAACGAATATCTTTAGAAATGAAAATAAAGGTTTGTGTCTAGAATCGACGGTGGTTTTTATATAATTAAATAAAAAATTATTATTCTTTTAAAAGTTTGTTGTTGCATTGTTAACTTTGTAAATTTTGTTCATTGTTACCAGTAAGATACGTGACTGTGACACTAAAATATGCGTGACGATGAAATCAAATCATTTTCTTAATATTCCAGTACATGTATATAATATTATTAATATACACGTCATCACTTTTGTAGTTCGAATTCTGATAAGGAATGATTTTTTTTAAAATTCGCTTAGACTTGTTGCCGGCCGAGGTCTAAAACACAGCCCACAGCGTGCTGTGATCAACGGTCAAGGCCGCAATAGTTTTATTTATATTATTACAAGACTGAGGAAATTCGAGAGCGTTCTGATGGTAACAGATATCCTGCACGTCAAAAGCATTAAACTTAAAATTACCATATTGATATGTCTATTTTTTATTATTCGCTGATTCGACTGGCATTGCAAACGCTAGCGGCTGCGAATGGGACTAGGCGAAGCGTAAACTTTGACCTTTTAACGCATGCGCAGACAATTGTAAACTGGTAACTTATTTTTAATTTAAATTTAAATGGAATCGAAACATGACAGAGACGTAATCAAAGTCCTTTACTTCGGCATAAATATATATATATATATATATATATATATATATATATATATATATATATATATATATATAAATTCCCGATTAGTCATAACTTTTCCCGACTTTCAAGGCCGAGAATTTTTTTAAAAGAATTCCCGACTTTTTCCCGTTTTCCTGAGTGGGAACCATGGTTATATTTAAATTTTAAACGGTCCTTAAAAACGAACTGTCATTACAACCTTAGGAAAGAGCGAAGAAGTATTAGGGTTCCGATACGATTCCGATTAATCGTCCCATCACTAATTAACGCTAACTAATTAATCACGTACATAAAGAAATTTCAAGCACATGTTAATATTTTGCCGCCATATTGGTTTTCGTTTTAACTCGATCATCGGTTATGTCGACGCCATTTTTCATACCCCAATGCCGTCGACTTAACCGGTTTCGACTGTATATGTGTTAATGGTATTCCCACAATCAATTGCAACAAGTCGTATATTCAGAAAGAAGAAGTAAAAGCACAGGAAAATGGGGAGTTACATGGCAATGACCAATCAGAATAAATATGCTTTAGTGTATCAATTGCATATGTGACGTAAGACATTCTATGAATGAAAAGAACAGGAAAATCACGCTAGTGGTTAGTAATGATTGGATAGCCTCTGCTATTTAAAGGAGAGATTCTGGAAAAAGCAGTGAATTTTGAAATAATGACTGGGAGTACAGTGTGAAACAAGGACTGATCAGTAGAGTAACAGTGATTGTTACTCAAGTAAGCCATGTTTGTATTGGCTAGTTTATGTATTAATAAAGTTCATTATTTAAACTAAATATTAAATTAAAAGAAATATTTTTTGTATTATTTAGAGCTCAAATATAAAAACTGTATTTTCAGAAAATCGCTCTAGTCCAAAATTCAGAGAATTATTTAAAGTCCAAGTTTCTCCCTTATTTCACAAGATGTGACAATCAAATGTAAAATAAAATTTCTTACTTTGTGCCCTGAATCAGCATCTTCTACTTCTCCAGATTGTCTTCTTGGCACTCCTGTTTCACTAATTCGATGATATTGCACAGGTCTGAGGACAATTGCACACCGTCACACATCTTTTATTTATTATTTACCACAAATAACTCTGCACAAAATATAAATAAAGTGTATCCTTAAAAATAGATTTTAAAATGTTTTCTTTATTATGACATTTTATGCACCTTTGATGATATTACACTGATTTTTTAAAATTTACTTACTTATCGAGATTAGGTTTGTGAACAAGATTGTGCTCATCATCTGATATATATTGTTTCATACGATCCGTCAAATCCAAAAACGACCACTCAAAAGCAGAATCAGTGTATTCATCACTAGAGAAAATATTATTTAAAAAGATGTATAGAGAGCTTTAATGAGGTGTAAAGTAGTGTCAATAATGCTATCATGAAATGGGTTTATTTTTAAATTAAATATATATATATACAGTTTAAATAGAAAAGCTACTAAAAAAAATATGTATACACATCAGTGGCGTGGCTATGGAAATTATACAAAACCTTTTCATTAAAGGTTTGAAAAGAGAAATTTATTTTGTATCAAATTTAGAGCATTAAAATTACTATCTAGAATAGTAAAATGAACACCCAAAAATGCTGAATAAAGACAACAAATGTAAACACATTTATATCAAATAAAAAACAAATGAATACCTTTAGCATCCTAACTATTTTTATACAAATAAAAAAACATATAAATTTCTTTTTTGATCACTTAAAGCATCTTTAATGGAATTATTTATTAATTTGAGATATCTTATCAATTTACACAATATTACAGTAACATTTTAAATTAAATGATTCTAAATTTTATACATTTAATTGTCGAATTTAAAAATTCAGTAATCAAATGCTAACAATACCAACACTATATGCCTCTGATGAAAATTCATTTTCCCACAATGTAGAGTACTCAATTGTACAGGCACTGCTCACCAACTGAAGAAAGATTTTTTATCTCTACATTTTTTGTCTATTGTTTTAGTATTATTGTAAATATATTTCTTTTTATTTTTATAACTAGTATCTGTATCAAAACTAAAGGTAAACTTCAACAATTTTTTAAAACTTTCAAATATATATTTTTATTTTAACAGAGCCATAAACATAGAATGACCTTGCAGTGACAAGCAAGTAAAACAATATTTTAAACACTATCATAATTATTGTATAACATTTAATAAAAGGAACTAAATTTTTGTGAATTCAAATGTCACGTCATGCCATGCCACTGATACACATACATAAATACTCTATGTCAATAGGTATATTGGGCTACTAGCAACTCAACACTTACTCGATATCTTTCTGCATGTTGGGCATTTTCCTTTAAGACTTTAGTGAAGAGGACTCTCAAGTTGCATTTTCACAATGACTGAATTATAAAAACATTTCATAATATGGGATTAGAATTGTATGTAAGCAATTCAATTTAAAATAATGTTACATTCATGAACACTAAAGCAGGTTCTTAGTCTGAAATTTAAATACCATCACAATACCATAAAAAATTAACATAAAGTTTGTAATATTTTTTTTTAGAAATTTTAGAAGAATAAAATTTTGCAGTTAGCATTTCAACAAAAAAATTGTGTATATAAAAATCCATAATTTAAGTACCTGTGATTATCAGGTTAATATGAATGATTATATAGTAGACATTTGATAGTAAAGATATGATTATGATCAGCAGTTGCAATCCACATTTATAGACCCCTTTGAATTGATCTGTTCTTTATATTCTATTGAGTAATAAGTAATAAGTCAATAAATAAGTAACTAAAATTTGTATTTTACGAGTCAGTGTTACAATAGTAATAGTAACATTAATAATTCAGTATATTTTAATAATAGTAGGTATTACTTAACTCACTATACTATACTAATATATTTACTATAAACCAAAATATTATTTTGTATTAAGTACAATCATTTACATTGTACCAACTTCTGCCTCTGCGGCACTCTTCGGCGTTCAGGGTCAATTTTTTTTTAATAACGTAAATAATTATCAAAGTATTGCAATAAATTTTCAAAACGAGATTAGAAAATTTGTAAACAAAAAGCTCAATATTTATATCCCGTGTTGAGCGTGGAAATTATACCATTCTCTTTAAAAGACTTAACTAAGGTGGATTACAAAATAATTTCAACTTAAACATAGGCCGGGAATGAACTCAACGTTTCTATGTTCCGGTCCATATTTTCTGGTCTCACATAGTGCTAAGGAAATAAGTAAAGGGAAGTAACTAATAATTATTTTGAAAAAAATAATGGGGAAAATTTAAAAATAATGTAGATTTAGATGTTAGAAAACGATGATAATTTTTAATTTTCGAAATAAATCTTGCTATAGATTTGAAGAAATCAATCAAAAATAAGCAATATTTATTTGTATGGTTCAGCATTTAAAAAAATAAAAATCGATATATTCAATTTATTTAAATTGTCATTTTAATTTTAGTCAAAGTCAAGGCCAAGGTTTTAAAAAAAGTACTCGGGATCTTAACAAGACTAAAATCTCGATAAACTATTACCGATACTAATTCGATTATCTTAAAGAGCGATTGGAAATAGGGTGTTGTTAGTGGTGACCAGACATATGCGCACAAGACAATCGCGCACACTGTTAGGATTAGGGTTAGGTTTAGGGTTAGGTTTGTAGGTGTGAGCCATTGTCCGTGTGCACAACTATCGGTCTTTGCGTTTGTTCGGTGCGCGTTTGTGTCATTGCGGAATTATCTGTGTGCGCTTGTTGTGTGCGCGATTGTCTTGTGCGCGTTTGTCAGGGAACCGTTGTTAGTACTGTCAGCGTTGCCGTTGGGGTGGTCTAAATAATAAATAAGTGCGATTATTCAATATTAATTGTCAATATTTCTATGATTATAATAGTTGCACATTCAGCAAAAAAGTGGACCAGAATTTGCGGATGTCGGAATTTTTATTGCATAATATTAGAAAAAACACAAATTTGTTATACTTATGACTTATACAATTCAAACATCAACATATAACTTTACTTTAATTAACATTGCCTTTACTGAACTGGGAAAGATAAGAGGCTTGGAACTTGGGGCGCAAATTCCGCACTTTTAAATCACATGTAATATATAAAAATTATTTTCATAGATAGGTAGTTAGTTCTCTTTTATTTTATATAATTATATTTTAAACTATACAGTACTTTCAGTACACTTTATTTTTTGTAATTATATAGAGCCTATAATAGCTTTAAAACATTTACAATTGTGAAAAGGGTAAGATTAAGAACAAAGAAAAATAAACCTTATATTACTTATAACAATAAAACCTGTATAAGATCTTAGCAGGGCAGGCTGAATTTGGAATATTTATGTAAGAATGAAACAAACAGGAGTGGTCTCTAAAGTTTAAATTGGTGTAAAAGACAGTTTTATAAAAGATTAATTTAAAAAAGTTACAGTTATCTAGACCAGACTTTTTTCCACTTTAATTTTAAAGATTAAAGTCTTATTTTCTTTTACTTGAAATTTATCAAATTTATTTTGCATTAAAGTTAAATCATTTATTAGTTGCTAAAATTTAATATTGTAAAGTATTCTATGACATTTACATTGCAATCATTTTCAGGAATTTTAAGCAATAACTTGGGGAAAGCCTGTTGCACTGCATGGAAGTTGTGAGTGATTTGAAATTTAATTTAAAAAACATGTAAAAAAAAAGTTTTTGACTATAAATCCTTTATTTACAAGACATAATTTAAAGTATGTTCATTATAATACTCATCGCATGACAATCCAAAAATCCAAAATTGTAGTTATGTCTCATATATAATGGATTTATAGGGAAAAAAAAACACTACAGTCTGCCGGCTAAATTTCAGCTCGATTCGATCACGGGAAAAGGGTTATAAAAACATGTTTAATATAGTGCGCACCGCAAGACAGACTAGCAATTACTAGCATTTACATATTTGGAATCTATTTTTAAAAAGTATCGTCAATATAATACGCACCGGCGACAGGAATGTATTAAAAAGGTTGTTCAATATATTACGCACCGTGACACTCTAGCACAAAAATTAACATGCTACATAGAGATAAGTAGAGATAAACTAAAAATTCATTATTCTAATTACAGTACAGTCAATCAATCTTAAATTTTGATAGATCATTTTTATTGTCGGCACGAGTCTGCCTTCGATTTTCAGCTTGCTAGCATACAGGGAAATGGGTTAAAAATCAATCCAAAGTTTTTTCAGCAAACAAACAATCAAGGCAGCTGACGCCACGAGTTAATATAAAGGATTTAAAAAGTGAGTTACACATGAGAGTCATACTTGCATTTACTTTACTTTAGATTTCAATTTAAAAATTATAGTTAAACAGATATATTATTTTTTGTGACAGAGGTGTAATACTGTTCCAGAAATCACTTTTTAAAAAACAAAACAACCATCAGTACCTATCTACAGCACTTTCAGCTAATACTGAAGACTAAAAGGTTACTGTCTTTTGTAATTTTCTAACATTCAACCATGTTTTAAGTTACTACTAACACTACTGTAGAGTAAGCCACTCATTTTGTATATCTTTCTCTAGATAGAAGAGAGATTTTTATGTTTAAAAATATACATGGTAAGAACCAATAAAAATGTAATCTAATATAACCACTCAAATCACACTTTCCTTTAAGGAAAGATAGTCATAGTTGAGTTAAAATTCTCAGTTAAAAATATCAATACATGTGACACTAAACAAAGACTAAACTAAATAATATTATAAGTTATGAGACTTTTCTGTGGAGAGTCATAAAATGAAAATATAGTTAAGGCATTGTGATTTCTTTAATGTACCCGCAACAGCAAAGCTTTAATTGAGACAAAATTTAAGTTTTAACTGCAAAATTTTTGCCTTGTTATTTTTTGGCTGTCACTGTCACACTAGTTTTACCCCTATAGACAGTGCTTTTTTCTAGAAGAACGCACCTGTTACAGCACCTTTTTTTCCAAAGACTTTTTTATATAACTACCAGGAATTTTTGGTCTTACTGCTTTTTCAGGTTGTGTTAAATATGCGTTCTGGTACCTTTTTTTAAAGATTAAAAGCACTGCCTTTTACTATCACTATGGTAATTTATTTGACTCTCCTGCTAAATGCATTTTTTTATGGATTCCCCCTTGCATTGTTTCATCCTGGGAAATATATCATTATATATCACAAAGGAATTTCTACTTCTACATAAGAATGCTCACCTTAACTTTTGGTATAACAGTTGATCCATTTCTTACAATTTTTTTTTACCTGAAAAATGATGAGCAAAGGTAAATTCCAGTAATTAAGATTTAACTAATAATTAACTGAACTATAAATGAAACATGTAAAAACCCTTTTTATAATTTAGGGTTAGGTTGGTTAGGCTTAACCCCTTTGCTATGCCTTAATGAACTTAATGGGCTTCACTAAATTATTCCCGAATTCCCTGATCAGATCATGATCATTTTTATTATTCTTACTCCATTGTCCATATAGTTAGAAATGAAATGACTGAAATGTTTTCAAAGTATCAGCAAACCTAATTTAATAATATTAGAAGTAGTGTTAGTCTTAAGTTATTGTAACTCCTGGGGCTTACCATAATAAATTTAACGATGACATGTTCATGACTGTACTTGTACAATGTCGATGTGACAAGCAAGAAGTCATGTACTATGACTATAGTCTATAGACTATACTATACTATAGACTATAGTCTCTAGTTGTGTAGGCGTAGCCGTAGGCCTGAGTGCCCAAGTGTAGTCTACCTGTGATTTTAATTATGAACTAATATAATAAAGGTTTTGTCGTTTTTTTTTAAATAGGGTAGGGTAACCTAATTTAATAAATGATTATCTGTACTTCATCTCATATATGTTATTACTATGAATCTATGAATGCTAATAATCATTAATTACTAAGTGACACTTCCTAAGTCTAATCTAAGTTCTAACTAAGAAAGAGTTCAGTATCAGTAGGCGTGGCGTAGGTAAGTAGTATTTTTAAAAAATAATTTGTAATTATTAGTAATAAACTTTAATACTAATAAATGATTAAATTTACATTAACTATGATTAACTTTCTTAACGATAAAGTAAACCTACTATTACTATTAAAAATTGTATAGAAATTGAAATTATGACGGACCGTCAATTGACAATTGATTGTATTTGTATCCCAGAGTAAGTGTAAAAGTACTATGTATTTTGGATTCATCATAATCATGATCCATCTATAGTAATTATGTCACAGACATTAACGTTAATACTCTTTTTCCTTTAACAAATATAGTTTTTTATTTTATTTTAATGCAGTATAGTTTTTTCTTTATAATATAAAAATTACATTTGCACTATCACTATACTATGTTCATGTGACGGGGAAAGTGTGTGATTTATTTGTGGATCGAGTACAATGGTTTGTATCGCACTCTTCAGGCTTGAAGTCGAACTGTAATGCTCGATTACATCCTTAACGTACCTGCAACATTACTCGTCTTTACAATTTACCAATTTTCGATATCATAGTATTAGTGTGTGGCTTTATATTTTATGGCTTAAATTTATGGACACAATTCATTCACAAGAAGAAATAATGCCAAGAATTAATTCAAGAGCATCTTGTGGTCGAGATTTTCATTGCTGTCCCGACATTTCAGTAGCCATTGAAACTGCTTGCAGAGCTGGGTAAGATAACACGATGACGATTTGAATTTGAGATTTGTTACAATTTGTAATTTAATTTTAAGATTTTTGGGACTTTGACCTAGGACTAATCACTAAAAAAATAAAAGGTTTACCAGGTTTCAATTTGACGAAAGATGAAGCATATGAATGTTTTCTTGAATATTAAATGAATAACAACTTATTGCTTGAACACACTCACACTCACACACATATTGTGACATATGATAAAATGTTAAAAATTATCTTCTTCCAACTGTAATTAATTAGTAATTAGGCATTCATTAGGGCATGGAATGGGTTACCTTATCAAACAAGGAAAACCAACTCACCATCATTAATTTAAAATTGTAATAAAAATGCAAGACTAGACATAAACCATGGATAAGCATAGGCATAGGATGCAATGATTATGATCTTCTGTATAGAAGTAGTGTCTGTATTAAATAGATTTCATAGATGGTTCATTGGCAATGATTTGTTACCGAGGCCAAGGGTGTCCCTGAGTCCACCCAGCTTCGAATGGGTACTTACCACTAGTTAGGGAAACAAAGGTGGCAGGTAAATCGTAGAACACTCATAGCTGTGGCCTGTGAACGTTACATCACTTGCCAACAGACCGGTATTGTCTGTGGATGCAATAATCTTCTGTAAAGAAGGAGCGTCTGAGCCGTCTGTATAGATAAGACAAGACAGAGACCTAAGAATATTTATAGTATTAGAATAATACTACCATGTGTCTTCCACCACCACAACTATTACTATACTGATGATTGTCATTAATTAAGACACAAAAGCTTTTCTTACTTACTTCTGACTTGTGTGGTCATAATTTGTACCCCATTTGTTATAATTAAAATTAAAACAATTTTCTTACACACTTTTTTGTTGTTTTTTTTAGGGATAGCAAAGAGCAATGTTATGTTACTTTTGACAAACAATTAATCTATAGTCTATAAATTATGGCATGGGCTAAATTATTTTGGAAAAGGTACAATATCTATAGGGATACAATAAATTTACTACAGTAACATTCATCACTCTCACTCTATCTAACATTTGCTTTTATGTAAAGTCATAGTATTAGACTAGACTATACGCTATAAAACTATAGTCTAATGCCAATGTCGTAAGAGACCATGATCATAGGTATATGAAATTAAAGTTAATGGTTACGTTAGTGTGGTATTAAGAGTTACTTTTGAATTGAGCAAAGGGGCTATTTTTCCTAATACACAACATAATTGGCAGAAATTTAGCTTTATTACTCACTATTTGATTTGACAAAAATATAAATAAATATACTTACACGGTTTTATTTCTAAATTATTATGGTTAAAGTAGATTTAGTAGTTGCCAATGTATGCTTTATGTATAAAGACATGGTTATGTATGTAGATGAGTGAGAATCGGTTTTAAATTTTCCTCTTTTTAATATTAGCCTGCCTATTATGGTCTGTAGATGAGAATATTTAATTTTTTTAAAGATTCTTTTAGAAATATCTTTAATATTTCTTTTGATATTGAGTGCATTTGAAAAAATACATTTTAAAATAAATTTAAATGGAAGAACACCAGTGATGAAGAGTCCAGATAATGCTTGAAAAAGCCTCCATGGCTTTTTTTTTCTTTGCTAAGCTATTTAAGACTTTTTTGTTAGATGTATGTATAGACTAACTAGTGACCTGATGACAACAGCGTGTTCTCATCCAAAGGATGGTTATAGGAAGTTAATTCTGTCATATTGCTCAAGCAAATCACTAATTAACAGAATGAGCCTTTGAAAGTTGCAAATAAAGTAATGGGGGTGAGACTGCAATCAGGCTTTAAATAGGTAAATGTATAATATAAAAACAGGGTATTAGTAGGCCTGACAGGACGTACATGTAATACAACAGAGAACGTTTCGGCAAAGAGCCTTCCTCAACGGACAAAATCTTTTTGTCAGTTGAGGAAGGCTCTTTGCCGAAACATTCGCTGTTATATTACGTCCTGTCGGGCCTACTAATACCCTGTTTTTATATTATACATTTGCCTGAAAGTTGCAAATAGTTTTAGGGCTCAACTGGTCTCACCTTGAATTAGAATACAATAAAGCTAATACTTCGAAAGGTATATTACTGAAAATATCAATAGGGTTTTGAAAAAAACAGTGTCTTATCTTTGTTGAAAAATTTGTATATTTATTTGAATGGTGAGAATTAACATATTTGCACAATAATCCATTTTCCAGCTATGACTTTGTTTGTTTGCCTCTCGTCAATCCACGTTTCAAGCGAGAATTCTTAAATGGACCAGCTAAAGAAAGGAAATGTGCTCTTACTCGATCCGATATGTGCTTATCAAGTCAAGGTAATTCTTCTGTATTTTAATGAACCTTTAACATGCTTTGCAAATTTTACAAGTTTTTTGCTAATTTGATCTGAAAGCTGTACAAAAAATAATACCTTCTTGTAACTCGTCATTGGCCATCTTTATTTCATTCGAGAGAGCTGAGTTTTGTCTCGTGGATGACTGTTGTTTCAAATTATGTCGTGTCATCAAGCAGTTGATCCAGATTTACAGTCATGTCACATTTTACGGGACTTAAGCTACACTTAAAATACCTTTAAAATGGTTCAGCAAGTATCTTGTTGCTTTGGCATCAATGCTTTATTTATTGGCTTTTATGACAAGCTTTCTATGAGATTATACAGTGTATTGAAAATTGACTTTTTGGTTAAACATAAATTTACTCATTTATTATTAAACAAATGATAACTAGTATCCGAAGAACTTTAAAAATAAAAATTCAAGTGGATGGCATTATATGAAAGTTGAATTGAGGCTCAACATTATCTCCCCAAAAATGAAAAGGAGTAGTATTTCTTTTAATCACACTTATTTTGTTATTGTTTATCACAAAATCAGTTTATGAAAAGTGTAAAAAATAATTTTCTTTTTTTTTAATCTTTCATATGCATTGAGATAAAATAAATACAATGAAATATATAAGTTTCAGAGATTGTAGTTTTTAAAAAAGTAACAACTCAGAGTTGCACTCATTTATCAAAGTGTGGCTCTAATTGGATTACTTTTTACTCCTTAACTCTTTTTTAAACCCTGCACAATCCTTACTTATGATATTTATTTTTTTTAATTCTCAGATTGGAACAGTCTTGTTGTTGGGAAAACCTCACCATGGTTTCAACTTGATTCCAAACACTATCACACAAGAAAAAATAGTGAACTGGTGAGAGTGTATTTGTTTATATTAGGATTTTTTGGGGTGTTTTTAACACAAATATATGTGCCTTGTTTACCACCTGCTCTATAACTGCAGGTGACCAAAAATACTGGCCATTAAAGAAGAGATAAAAAGTGTCTTTAAAAAGCAACGTAAAAAACTGCTGATTTAATTTTTTGAAACAATTCTTGCAGCGGGGGACCATCTCTCTTCCTTCCAAATACACCACCGGGTGCAGAAGATTTTTAAAATTATAAAACTACTACCGAAAAAAATGTATATTATGATCATGGCCTGGAGGTTTTGAAAAGTATAATCATTAAATATGAAATTTGTTTAACTATATCTTTCATCACAATTCTTTCAGTTCAGCTATTGCAAATCCTAATTTTTTAAAATAAAATGTTCATTCTAGGCTTTAAAAGAAGAACTGACGTGGTCAGCTCATCTGGGGCTCCCTGCAGTATTGATGCCTCTTAAAAGTAGAAATTGTGTCAATTTGGCTCAGTGTATAAGTGAACAGGTCACTTCAAGTTACTACCAACAGGTAAAGGATATGATAATATCAGAAATCAAGGTGAACCTACTCAAAGTATCAAAAATGAAAGCTAATTTTTTAAAACTGATTACTCTAATTTCACTAAGATTCTCTTTGTTTCGAGAAAATATTTCCAATACACTATTTCTTTAATCTTTGACAGTTTGTGAGAGATTTACTTTTTATAATTTTCTTAAAGGGATTTAACTTTTGTGAATATTGAGACACAAAGTAATTAATTTATAATAAACTAGGAATTAAATTGACAATTTCAATTGTTTTTTTATTTCCCAGCAATACTGGATTCAAGTTCCATTGGTCAGTCCTGCTGATCAGTGTGATCCTGTTATTGAGGGAGTGGACACTGATATGGTTGAAGATAAATATGAGGACACATGGTCTTGGTGAGCTGAAGTGCCTATATATTTATTTGCTAATCTGTTATAGTAAATCAAGCCATTTATTTCTTTATGTTTTCACTCTTCATTTTTCACATTTTGATTTTAAATATCAATACAAGTTATGTTTTGAACAAAATGTGGGTGGTACTGCAATTAGGCATTTAGATAAGTAGATGGATAACATGCAAACAGGGTATTTATGAGCCTGACAAGAAGTCACAAAACAACAAACTTTGTTTTGTAACGTCTTGTTAGGCTCATACATACCCTGTGTGCATGTTATTATCCTTATACAAGTTATGTTTTAGTGCTTTAATTGCATTCTGGTATTGTATTGTACAGTCGAACCCACTTATCTTGAGCTCGGTTATATCGACCACCCTATTATGTCGACGTTTTTTATTGGAACCGCCAAATTCTCTCTTTGTCTTAGCATTTTCTCATCGGTAGTGTCGATTCTTTTATGTCGCCGAAACCTAGTATCTCGAGCACAAAAGAGGGCCAAATTTGCAACTTAACTCGATTTTCGTCGGTTGAAAATAAAGGTTTGTATCGAGAATCGACGGTGGTTTTTATATAATTAAATAAAAAAATTAATAAATTATTATTCTTTTAAAAGTTTGTTGTTGTTGCTTTGTTACCAGTAAGATAAGTGACTGTGACACTAACACGCGCGTGACGATGAAACTGATAACACAGTACACACAGCCCACAGCGTGCTGTGATCAACGGTCAAGGCCACAATAGTTTTATTTATATTACAAAGTTTGATTGACTGAGGAAATTCGAGAACGTTCTGATAGTTAATTAACAGATATCCTGCACGTCAAAAGCATTAAACTTAAAATAACCATATTGATTTGTTTATTTGTATTTTAAATTCGCGGATACGATGGCAAACGCGACTGCGACACGGCGAAGCGTAAACTTTGACCTTTTAGCGCATGCGCAGACAATTATAAACTGGTAACTTATTTTTCATTAAATAAATGGAATCGAAACATGACAGAGACGTAATCAAAGTCCTTTACTACGGCATAAATATATATACATCAAAAGCATTAAACTTAAAATAACCATATTGATTTGTTTATTTGTATTTTAAATTCGCGGATACGATGGCAAACGCGACTGCGACACGGCGAAGCGTAAACTTTGACCTTTTAGCGCATGCGCAGACAATTATAAACTGGTAACTTATTTTTCATTAAATAAATGGAATCAAACATGACAGAAACGTAATCAAAGTCCTTTACTTCGGCATAAATATATATGCATGTGTATATATATGTATATATATATATATATATATATATATATATATATATATATATATATATATATATATATATATATATATATATATAAATTCCCGATTAGTCATAACTTTTCCCGACTTTCAAGGCCGAGAATTTATTTTTAAGAATTCCCGACTTTTTCCCGTTTTCCTGAGTGGGAACCATGGTTATATTTAAATTTTAAACGGTCCTTAAAAACGAACGGTCATTACAACCTTAGACTTAGGAAAGAGTGAAGAAATATTAGGGTTCCGATACGATTCCGATAAATCATCCCATCACTAATTAACGCTAACTAATTAATCATGTACATAAAGAAATTTCAAGCACATGTTAATATTTTGCCGCCATATTGGATTTCGTTTTATCTCGATCATCGGTTATGTCGACGCCATTTTTCATACCCCAACGCCGTCGACATAAGCGGTTTCGACTGTATATAAATATTTTACCCTTACATTAAATTTTTTAAAGTAATTTAGTTTTAAGGGCAGGGTAAAAGGAGCATTGCTGAAAAACAGGAGCAATGCTTTGAGTAAAAAAGTGGGAAATGTGATACTTGTGCCCTTGCCCTTTACGCGCTAACCTTTAAGCACTATTTGAGTGAAGTCTCCACTCTGTGTATTCTTTCAGGTGGAATCTGTTCAGGTCCTTGTGCGACTCTAATAAAAGACTTGGGGTAGCTTTGGAAATGACGGCTGACCTTCCTTCTCATGAAGTGATGGAACGATGGCTATCAGAGCCAGTGAAGGCTGTCATAGTGTCCACTTCACTTTTCTTGACCAACCACAAGGGCTATCCAGTTCTTGCCAGACCACACCAGGCTTTTATCAGACAAATGTTTAAGGTTAAATTTTATTTGAATAAAAAATATGAGTATAAGAAAGATTTTAACCCTTCTGGTGCTGACCTAATTTTTTGTAATTTATAGTCTCAGCACCGGATATTAATTTGTTGATTATTCCCCCTGGCCCAGACATTATTTTGGAATGAGCCAAAGTTTGAAGGGTTTGCGAATTACTTGTAACTTTTTTTGTTTTAAACAATTTAAAATTACATAAAAATAATTAATCTGTGCAGAATTGGATAAGGTTGTTAAAAAAATTACTGTTGTTTTTTATTGACACTTTTCATACATTGATGCAATGGAACATTTAGACAAGGATAGAAAAAACTTTTAAAAATAGCTTATAGAAATAAAAATGTATAAGAAAAAACATGAAGCTGTTAATTATGAAGGAGAAGTTAATAAAGATGATGAAAAAGAACAAGAATAAAACATACATTTAATTATTTTTTTAAAATAGCATTTATTGTACAATAAAAAAGTTTAATGCAATAAAAATTTAAAAGGTTTCTTTGAGTTGAGCTCTCATAAGTTGTAATTAACGACATCACGAGGAAACAACAAGTACAGAACCGCACAAAAAAACTCACTTTTTAGTCAATTGTCTTAATTTCAAGTAGCAAAATAAAATTTGACTATTTTCCTAACGAAGTTCCTCATTTTTGTCTTTATATTACATACACATCTAGGGCCACAGGGAAAAAAGTTTGTTGCTGCAAAAAGATGTGCCAATACCAATCTTTTAATAAATATTTTAACATTTAATTTCGGTCCTGTTTATTCCTGTTAAAGCTAACTTATTATGTTTGACCCACTCTAACTATCTCTCCCTCATTTACATGCCTTGTAGTTAATGTAAACCAAAATGAATTATCACCAAGATCAGCCGTTCTCAACCTTTTTTTTTCCCTGTGTTCTGATTATAATATCATATCTGGTCTACATGAGTTGCTTGAGGGAAATAAAATAAAATTTGGCAACTATACGAACGTCTCTAACTAGCATACCTACATCTTTTATTAGTGCTACACTTACTAGCATACCTACATCTTTTATTAATACTACACGTTATATTTCAGATTGTAAGCCAATAAACCAATTGTAAAATAAATTTATTCACATTATTCTCTTTTGCTATTAAAATAAATTTCAGGGAAAGTTTTGAAATACTTAGTAATGTAGTACAATAATAGTCTGAGAAGTTTTCATTTTTAGCATCATACTCATTGAAAACCAATGATCTTACAAGTAGTTTTTAAATGTTGTAGGTTTTTAAAAATAAATACAATTTAATTGCCATTTCAGGCTTGCATGTATCTGACAAACAACCTTCCTGATTTTTTTTTCAAATTGAAATAACTCCTATTATAAAGGGTCTGAAAATTACTTAACTGTTTAATTATATCTTTTTTTTTAAACAAGCATTTACGCATATTGTGTGTTGAGTTTAGAAAGTTTGTTTACCAACCAGTTGTCTTGGAGACGACAGCCTAATCTCAAATCATATCAAATTAATATCATATAGTTGCACCCTCTGACCATTTTTATGTTCTAAAGCTCTTGGCATATTGCCTCACAATATAAACAGTGAATCTTTCTGTCAAGTTAAGAAGTTTTCAAACTTTCTAAATTTCTAAATGCATATTTTAATGAAAAAAGTTTTTTTGTTTTTTCGGTCCTCAAATCACTGATATACCTGTTGATGTTGTGTCTGTAATTTTGTTTTAGCAGACACCTTAATGAGGTTGAACTTCTTTCTCCAGCTTGAAGCACAAGTAATAATATCAGGTCAAGATCGCCACCCTGAAAAGACAATTCGAGCCTATCAGCAGTACATCGATCACTTGTGGCAAACCCAGGACCCGCTTGATACTGTCAGCCAGTTTGCTAAGGGTTACGAAGATTTTCTTCAATCTCCACTCCAGGTATGTTCTTCGGCTGACAGATGTATATTACAAAGCGCAGGTCATCTGCCCACCATCACTAGAGGTAGAATTGCTTTTGTTTTTTTTCTTTTTAATTAAAAAAAAATTCGTCTCCATTATTATCAAAAGATTTTTTAAAATTTATTTATTTCAAAATATTGAAATAAATCTTTTGGACACAGTTGGTTTTAACTTTTTCTTTTGAAAGCTCTCTTTGTTGTTAAAAATTCAATTTCATTCATTTATATTTATGGATTGTACAGTACATACTTTTTTTAGAGTTGGGAATTGGGAAAAAAGTATGGCATCAAGCTAATCTTTTCATATGATACTTTCTCAGTGAAATAATTACAATTTATCATTCTCTGTTATATATTTTTTAGCCACTGATGGACAATTTGGAATCTCAGACCTATGAAATATTTGAAAAAGATCCTATCAAATACTCTCAGTATCAAAAGGTAAATCTGCACCCCCTCAGTAGCTCCATGGCATCACATCTTTATGTTTAGGATAATGAATTACTGATTCCTTCCTAAAGAAAGGAGGCGGTAGTTGAGTGGCAGCGTGCTCGACTGGCGTACCGATGGTCACGGGTTCGAATCCATGTGAAGGCAAGGATTTGTTCCCGGGGCCTAGGGCGTCCCTGAGTCACCCAGCTCCGAATGGGTACCTAACACTAGTTAGGCGGCCGGGTAATGCGTGGAACCCTCATAGCTGTGGCCTGTGAACACTGCATCACTTGCCAACAGATCATCTGTCATGGTCTGTGGATGCAATTATCTTCTGCATAGAAGTAGCGTCTGTGTAGATAAGATAAGATAATAAATGTCTTCATTTCGGGACATTGTTTGATTTTTAATAATATGTCTTATTGATTTTCTGAACATGGTGTGTGGGATTATTTTTAAAAAATAGTAGATATTATTAGCTATGCTTTAATCTTTTGTTTGCAGGCTGTTTATGAGGCATTGAAGGACAGAGTTCCTCTTGAGAAGCGAGATGAACAAGAAGTGTAAGTTGATCATAATATTCATCATACCTCCATGTAGAAAAGTTAAGATGTATAATGATTTTTAGTTTTACATGTAGAAAAGTTCAGATGTATAATGATTTTTGGTTTGAATTTGTACCTTCCTTGTAAGTTCAACACTGACCACATCTCAGGTAATTTTGTCATCTCTTTTAATGACTTGAGGGTGTATGAGACAGGTATTTAATCACATACTGTCCACATATACTTGAGGGTGTATGAGACAGGTATTTAATCACATACTGTCCACATATACTTGAGGGTGTATGAGACAGGTATTTAATCACATACTGTCCACATATACTTGAGGGTGTATGAGACAGGTATTTAATCACATACTGTCCACATATACTTGAGGGTGTATGAGACAGGTATTTAATCACATACTGTCCACATATACTTGAGGGTGTATGAGACAGGTATTTAATCACATACTGTCCATATATACTTGAGGGTGTATGAGACAGGTATTTAATCACATACTGTCCACATATACTTGAGGGTGTATGAGACAGGTATTTAATCACATACTGTCCACATATACTTGAGGGTGTATGAGACAGGTATTTAATCACATACTGTCCACATATACTTGAGGGTGTATGAGACAGGTATTTAATCACATACTGTCCACATATACTTGAGGGTGTATGAGACAGGTATTTAATCACATACTGTCCACATATACTTTGTTGGAACTTGAAGAGGTCATAGATTTTACTGTTAAAACAAATAGAGCCTTAGCTCATATTTTCCTTTACTATTACGATAATTCTAGGGTAATTATGGTGGTAGGAGCCGGCAGGGGGCCACTTGTTCGAGCTTCACTGGCTGCAGCGCAGGAAATTGGTGTCAGGATTAGAAAGTTGTATGCTGTTGAAAAGAACCCAAATGCTGTTATAACGTAAATAAACCTGTTTTTTTGCTTTATAATAATGTATAACAAAATATTCCACGTATTTCTTAAAATATTAATTACTTATTTTAAATACAATGTTTAATTAAACATTTTTCATTACTTTTCAATTAAACCTTAATTCTTCCCTACAATTTTTTAGACTGTACACATTTTTGGATTTGAATAACCTATCTTTGATCAGTAATGAAGTAATTTTGCTATCTCCTGTAAAATGGATAACTCCAGAGGTTTAAAGTAGATTTTTCTTTTTATTAAAAAAATTAATTTTTTGTTTGTTCTTGTCAACTGAAGTAGACTTTTGTCTGAAATGTACTGCCTTTTCATTTCAAGCTTCAACAAACTTGTTCAACTCTCATATATCAATTGTTCAGTGTCAGGCTTCAGCAACCTTGTTCAACTCTCATATATCAATTGTTCAGTGTCAGGCTTCAGCAACCTTGTTCAACTCTCATATATCAATTGTTCAGTGTCAGGCTTCAACAACCTTGTTCAACTCTCATATATCAATTGTTCAGTGTCATGCTTCAGCAACTTTGTTCAACTCTCATATATCAATTGTTCAGTGTCAGGCTTCAACAACCTTGTTCAACTCTCATATATCAATTGTTCAGTGTCAGGCTTCAACAACCTTGTTCAACTCTCATATATCAATTGTTCAGTGTCAGGCTTCAGCAACTTTGTTCAACTCTCATATATCAATTGTTCAGTGTCAGGCTTCAGCAACCTTGTTCAACTTTTTTGGTTACCTTTTTTGAAGCACCCATGAAAAAATGATTCAGTATATACTCACAACATAAGTTAAGGATAATACAATAGTACACCAAATATTCAATTTATTGAAAACCGTTGCTTACACTTACAGATATTGTTTAGAAATGTAATTGTAGATGTAGGCTCTTTAATGCTCAGGAGCCCGAGGATAGTGGAAAGCTATGTTCAGGGCCTATAGGCTTTTCTTGGTTACTCGCCCAGTGCTGGCACACGCGCCATGTGTTGTGTGTTTGTTATGAGTCCCACTGATGCACATGATCAGAAGCAATGTCTATTGTTGGATGTTCAGTCTTTTTTTATGTCTATAGATATGTTTTACTTGTGGTCTATTTTTAAATTTGAGAGTGCAATCTCAACACCAGTATAACAGATTTTTGTTTCTCCACTTACAATGGTGTATAATTTTTACTACTTGTACTTTGTAAAGCCTGGAGAATATGAAAGATGAAGAATGGGGAGATCTTGTGGAAGTCATTTCCTGTGACATGAGGGAATGGGAAGCGCCAGAGAAGACAGACATTCTTGTCAGTGAACTGCTCGGCTCTTTTGGGGATAATGAATTATCACCAGAGTGTTTGGATGGGGCCCAGCGATATCTCAAAGGTAATTCAAAAAAGGAGCTTTAAAATACTTTGTTTTTTTACTTAATCAATTTAGGTTCTTATAAAGTGAGAATTTTTTTTTAAACTTGAAGCTCACATCAAACTCTTTTACAAATTGTTTAATTATATCTGTGTCTGTCAGATATTAATTTTTTTTTCAATTTTTGGGTGACAGATTTGTGGGTTCTTGTAAATTTCTAATAATTTAATGAGAGATAAAAAAACTAAAAACTCTCAATTCTGGGTGAAAAAAAAATTAAATGTCCGATTTTATATTTTAAAAAATAAAAAATGAATCATACTTTTACTTTAGATTTCATTTCATCTTTAAATTAACATCTGCAGTTTGATTGTCCCATCATACATAAAATGTTAGTAAATTTCAAATACGTCAATTTTTTAAAAATTAATTCACAGAGGATGGAATCAGTATCCCTGAAAAGTATACCTCCTTCTTGGCACCAGTGATGTCATCAAAGCTATACAACGAGGTTAGAGCATCGAAAGCTGAGAGGGGAAAGCCACCAGAGGTATACACAAAATGGCTTAAATAGAAACTTATCCTAAGATCATTTAGTAAAAATAATGACACTGGGCAATTGAACTTGCTGCTTCTGAAAAATATGATACAGAAACTCCTCAGCATTAACACAGAACTGAATAACAGTCGAACCCGGTTAAGTCGACGGCGTTGGGGTATGAAAAATGGCATCGAGATAACCGATGATCAAGTTAAACGAAAACCAATATGGCGGAAATATATTAACATGCGCTTGAAATTTCTTTATGTACATGATGTGCGTTAATTAGTGATGGGACAATTAATCGGAATCGTATCGGAATATTGGGACCCTATTTCTTCACCCTTTCCTAAGGTTGTTAAGACCGTTCGTTTTTAAGGACCGTTTAAATATAACCATGGTTCTCACTCAGTCGGGAAAAAGTTGGGAATTCTTTAAAAAATGTTCTTGGTCTTGAAAGTCGGGGAAAGTTATGACTAGTTGGGAATTTTTATATATATAAAAAAATTTATGCCGAAGTAAATGACTTTGATTACGTCTCTGTGGTCATGTTTCGATTCCATTTAATTTTTAAAAAAAAGTTACCAGTTTATAATTGTCTGCGCATGCATTAAAAGGTCAAATTTTTCGCCTCGCCTCGCCCCATGGCGCGACATGTCACCGCCGCTCGCGTTTGCAATGCCCGTCGAATCAGCGAATTTTAAAAAATAAAATACATAATCAATATGGTAATTTTAAGTTGAATGCTTTTGACATGCAGGATATCAGTCACTATGAGACCGCACTCGAATTTCCTCAGTCAATTAAACTTGTATTATAAATAGTAACTATTGTGTCCTTGACCATTGATCACAGCTCGCTGTGTGTTAGACCTCGGCAACTAAGTGAATAAAAAAAAATCATTCCTTATCAGAATTCAACCTTCAACAGTGATGACATGTATATTATATATATATATACTGGAATATTAAGAAAATGATTTGATTTCACCGTCACGCGCGTGTTAGTCACAGTCACGCATCTTACTGGTAACAAAGCAACAACAAACGTTTAAAAGAATAATAATTTTTTTATTTAATTAAATAACAACCACTGTGGATTCTCGATACAAACCTTTATTTTCTTTTCTAAAGATATTCGTTTATCTTAAAAAATAAAATGATTAATGCATCAGAAAATAAATTAAGTTTAATAATAATATAACATGCACTGCAAAATAATGACGGATTAAAGACCGCTATCGCGATTTACGGGCACCTCGGGTAAATACATACTCAAACTAATTCACACATGGATCGAAAGTGAAAGAAGATAATAACATCCGGTAATTTTTATTGAAATCTCGTAGAGTCACACAATAGCCGGATGTCTCGAAGAAAGCGAGATGTCACCACTATTTTGACTAAAAATGCCAGAGTGCATCGCTAGGCGAACAGACGGGGATCGAGTTAACTCATTTGCTACTAAGCACAATAACCAAAACACCCCCCTGAAATAGTAAGCAAAGGGAGATTACTCTCAAAAACATGCACCCCCATGTTAAATAAAAATATTTTTAAACACCTAAATGAAATTTTAAAATAAAAAAACACACACCAAAAAACAGAAAATTGAATGAGCTTTTAAAAATGTATAGGTTATGCACTTTAATTCACAAATATATTTGAAATAAATCTTGAAAAGTGTTTTTTGAAAATTTACATAGCTGTTTTGGGATGCGACCGCCGTTGTTTGTCACCTTTTTGTCCATTTATTGTATCATGAAACTTTGAGAAACATCTTATCCACTGACCCATACAATTTGGTAGTTGGTTACTTGAGTCTAATCATGATGTCAATGTAGAGGAATTTATATATGTCCTCATTAGTAACCTCCTTCCACACGGCGCCTTTCTTACCCTTGGCTGTTTGCTGCGGTTCAGCGTATCTGTTTGTTTCAGCAATTAACAACTCAATCATGGCAGAGTTCATGAAAAGCTTGAAGTAGTCTTATGAGACTGCTGTCAATAGGGAGAAAATGATTTCCCCTGTAATTTAATTAAATTGTCTGTAACACTAATCAAATTGTCTGATCAAGATTCAGTGATAGTATCTCCTTCATTTCATAACTCTCGTTAGCGTCACTCTGATTAGAGTTAATTATTATCAGTATCACTATTAGTATTAGTCACTTTCACTAATTTCAACATCTGATTCCTCATTTATTAAATTATTAACTGCTGCATAATTAAACGTTGAATCAGCAATTAAAGATTCAAGAAAATGAAAGGCCATTGTATAAGAATATTCAGAAACCACACGATCAAATTTCACCAAATAGAGTTCGACTTCTAAGCCACACAGTTTTTGAACCGTAAATGACATAAACATCCGGGTTTTTTTTAACGAAATCAGCGTTGTTTCTACTTTTTAAAAAGCAGAGAGCTATTCGCAGGGTAACAATGCTTCTCGCTGGATGATTTTTTATCTGCGCGTTGCTAGACGCCATGTAGCATTTGGACGCATTAGTATGGAGGGGGGTATGTCGCATTCAGTCGCATTAGTAGCAAATGAGTTAACCAACGTTAAGTTGAAAATTTGGCCCTCTTTTGTGCTCGATGTATTAGGTTTCGGCGACTTAACAAAATCGAATTAACCGATGAGAAAATGCTAAGATAAAGAGAGAATTTGGAGGTTCCAATAAAAAACGTCGACTTAATAGGGTGGGCGAGTTAACCTGGCTCGAGTTAAGTGGGTTCGACTGTACTTCATTACAAATATTATAAAATTGAGCTGTAATACAATTTTTATAAATATGGTCAACATTTGTATACCATTTAAAACTTGTATACGCTGAAGTCATGAAATAACTTCTCATACAAGTCAAATATTCACTACAGGCTCCATTTGAAATGCCATATGTTGTTCGCCTTCACAATTGTGCTAACCTTGACACGCCTCAACCAGTGTTTACATTTGTTCATCCAAATAAAGGTAGGGCGTTCTTTATATTTTATTTTTAAGTAATATATAAATAGTATATAACATAATATCTTTGTCCTTAAGTATTATATTCATTGCTGAGAGAAAAAAAAACAGGCCTAAAGTTAATATTTCATTTGAGAAATTATTGGATCTGCAATGTCTCAAAGTTCCATTGTATTGTTACCAAATTTTTCTAGTGGGTTGGTTTTTCTCTTTAATGCTCAGAAATCCAGGAATGGTGGAAAACTGGGTTCAGGCTTAGTAGGGTTAAGTTTTTGAATCTATAATAAATGAATCTATACAACTTCATCAATCACATCTGTCGCTCTGCCTACACTGCCATCCGTCAGATCAGCTCAATCCGCCAATATTAAACAATTAGTGCAATAAAAATTCTAGTCTGTGCTCTTGTTCTAGCACGGATTGATTATTGCAATTCTCTTCTGTCAGGTGCGCCTAAAAAATGCATTGAACAACTACAGAAAGTTCAAAATTCAGCTGCCAGACTAGTTCTTTAGGCAAAAAAACATGACTATGTTACTCCGCTACTTTACTCAATTCATTGGCTACCTATACAAGCCCGAATTGATTACAAACTGGCTGTTCTCTGTCCCAACTTCTTTTCCGACTCATGCCCTTCCTATCTTACTGAACTTTTTTCGGTCTACTCACCCACTTGTCAGTTACGCTCTTCTGCAGACACATTCTCTCTGTTCCTAAGACATGCACAAAAACATTTGGCGAAAGGTCGTTCTCTTTTTGTGCAACCAAATAATGGATACTCTACCACAACACATCCGTAGTATTCAAACAACCAAGTCCTTCAAGACTGCACTTAAGACACATCTTTTCAAAATTTATTTTCCAAATTAATGAATTAACAATTCTTTTAATGATTAACGTTGCTTTTTTGTGTTATGTACTGTAATTAATGTGGTTGTTATGGTATGAATGCTAATTTATTACTTATATGTATGTTAATGCCTTCATGTAAAGCGCTGTGAGCCCAGTTCCTTACTGGGATACAGCACAATATAAATTATCAATTTATTATTGTTATTATTATTAATAGCCGATTAAATTGATTTTTTCTTAAAAATCAGATGTGGTGATCGACAATTGCCGCTTCAAATCTTTGGAGTTTAATGTTTCACATGATGCCATAGTGCATGGTTTTGCTGGATATTTTGACTCAAATCTCTACAAAGATGTTACACTAAGTAAGTTCCCCATTAATGTGCGTATCTGTTTCCTAATTAAAGAAAATCCATTAAAAAAAATTTTTAGGAAGCGAGTTGGTTTTTTCTCTTAATTTGGAGAATCATAAATTTTAAAATATCCTAAAAATCTATTACTGTTTGTTCAATTCTTATTTGTGAATATATAATGTAAGGGTATGATTTTGTAATAAAATCTTCGTTTTTTTAAAAAGGACATAAAGCTAAGTATCTAACAAGCTGTTTTCACATTGCAGGTATTGTTCCTGAGACTCACTCTCCAGGCATGTTCAGCTGGTTTCCCATATTTTTCCCTATAAGAGTAAGTAGATTCATCCCATTAATTGGAAAATTGAACATGATTCTCTTGCCATTTGAAATTATATATTAAACTTTGAGAATTTGGGAAGAACGGAATAGAATTTATAATAGAAGAAGTAATTTTATCTTCCAATACTCAGATTAATTAGGGAAATTGAACATGATTCTCTTGCAATTTATATTTTAAATTTTGAGAATTCGGGAAGAACAGAATAGAATTGATAATAGGGGAAGTAATTTTTATCTCCCAATATCTTTCTGATTAGGTGCCTATAATGATGAGGAAAAACTCCACAGTGACCATAGATATCTGGCGTAGATGCACCCCCAAAAATGTATGGTACGAGTGGGCCTTTCGTTGTGGTGGTCAAGTGTCACCGATCCATAACCCCAAGGGAAGATCCTACACTATAGGACTTTAGAGCAACTATTAACCACAGTGATTACTTGATGTGACCTTTTAAGTAATTTTTTAAATCCATGGATTGTGAAAGATTAGCATGAATGGAGTTAACCTTTTGTAATCATTAGCTTTGTGTACCCTTAATTTTCATCAGATGGAGTTGGTATTATCAATGTTGAGTTATTTACAGGGCATTATCAGTTTGTCTACTTTCACAATAAATTCTAATTAAAGTATTATGGGTGTTTGCTTTTTTTTTCTCAATGAAGCCATCTTGTGAAATAAACAGAGAATACTGTAAAGGTAGAAAGTACCATAATCCAAAAAAACAGAACTTTGAGCAATGAGATATTTAATTTAAATATTGAAGAAATAAGAAGGTCCTTTTTGTTTTAGCAACTATTATATCATATGGACATTGAATCCAATGTAAATTATCCTAGCGATTAGTAATATTTATAATTGACATAATGTCAGGCAATTGTACTACTAAAAATTCAAAATAAATAGACACATTTTACTTACAAATGGATTTATAAACACTTAACATTATTAACTTTATCATAGTAATAATTAAAGAAACAAAACAATGATTTTTGGGGTAGAACAGTAATATTTATTGCACTAGCTAGGCTTAGCTTTCTACAAACACCATAACATCTACACAATACTATAGAGCACTAGAGGACCAAAGACTTAACTAGGAGACACGGGAGGGGGGGGTAAATAAATTTTGTTAAAAAATATTTGGATCCTACCTGGTGTGCTATTTGCCAATGCATGTTCATGCTTAATTTTTTTACAATGCCAGCCATATATTTTAGCCAAATGATAATTTCACAAAATTATGGATAAGGCATATTAACAACTTTTATAAGTCCTAATAGTAAATTTAAAAAATCAGTCTGCATTATAATTTTTAAAAACTTTATACCAATGTTTTTTCCAAAGATATATTGCCAACAATGAACTTAGTTCTGCTTGGTAGTATTTTTATTTTACCAGTACTAAGAAGAAAGAAATGTACAATTTAGGATGCCGCTTATTCTAGTTTGAGAAGCACTGGTATACATACTATTCATTCCATAAAATAAAATTTTGAAAGTAAAAATAACTGAAAAATTTTTTTTCCACTAACAACAGGTAATCACAGGTGAAGAAATGTACATCAGCAAATGATGATAGGAATGTAAACGGTGGTTTAGATAAATAGCAGTACTTTCTAGCATCTTGAAACATACAAATACTTTGATAATATGGAATGACAAGTGTAACAAATAGAATTGTTTACTAGTCCCAATTTTATTTTTATTGCTGCACTATAAGGAGGGTTGCTTTCAACAATTAATTGTCATTTTTTAAAAGGGAATGTTAAAATATCCATTGAGATCTTAACTGATCAGTTAACAGAACTGTGAGCCCAACATTAGAGCTCAACTTATCTGAAACAAATATGGACGCACTTGAGCTTAGCTGAAATTAAACTACAATTAAGAGCAGATATTTCATCTTCTAATTAAAGCATAAATGTAGAACAAGAGCACATATTTTTTAGACTAATCTGTGGTAAGGTGAACATGTCCATAATATAATCGTATGTATTTATTACATAAAGTCAAGAATTAGTAGGTCTTGGATAGATTTTCAAATGCCGGAATGGTTTATAAGAAGCTGAATTTTAGTTGAAAGTTATGAAAAAATGTTGTTAGGTCATTACTGATAAATGAGGCTTACAATTGTTAATCCATTTCTATTTATTTCAATATAATAAAAAAATTATAGACCAGTTTTGGGCTTCTTTCCCTTACGAGTTAGGGTATTTTTTAATTGCATGTGTTAAGGCATAGAGATTGAAATGAGGCATTTTTTCTGTTTTACTTAAGAGTGCATTTATTGCACTGCATCTTTCTACAATCATTCTGTGTCCAACAAAAGGTAGATTAAATTTTTTTTATAAAAAGTGCAAAAAAAGAGAAGATATGGTAAGAGTATTTCATTTTTAAGGGTATAAAACTTATTGTAAAAAAAGAACAGCATCATAAGAACAATTATCATGTAGCCCATCTGTACTGTGAAAATAAGTAAGTTCCTTTTTTTTTGTTGCAAATTTGAACTGAAATACAGAAGTTACTTTTTTAGCAAATTTGAACTGAAATACAGAAGTAAGTTACTTTTTCTGCGATTAAGGAATACATTTTGTTAGGACGCTTTCATGTTCAAATCTTTTTTTTAAGCAAGCTCACAAAAGATGTTACAGTGAAGAAAAAGAACATTTTAAAATAATACTGCTTTGAGAATACTTAAACCAAAGATAAACATAAAAAATTGAAGAAAAAAAAAGAACAGCTCATACTTAAATATTTAGTAAAGTTGTTTTAAATTTCAAGATATTTTTCCAGACATGTGGGGTAATTGAAATGTACATACAAAAATTAAACATAAAATAAAGACTATTTTATTCCACCACAAAAATTGGTGATCAACCAGTAGAGAAAAATTACAATAAACCCATTCTTCAAAATGAAATGAATTTTGTTTAGTAAACCATTCTCCTAAATGTGAGAACACATTTTTGGTGGCATAAGATCTCGAAAAGGACACACAAATTTTAGCACTTTGTAATTGGATATTTGTTTACTTGAATTTACTTGTGTTTATCAGAATACCAGACCACAGCGTTTAAATATGAGGCCATGAAAAATCAAATAACATAAATGTATTTCCTGTGTTCATTCCAGGCAAAAAGATTCTATATGTGGATTAATTAATTGATTTTTCTTTTGTTTTGTTATTTAATTTAGTGGTAATATTTTAATAATCTCAGAATATTGTTTGAAATGCCCTCACACTTATCAAGCTTTTTTAATCTGTTGGTGAGAATGTGCACTTACATTTTCTTTTATTTCATTAACAAATTGATAATTATTGTCCAGTAAAAAATAAAACTGGCACAGTGTTGAAGAAGACAATCTTTAAAATTCCACATAGCTCTCTCCACAGGCAGAAAACATAAGGTAAATCATTTTAATATATAATTATATTTGTATAGATGTATATATGTATATAGATTTGTTAAAAAGATTTAAGTGGGTAATGTACAAATCACACAACATGTACCATTAGGTTATCTCTGCATCAATATCACAATAAATAGGACAAGACCAACAGCCAGTTGCTGATCACAGCAAATAAATAAACCGTTTACAATACAATACCAGACAAAAAAACATAAGGGATGGAAATTAATATGTAAGCAAGTCAGCCACTGATGAACCAAGAGTGCAAGCCTTAATTTTATATTGTTTATAAGAATCTGTTTATGAATTGGAGAAAAAAAAGTCAAATATTTATTCTGAATTTCAATAAACTTTTTTTTTGCCTTCTGATAATTTGAACAATAAGGTATTATTACTATTACATTTTCTTATGGGTTTTGCATAACTAAAATATATCAAATAAAGCATAGGCTCATTTTTATTTTTTTTAAATAATGGTGGTATGGTCTTTGTATACTTTGAAAAAAAACAGCATGGTTGGTCATTGAACAAACCCAGATCTGATTTGGTGCAAGACAGAAACAAAGTGACATTTGAATTTGGAGATGAACTTACTCAATGTTTAAAATAGTGAAAAGGAGAATTTCTTGTTAGAAATGAAATTAATCAAAATTTCAAAGACAATATTTCAATTTTATCTTAATATGTTTACAAAATAATAAATATAGGATGACATTTTTTAAATGACTATTTCCTGTCGTTTAGGGAAGATCACCTTCATTATTGGATGTTTTCAAAAAAATTGCTCTTCAGCCCATTCATTTCCTCATTTTACTCAAATTCTTGTTTAGATGATCTGTAAGATTTCAAGATTTCCTTCAATGCACCAAGTTTCAATTAAATTTGTTAAGTGAACTAAGCTTCAAATCTGAAAAAAAGAAAAACAAGATTTGTAAATGTCTGAGATTAGTAATGTTGTTTCAAAATATACATCTTTTTCAGTTTTAGTGAAATATTTGAATGTAATTCTCTCTCAGTATATTGATATACTGTAATTAAAAAAAGGTAAAGGGCTGTTGTTCACTCCAGTTTTTGTTTAATTTTAAGAGTGTAATTGAAAATAATTAAATTCTGCAACATACTCAACATGACAAAACTTATAATAAAGTTAATCATCTTTTAAACACAACAAAGTCTGAGAAAACAGATGCGAAACGGATTGCGCGGGGCCCAGTCTGGTTAAGGATAATAAGTTAAAATTAAGATTTTATAATAGGAAATAAAGTGCGGGGCCCACTGAGGCCGCATAGGTTGGGGTGGCCTAAGGCCGGCCCTGATTCTAACTTCACAATATTATATTAATCCTAAACTCATAATGAGCAGTACAATTATATACTAATCCTAACTTCACAATGTGCCATACAATTACATCATATTGAGACCTATGAAATAGAATGATATGAGCATAAGTGAACATGTATATTTGTGGGCGACTATAGTTTTGAGAGATGTTGGATGTAAAATTCAGTTTTGGTTGGGGAATTGATGCAAATGGAAGAGCTGTAACATTATTTAACATTACTACTGATTGGCTTGTTTCAAATTAGATTCTAGATTCAACTGGAAGAGTTGTAACATTATTACTGATTGGCTCGTTTCAAATTAGATGCAACTGGAAGAGCTGTAACATTATTACTGATTGGCTCGTTTCAAATTAGATGCAACTGGAAGAGCTGTAACATTATTACTGATTGGCTCGTTTCAAATTAGATGCAACTGGAAGAGCTGTAACATTATTACTGATTGATTCGTTTCAAATAAGTAGCTAACATAGCTTGAATATAAAACTTTTTGGAATGTAACGTAGAGCTCCATCATATAATTTGCTGTTAATAATTGAAGGAATGTTTTAATTTGAAAATCCAGTAAACTTTGGATTGCAGGTCTAATTTGTTTGATGAGGCATAATGTTTTCTAGCCTTGAATCAATTCTTAACCTTGGCATTACATGATAGGAAAAAATAATAACAAATGGTTTTAGACATGTAGGATCTTGATGCCTTTGCCATGAATACAAGCAATGATATGCTGTAAGTATCAGTATCTTTATGCTACAAATGCAGATAATTTTTATTCGGATAATTCTACAGCCGTTTCATTAAAAGAATGGTTGAAAACAGTATGCTCTGAAAAAGATGCCTTATTGTCTACTATTGCTTTTTAGAAGGGGGGGGGACACAGATGACACAAATGTTATTTATTGGATCTGTAATGGATGGAGATCACAAAGATGTTTGACTTACATCAATAAAAGAAATACTTAAAGATGAGGTGCCAATCACTCCCCATTTGCCACAGCTTCCTTCTTCTCCTCTCCGCCTGAAGCACCGTCTGAGTTGACTGCAGCTTCAGCCGCCTTCTTCTCAGGAGACTATCAAATTAATGAATCACAAATAGCATTTTTAAAAAAATTCAGTTCAATACTTTGAACGTTTCAAACACACTTAGACTTACATTATAAATATCAGCTTAGAAGCATTATACTATTTATACCTATGATAAGGAATTAAATTCTCAAGTCTAGTGTTTACGTTTATTCCCATTTGTCTCAAGAAATATTTTGTCAACCACCAGCGCTAGACATTACTGTCTCAGTCCCTCAACCACCAGCGCTAGACATTACTGTCTCAGTCCCTGAAGTAACTGAAGGTCACTTGTACAAAAAAAATATATTTCCCTAAATTGTTTGCTGTTGTCATTTGGAATAACTTTTAAAAAAAACATAAACAAGAAAGATAAGATGAGCTTTTAAAGTGATTTTACGGCTCTGAAAATGTGAACAGATGAATTTCATTATCAATATACATAATTTGCAATCTCTGTCACGTCTGTCTGTCATGTCTGTCCGTGACGCTACTAATTTTAGAAAGCAGCGCACCAAATTACTGCACAAAAAAAGAACTCTTTTGGAACTGCCGCATAAAATTGTTCAATAGGGAAATAAATTAATAAAATATAAAATAAATGAAAGTTCTGTATTACGTTATTTTTTAATCTGATGTGTTATTTATTTGGAAAACTTCCGTCATTTTTGACGGGCGATACGCTAGTAATTAATAATCCCTTAATAAATTTCAAAATTGAATCCACATTAAACCGTTTCACCGATACCTTTGGGGTGGGTTCAGCAGTCGGGTCAAGGATGATTTTTCCAATGTTCTTTCGGTCAACCAACTTTTGCATGGCCTCACCAACCTGATTTGAAGCAATGACAAGGTGTTACCCAAAGAGCAAAGGATTTTTTTCTTACACTAGTAGCTATGCAATTTTATTTTTCAAGCCTTTATCTTACCTAATATGGACGCTCCTTCTATACAGAGGATTATTGCGTCCTGTGCTTAACCTCTACTTTCGATTGTGCGGCAAAAAACATTTAAAACTAGTTCTTGGAGCCAAGTGTAATACTGACTAATGGTACTGGGATAGTGATGTGACGTGCAATGTACTTTTAAGAATAACATATCACAATATTCGGCACTTGTGTGACAGAAATCTGTGCAAGTACTTATACTTATACTAATGGGAATTAACGGAATTCAAGTACAGTGGTACCTCGGTATACGTCTGCTTTGGTATAAGTCAAACTTGGTATACGTCCTGTTTTGACACAAAACATTTTGCTTGGTATATGACCTTTTGTTTGGAACATGACCAGCGTGCGTGCTAGAAATTGTGTGTGTAAAACTTGACACATCAACAAAAACAAAAAAAACAGCGCATTCGTAACTTGGATGAATCACAACACTACGTCATATTCCACTTCTCGTATGTGTAAGTATCTTTGGTTGCTACTATACAGTGAACGACTTGTGCAAAAGCTGGTAAATTTTAAGTAAATTCACTAAACATGAGTTCTCAAAAAGTTAATGAGAGGAGCCAAGGAAAGAAAAAAATTGTTAGGATCAATAATTGAAGACAACAAGAAATTGTTGAAATTGTTTGAAAGTGGCATGCATATCCCGGGGCCTTGGTTGCAGCATACAAAATGCAGAGAGCAACGATTTCTACGATTGTTAAAAACAAAGACATTAAATCTGCTAATGTTGCGAAAGGGGTGAAATCGATTACAAAACAAAGATCAGTGAGATTAGAACATGTTGAAAAATCGCTTTGGTGGAATTTGTGGAAACTGAGGGTTTTGTTCTCCAACAAGTTTACACCTGTGAGGAAACAGGCCTATTTTGGAAGGAAATGCCTGAATGAACCCACATTACACAAGATGAGAAGGCATTGCCAGGACACAGACCAATGAAGGACATGCTGACTCTCTTGTCCGGTGGCAATGCAAATGGAGCTTGAAAACCGAAGCCTCTACTGATCTACCACGCAGAAACCCTGTGGGCCTTTGAGAAACATAATGTTCAGAAAACTCAGTTAACTGGTGTGATGTGGAGATCAAAGAGCAAGGCTTGGGTCACCAGATAATATTTTAGCGACAGGTTTAATGTTGTGTTTGGGCCAAGTGTAAAAAGTTATTTAGAGGAGAAAAGCCTGGCCCTGAAGGCCCTCCTGATAATGGACAATGCTCCAGCTCACCCTCCAAGCTTCCAGGACCATACGCTGGCGGAGTTCAACTTCATCACCATTAAGTTCCTGGCCCCTAATATGACTCCTCTCATTCAGCCCATGGACCAGCAGGTCGTTAGTAATTTCAAGAAACTCTACACTCAAGCACTATTCCAGGGATACATTGACGTGACCTCTGACACAGAATCATCCCTGAGAAAGTTTTGGAAAGATGACTTTACTATGGTCCATTCCATAACTCTCATTGACAAAGTCTGGCAGGAAGTTTCCAACAGAACAAAGTGCTCTGCTTGGAGAAATGTGTGGCCCGCAGCAGTAACTGAAAGGGACTTTGAGGCTGTGTCTACAGTGGAGGATGTTGTCTCTCTAGGGAGGTCCATGGGACTTGACGTGAATGGATTTGATGTGGAAGAGTTAGTGGAGGGGCACAGGGAAGAGCTGACCACTGAGGAACTGCCGGAACTTGAGAAGGATGACAAGAAGTCTAGGATCAATACACTTTCATCAGGCTCTCAGCAAGAAGAGATAGAGGAAGCTCCTACTTCATTAATCAAGGAAGTAATTGCTAAATGGATGGATGTCAAAAACTTTGCAGAGAAGTACCAACCCAAAAAAATCCCAAACAAGTCGTAATGGCATTGTCTGGAATAACCAGAAAATGTCACGTTTTCGAGACATCCTGATGGAATGACCAGACAATGTCACGTTTTCGAGACATCCTGAAGAGAAGGCAAAAGCAAAGTTCTTTAGACAGATTTGAGGCAAACCTCAACCATGGTCAACTAGGGAAAAGAGGCAGAAAATAGAAAAAACAACAGAATGTAATGTTGTTTTACTTGAAGCCGACTTTCCTACCAAACAATAACATCTCCTTCTCAACACCATGTTAGCAAGCACTTGACTCGTCTCACCAAGTTAAAGTGAGGAAAAAAAAATTTTAAGTTCTTTTTATTTATGTCTTTCAGTATTAAGAAATGTTTAAATTATTTTGTACAACTACGTCAATAAATGCACAACATGTCGATAATTGTATTGTATGCTTTTTTTTCCCAGAGAACGGATTAATCATTTTTCCTTTATATTTATATTCTATGTTAAAAATGTTTGGTATATGTCCTGTTTGGTATAAGTCCAAGTGTCTGGAACGGATTAAGGACGTATACAGAGGTTCCACTGTATCTTAACCATCAGCATCCTATTGACTTACATCTTCAAAAGCCCAGACAGAGTCTATCGAAAGTTTGATCTTTCCCTGGTTATAGAGGTCAAGAACACGGGACACCACCTTCCTGACGTAGTCGTAGTGCCCTTGGCGGAAAAGCAGTCGTCGAAGCTGGAATCCTCCGATGACTTTGTTGTCATCAAACAGCTTGAGTGGATTGACTTTGTCCACTTGCCACCACTGTGAGAAAAAGAGGACTTTTCTTTTATTTAAAAAAAAATTCAAACAAAGAATTATGTCTAAAATGTATGTTTTGCAAAATATATGCGATTATCGAGATTAGGATTTAGAGCTAATTATTCTGTCTTTAACTACAATAGTTAACAAAATATTTATGATTTTTTTTCTCAAAGCAGAGGGTAGAAGTGCTTAGATTATGTGTGGCCTCAAAACATAAACGTTAAGCTTCTTGCTACTATTTCTACCAACAGAAAGTTGACCTAGTTCTAACTGGAATCAAGCATTCAATCTTTTCGTCGTGAGGAATGAATCTCTACAGATAATTCTGCCGCAGAAATAAATATTTGATTAATTGAAAATATTTTTTTTTAAACTTTATTGTCTCTTTTGAAAATTATGAATGGTTAAAACATTCCATTGTTTTAAAATAATTAATTATTTCTGCTAGTCATCAATCAATGTGATCCCCATCATGCATGTTTTTTTTAATAAGTTCTGCCTTCATTCTTGAAAAATAAATTCAACACAAAATTGGAAAAAAAAACAAATGCAAACACAGAAAAAAAGAAGAAAATATAATAACAATTTTTAAATGCACTCCATGCTTTTGGCTGTGACCAGCTTACTCCCCCCCTCTTATGTTTATCACCTGATTCATGCACTCTGGTCAGCTGGGAGCCTCAAGTCAACATGACCCAATGAAACAAGATTAAATAATGGCCCAAAAATGTCACATGTGTATCAGGGTACATGCCCTTTGTAGATATTGATACCTCCCTCAGCCACAACCTGAGGATAACTATTGATCCCAATGACTTTGGCCGTGTAAATCAATATCAGGACATTGAAAATTAAATTGCGAAAACCCGCTCATTTAAGGCACTTACATGAAATAGACAAACTCCATATTAAAAAACTCCATATAAAAGTGAGAAGTTTTAAGAGGACACTACAATGACTATACAAAATTCTATATCTATAGCATTTTTTAAAAAAAATCTTGCTGGAGTGTTAACAAGCAATCACAAATAACCAACCTCATTGTTTTTTCCCCTACTGACTCCAACCTGAGACAAAGCTATTTGTCTAATCTATACAGAAGGTTATTGGCAAGTGATGCAGAGTTCAAGACACGGCTATGAGGGCTCCACGCATTACCCAGCCGCCTGTGTTTCCCTAACTAGTGTCAGGTACCCATTCGGAGCTGGGTGGACTCAGGGAGACCCTTAGGCCAGGGAGCAAATCCCTGCCTTCATGGAGATTCAAACCCGTGACCATCGGTACGCCAGGTGAGCGCGCATGCCACTTGACCACCGTGAACTATGAAACTTTGATCAATATTGTTGCAAGTCTTTCTTTTTATATCCCTTATATTAACTTGCTTTGTAAGTTTAATCGGACATCCGAACCGACGATTTATTTATAATTCTTTCACGTGCCAGTTCAGTTCACGCGTTTACGCCGACCGTCGATGTTCACACCCCCTACCGTCCCTGCGCCCGGTTTTAAAACCAGGGGAGATAATTCTGTTTCAGTCTGTAAATGTCGAGTTTAAACATAATCACTACTTTTAGTTATGTCTCATATATAAGGGATTTATAGTCAAAAACTTTGTTTTTACATCTATTTATTAAATTTAATTTCAATGTGTATGAGCACAACAAGCAATATATAACTGTAATTAGTACATGTAACTCAAAAATTTTCAATTACATGTAATTTGAAATTAAAATTACAGCTTTCCAAACCAGCTCTTTCATTTGGCTATACTTATTCCCTTCAATCAATGAAATAGTTAATCATCAATTTTCTAAAATCATACTGCAGCAGATGGACCAAATTTAAAAATTGTAAAATAACATTTCTTTCAAAACAGAAAGTGGGTGAGAAACTCTTTCCTTAAATCATGGTAAAATGGGAAGCCATGGAGCAAAAGCATTTTTTTTTAATAAAGGAAAATCATGTATCCATGTTTTATTATATAAATTACACACATAGCTTTGTTTCAATAGCATTAAGAACATACATAAAATAAAATTAGCCTATCAATAATTAGTATGGTTTTCATGCATGGGCTTTGAGATTTATTAATGAAACGTTGCCTTCTGAGCAAGGTTTTGGTCAATAAGACTACTAATAAACAATAATTTACAAAGCTGATTAGTGTCTTTTTGAGACAGCATACTATTTTTTTGAAACATAGTAGTACATGTAGTACATAAAATGATTTTTGCAAACAAATTTTAAGAATACGCCATTGGCAACCAATTTTAAATTTTTCCTTTCCAAAAGATGATAATATATATAATGTGTGTTTTTTGGTATTTCCTTTAATTAAGAAAGCTGCTGAATTCATAAGTTGATTTACAGAAGCCCTTCAAAAATAAAACATTCACAATAATAAATGCTAATACTTCAAGACATTGGAACGAAGAATTTTGTTTGTGATACACAAATTGTTTTGATTATAAATTTAAATTGAAGTATATGTTCTGTTTTTTCAATAATTATAAAACGTTACGAAAAAACATTGATAAGAGTTTAATACGCAAAATACGTGGTAGCCTACTAGGGGATATAATTTTATCTATTTTCAATTAAAAATAAAATTCTAATACATTAACTGGACCGATGCATAGTTCATCTGACAATGGTATTTTAATAAAGATGAAATGGCTTAGATTGTAACAAGCAGTTCCCAGAAAAGAAAAAAAAATCTCAGTGATTTTTCTAAAATACCTCAAATGCATGTTCCACTACCGGAAAATATATTCAATAAAATACGTAAAGCCATCACATTTCCTAAACTAAATTTAATACAAAGATTTCATTCAAGCTTGAGAATCTTAACATTCTCAAATTTTAAAATAATGTACAATTGAATTTATTTTTGTTCAGAAGAAGCCATAGCATTATTAGGCGTTCGGTACTCAACGTTGAAACATAAAATGGGAACAGCGACCAGTCATTGTTGCTAAGTAAGTAAGCATTCAGCGACAACTTTGAGCAACAAAACAAGGCATTAAAAGCTTTCAAAGTTTGTTGCAAAATAAGACATTTTTGGGGGTGTTTTTGTTATTTTTAAATCACAACATATATAACAAAAGGAATGGTGAACATTTAAGTCTATGATGACACAACTAGCAATAGAATGCCAGTATTTCTAAAACTGTTCCAAAAAAAAAGATTTACTACAATACTTAAGCAAAGGTACAGTAATGTTTCAAGCACCCATTAAAATGGTTTTGAAGGCATAACGGAATGACACTAAAAAAATAAAATATTTAAATGAACCTTCAGCCTTAAGTAGTTATACAATATAAAGGTTTAAAAACACTATTACTATTACTATTAAATGCACTGCACATAACAGTGAAAAATAGCAACAATGTTTCTAAATACAATGCAATTTAAATGTGTCATTCCCTGGAGAGTGAAAATATGCTATTTTCTCTCTAAAGTATAACTATTTTAGCTCCATTTTTGTTCTAAAGGCTGTCTGGCTACGAAAGCTCTTAAATCAAATATTTTAAATGAAGGGGGAAAATCACTCTAATGCAAAACACAGCTAGCCTACCCCTCTTTCATTTGTTTTCTGCCAATACTTACCACCATTTTGTCAGGAAGTTGTAGCTTATAGAAATGAACATTAAAACCCACAATTAACAAATACTTTATATCTACCATACATCTTAATACAACATGCTATAATGTATACCATATTATGCAGTGATGTACCAAACTATTTTTTGGCACATAATATCATAACGTTCTTTATCAGCAAGATATTATATATTAATATTATATATTATAGTAGTAAGTTAGTAAGCATCAATGTTATTGTAGACCTACAATGCCTTAAATATTATTAAAATAATAGGCTAATGGCTAATGCATTGGAGGAATAATTTTAACCATTTTGAAAAAGTAATAGAAATTTCTATTTTACATGTAGAAATTCACTAGGGCAACAGTAATGCTAATAATCTAAATAAAAGATGTATTTAAAAAAAAAGCTTACTACATGATATAGGTAAGAATTTGATTTATCTCAACTTTTTTCCCTTGGAATCTGTCCGATGATTTTTATGATATCAGTTTCTCCTTTAGCTAAAACTATTAATTTAAAGCCACAAAATTCAATACAACGCTGCCTGATGGGTTGAAAAATGTATATGACCCCCTTTCCAGTCCATGACGGACTATGGGGCAAGTGATGTAGCGTTCACAAGTTTTTTTAGCCACCAATAACGAGCAGGGGAATGTGTGGCCAGCACAATGCCCCAGGGGCCTTGCCAGTACCTGGGCTCGAACCTCCGACTCGGGATCTGCCTCGGATATGGTCTAAGTGGTAGCGCACTGGACTATCGATCCGAGGCAGGTCGCAGGTTCGAGCCCAGGTACTGGCAAGGCCCCTGGGGCATTGTGCTGGCCACACATTCCCCTGCTCGTTAGTGGTTGCGAAAAACTTGTGAACGCTACATCACTTGCCCCATAGTCCGTCATGGACAACAAAGGGGGTCATGAAAAATGTATAACAACACAGGAAATTTATATGCTACATTTTGCTTCAGTTAGCTTCTTTGCTAAACAAACTAAGCTTTAAAGCATGTAGTGGTGAAACTTGGCTTAAGAAGACTATGACACTTTGGTGTTGATGAGAATACAGTCCGTAAAAGAAAGGAATTAAATTCTGCAGGTTCTTTTTTTTCTGACAAGCTCCAGATATGTAAGACCAGTTCACATTATAAAATTATTGGATATCTGAGTAAGGGGGTTTTTAATTACTTTTTAAAATTTTTTGCTATTTAGCTTTAGTTAAAATGGGGTCTTATATTAATCTCATTATATATTTTAACAAAGTGATAGAAATGCAATACATGCAAATTATGACACTTAATTTCCATTGACCAAGGCTTATTGGTAAATGAGCTATATATGTTGACATAGAAAATGTAAAACTTTTAAAAACAATATGATTAGCTAACTCACTTTCAATATAATGGAAGTTATTTTATCATGGTATTTTACCATCTATATCTTCAAGGAGACTTACATAATTTAAAAGCCAAACTTAGAACAACTAATTAGACTCAATATTACTGAACTATGTGCTTATATTGCTACCCCCCCCCTCCATACTGTCAGTGAACCACCATCACTGGCAATTTTATATTCTGACCATTTTTAATTAGTAATTTACTGGGAAAGGTTCAAGCAATTTCTCTCTAATCCTAATGGATAACAAAGAAAGATCAAATAGAGCCAGTGGAAAATTTTGTCACAATTCTTTTATTAAACCTTACAAAATGGAACAGCGAAAGATTTGTATTGGGAAATAAAGACAGTATGTAAATGTATTACTTAGCTAGAAAGAAATTTGAAATCAGTTAATTTTTTAGTAAGTCATCTAATTATTTCAAGACAAAATGAAAATTTGTCCACAACTTAACATGAACATTTGGAAATGATTTATTCTGGTTAAACAAGATAAGCGTTTGCAAGTAAAACTTATTTAGCAACAGTAATGGACTTTCTTATGTACCAATCATCAAGGTTGAAGAATTATTTGTCTTTTTTTCCTCACATACGCTATGTAATATAAAGCTAAAGGTAAGAACTGTGACAAAAACTTGGCAACATCTCAAGGTAGTTAGAATACAAACATTTCAGAGAGTAAACAATAATACAGGCCTTACATGCGTCAGAAGATGCTTCATGGGATAAAAAAAGACAGAAGGAAAAAAGGGAAGCTTTTGAAGTGAAATTTTGTTTAGTATAATCTGGTATGACAGTTATTTTTAATGCTTACAACTTGCATACGTTTTTTCTTCCTGCTTTACCTTTCAACAACTCTTCAACAATGATTCCCAAGCATAATTTTTTTTATAATACTTTGCTGTTTCAGAAACGTTCAATGTGTATTTTAAATTTGCTCAATGTATAAATTTAAAGGAAATGACTTGAAAGAAAAGAGAAAAGATTATTTATAAGATTGACATGGCAGATAAGCAATGACTAGGGAAATTCGAGAACAACAATCATTTTTCAATCTAAAATCAGTCACCCTCATAAATGTAAACATTGTCATTGATTTTAAATTTGAAATGATTGTGATCTTTATGATTTTATTCCTTTCTGCTATTATTAGTAAACTGAAAAGAAACTAATCTTGAAAAGCCTTAAGCTCTTTGTTTCATGAATATATACTTATACATCCAAGACAATTAAACTAAAAATCATGAATTGCTCTTGATTTAAGAAGAAAGCCTTTTTGGAATGTTTCCATGTGACAGGTGTGACAGCGAGAGTTACCCTAATTTCATGAGAATTTTGCATCAAATTTGTGTTTTCTTAAAATTGTGTAGTTTTGTAATTGGAATAATGGATGTTTGCGGAACAGCGCTGATTAAGAGACAACGGGATTTTTTTTTAAAAAGAAAGGAAGAAAAAAAAAGACAATTTGGTCCAACTAAAGTTTGGTCAAACTGAAATTTGATAGAATTTCATTTTAGTTGACAAGTCTTAGAAATATGTGGGTTAGAATTGGGCTTATTTGGCCAACAGAAGTTTATTTGAAATCATCAAATTTCTAAGTGTTTAATTTTTAAAAAAAAATTTTCATTAAGTCTAAGAGGTGTTAGAGACAAATCAGAAGGTATGTTAGAATTGAAGTTTGTTTGAGTAGGATTTTTTAAATTTGTTTTACTAAAGCTTCAACTAAAATGATTCAACTTTTTATTTGATGTTCTGAAATGATTTATGGATTAAATGAAGCATTTATCAAAATGTAATGTAGAAAGTGACATGTAATTAGAGGTTCAATTTTAATACTGTTCATCATTTTATTCACTAAAAAATATAATTTAACGATACATGATTATTTGATTTGCATATTTTAATAAAAGCTTTAAGTTTCGCATTTCCAATACGATTTATCATCACAATTTTTTGTGCTTTTAAAAATGATCCTTTCAGAAAAGGTTAATATTTTAAGCACTTGCCCTTTTTGTAAATGTACTACCTATTGGGTTTATGCCAATAAATTAATAATAAAATTCTTTAAATTTTTTTATTAACTTCCTTTCAAAAAATCTTAAGTTCATCAAAATCTCCTCAATTCTACCTAACAGTTCTAATTCTACCTAACAGTTCTAATTCTACCTAACAATTCTAATTCTACCTAACAGTTCTAATTCTACCTAACAGTTCTAATTCTAGCTCACAGTATTAAGTCTTAATGATCAATGACGAGAAATCTATAAAAAAAATAGGTGTGACTGATTTCTTTAAATTTTCTTATATGTTGGTCTACAGTCTACACTAATGTATTAATTTGCTAGTCAATTCATGTCACTTCTTTTATTTATCAAAATTAATCCTACTAGGTATCTTAAACCAGTCGTTTCTACGTTGTATAATACACTGTAATATCAATAAGTTTAAATGTTGAAAAAAATCAAAGAAAGGACAACTTCTTAAACCAATCTACATATTAAGATTTTTTTAAAATGTGATTTAATCCAGAAAAAAAAATTGCTTAAATTAACATTGTAAAATAATGGCCAAACCAAGTCTTTTCCTTACCACCTCATTGAAATTAATAAGCTTGATAGCCCCTAACAATTAAAATATGATCCCCTTTTGTTACATCTCTCAAAATCCTAGAGCTATTTAAACTTTAATATAACATTGAAATAATTTCCCTAAACTTTCCTGAAAACTCAGATCTGTTAGCCCAACACAAACAACACATTTTGTTAAAGTAATAATTATAATAATTACAGGAAGTTTATAATTCTGGTTAATCTTATAATTATGATTGCTACACCCGCCCACCCCACACCCACACACATAATAACACACAATCTGCCTCACACTAAAAATTATTTTCAATTCCTGAAATCCACAGCAAAACTGAGCATCTCTTTAAGAACTAAGAATTAGGATGAAGATGGGCCTTTATAAAACTTAGTCATACAAGAGAAGCAAACGAGGAAAAAAACTAACATGGAAAAACTAATTAAATAGAGAAAAGAAGAAGGTTGGTCACAAGGCTCTAACATTCAAGATCATCTATTATGTTAGGGACTTGTGCCCATCATTTTTCTTTTTCTTTCCTTTCCTTAATTAGTTTTTCCATGGTAGGCTAGGTTAATTTATTATGAAAATTTAATTTAAACACTTTTTCTTATTTACTCTTTACCCGTGAAGACACTTGCTATAACCTCTTCACCTATATTTGTTTATCAATAAAGCTTTAAATTTATTGTTTTATTCACATAAATTGTTTGCGTCTTCTTTTGCATTCTATTTGAAAGATTTATCGCAGGCCAACTCTGTATAATAAAAATAGGTCACTTTCTTAAACCAAAGACCTGGGTCTGATTAATTTTAACTTTGTGGATACAAAAATTCAGTTGGAATTATTTTAAGGATGATGATGCTTTGCTTCACTTATCCACTAGTTGTGTGGATTTTCCCCAATTGACATCTGTGTAAAGTTATTTGAACATAAGAGTGAAGGGTAGTAGCAGATAAACATTGTGGAAACGAAGCAGGGTCAGTTCTATAAAATATCACAAGACTTGGAGCTGAAACATAATATTGATGACTGCCACGAAAATGACTTAAGCATGACATGTACACAAGATGACATTAAAACCTGATGGCAAGCATGTGGCTATGAGTTATTTTCAAATTTTAACTGATGTATGGCTCCAAACGCAATAACATTTTAAATCCCACTAAACTTAAACCAATCCCATTTTTCTAATTAGTTCAGTCATTTATATACAGGTTCTAGCTTTATTTTTAAATGTCAAGAATTAAACTCTAATTCATTTACTAATAAATTGTATCTGAAAGACAAAACTTAGACGCAAATAGGATTTTAAGAGACTCACAGATTTGGCAAAGCTAAAAAAGCTTTTGGTTTCTCCTGTGACAATATTAGATGATCCTGTAAATGAAAGTAAAATAAGAGAATATTAATTATTTATTATTAAAAAAAACTCTAAATTTAACAAGCTAAATAAATTGTTTACTCAATAATTTTAATTTCTAAAATTCCATTTTTCTTTTGATCTCTCCCAAATTTTTTGCTAGTCTTAAGTACAAATTTATTATGTGGACTTCCTTGTTTTAATATTTTAATTCTTAACTTTTTACTTAACTAAAATCTGCAATTATTTGTGTTTAAACTGTAAGTAATAAGTTTTTAAATCTAAAATAATATACATTTATAAATTACTTTTAATAACTGGCCTAATGGTGGCTGCAAGAACAGACCAGCCAAACTTACCATCGGAAAAAGTTTCTTGACAAAATATGAAACCCCATAATGCCTATAAGAGTGGTGCTAACCTTCAACCCCAACTCTATATTTTGATTCCCACACCTTTTAGATATCTTTAATACAATACTAAACACATTTTCTATTAAAAAAATTAAATAACCTCCTAGCTGTTTAGCCTCATTTTATCTTTTACATTTTAGCAATATTGCAAAATTTTACTTTATGGTAAAGGATGAATCACAAATTAAATTTGAAAAGATGCAATGAGCCAGCAGTCAATAATAAAATCTTTTATATTTTGTGTTAATTTTTTAAAACTGTTTCCTGAACCTGAATAATTACCGGTAACCAGATGTTGATAATAATGTTGATAGTTATCTTGACATTAAATTAACATCAATTCAGTAAAAAAGCTGACTTGAGAAAAGGAAATAATAAACAAAATTATTAAATAAGTGTCGCAGATTCATGTTTGACATTATAAAAAAAAACAATATTTGAGCCTTTAGTCAAATCAGTGTTTATGTCCAAGGGGTTAAACAATTTGGAGATAAAATGAGATACCAGTATTAAAACTCAACAGCACTAAATATAATGTATTAACTTGGTATATTGTTTAATTTGTAATTTTTTTTTGTGTGTAGCCTATAGTCAAATTGTTAAAAATATTAAAATGTCTTATGGTGCTTTTAATTGATTAATTTGGGTCAATTTTTCAATTAATTTAAACAGAAAGATATGGACATGGAGGACAGATATTTTGTTGCTGTATTGGTCATTTTTCTCAAGTTTCTGTTGCAGCACCTGTCCTCCTGTACCTCCATTTCATATACATAAAAATTAAACATCAAAGTAATTCTTGCCTAATCAACAGAATCACTCAGTTAGTGCGCACAAGAATTTTACGGTGGCCAGTTTTCAATTTGATCAAATGTTTATTTTTAGATGAGATCAATTCAGCACATACATAGGATCCTGTGAGTCATACCATAATTTGAATAAATTTAATCTCAAGTTTTTGCACCACAGCTTTTTCTTTAATATATTTGAGATGTACACCCACTGAAATTTCTGTTGTTGAATTAATCGTTTGCATTTGAATGTCTTAACAGAATGCAAATCACCATCAGGTGTGGACAAATACTTATGTTGCATGCTCCTTTTTTTAATACTGTTCAGACTAAGGGAGTAAGCAAAGATTGTCAGCTGAAGAGTATTAGTATTTGCTGTGTTGTTTTCTTACAGCTATGTTCCGTTCTGCATGCTTTAACCTTTAATTTTTTTAAAAACCTTCAGGCAGTTGATATTTTGTCCTCCCGTTGTAAATTTGAAATATATTACTGAATTTACTTTTTTGCTCAATAATTTTTAAAAATTAAATTGCAGCTTAAACTTTTTTCGACCTGAATTTTCAAAAAAAAGATTTGATTAAGCAAAAGTTTAAATTGGGATTATACATATCAAGTGCACTGGGAGTAAATTTGAAATTCATATAATTGTAATTAAAATTTCCCTGCTGACAAACACAAATAGGAAAGGCTAATGTGTCATTTTAATCTGCAACATATTTAAATTGATTTTAGTTTGTTTGAAGTATAAATTCTAGTTTTAAAATAAATAATCACCTACACTGAGGTCTTAATGTGACTTATAAATATTTATTAAAACTGAAGTATTTATTCTAATAATATATAATATTGATTAATACTGTTTTCCTGTCAAAAAATGTTCAGAAAAAATATGAAAATTCTGTTTACCTTGACAAATTTATACAAAACAATCTTTTCCATCATAAGAATGCACTTCTCGTCTTAGAATATTTTATAATTTGAGTGATTTAAGGTGAATCTTGCATATTTTTTTAAAACGTGCATTTTTTGTTTAGCAATCATTATGACTTAATTGTATAGGTGTTGCCTGCATTTCAAAAATGGTGTCTAGACTTCCTGAACGTTGTCTTTACTTCTAATCTAAACACCATCAAACACAGTTTTCAGAACACTAAAGAATTCTTTATTGATTTTCCTTACACTCTTTAGAAGCACTCTTATAAAGTACTATGACACGACAGTATATAAATGTTATCCTAGCCTAGGTTCCCTTGGAGCAACAAGTTGCTATAAAGAAAGAAATCAATAAAATCCATTTTGAACAGATCATATTTAAGATTAAGTTTAAGCCTTTTTTTTAATAGAAATTTCACAGGCTTGAAATTTTTAAGCTGCTTAGCTATGATCCTAATCGCATTACAATAGTTTACAGCTTTAGGTGTGAAAGTCGATAAGACTAACAAAACAAACACAGTTTTTCAACCAGAAGATGATTTCAAAGTGGGATTCTCAGATCGAAATTTACTCACAACCAATCTCCAAAATCAACATTTAAAATTTTCGGGGGTAGAAAATCAATTCAACAACAGACTTTCCAACTGATATGAGTTAAGGGATTTTATAATTGCAGCCCCTCCTCTTAAGTCTCATTAACACACCCAAAAATACAGGATTACCAAAACAGTTGGGTCATTACATTGTATTTGGACATCTATAATTAGATTTTTATTTTTTTTAAATTCTTTGCATAACCTTCTTTCTCTGTCTATTTTTTATTTAACATTACTTGAAGAAACAGAGCTCAGTATGAGAGACATTTTGAGCTTCTTAAGTTTTGAAGTTGGTTCAATTTCAGTTGAAGATTCACAGAATATATTTTGAAATTAAAAGCCTTTATTTATGTTTATGCAACAACCAAAATGTGGATCAAGGAATGAAGTGTGGTATGACGTCTGCTCCACCACATCCTGCAGTTCGGTGGATAACATTCAAATTAAGAAAAATATTGCTACATTCTTAGCTAAGAGGTTGTTCACTCACCAAAGAGGATATATTTTCCCATAGGCTTGAGCAGTGCGATGCCTTTATTAGTGTCATCTCCACAGAGACAATCCAACACAACATCAACTCCATCGGAGGATTCCCTGGTGGGAAAAGCAATCAAGGCAAATTAATTTCACTCATTTTTTTATAGAGGGAGACAACGTCTATCTTCTGTCTGCATGCAAAGATTGGGCAGGGGAACAGGGACTCAACAGATATTGTTTTATTGGTAAAATTCTTTTATTCGAAATCTTCTGAAGGGTGCACCATTAGCTCAAATCATTTTAACGTTTTTCCTCTACATACTAATTCACAGACATTTTCTGACATCATGCAATGGTTTCAGCGCACATACTTTAAAGATCACTGGATAATTGAAAATAATTAGTCTTTGTCCTCCCTTTAAAGTGTAATTTGTAAAGCATTCTTGATCATGTATTGCTGGTAAAGGTATAGCTGATTGGATATTATATAAATATATATTTATATATACATTTATATATATATTTATACATGAGTATTATCATATATTTAAAACATAAATAATAACTCATACATACATACTGGTACATTCATGATAAGGAATTTTTTAATAAAATGTAATTGGTCAAATATCTTACTTTCTAATAGCTTGAGTGTAGTCCATGCTGTGGTCAAAGAGATGGGCCACGTTTCCCTTGGCCTTGATGGCCTCATGTTTGTGTGACGAAGCTGTTCCAAATATGGTCACGTTGGGAATGGTGTTGGCGAGTTGAACTATAGCTTGGCCCTGAAACATTCATAAAACATGTTCAATTGAAACATTCATAAACCATGTTGAATTGAAAATTCATAAAACATGTTCAATTGAAACATTCATAAACCATGTTGAATTGAAACATTCATAAAACATGTTCAATTGAAACATTCATAAAACATGTTCAATGGAAACATTCATAAACATGTTCAATGGAAACATTCATAAACATGTTCAATTGAAACATTCATAAACATGTTCAATTGAATCATTCATAAACATGTTCAATTGAAACATTCATAAACATGTTCAATTGAAACATTCATAAACATGTTCAATTGAAACATTCATGAACATGTTTAATTGAAGCATTCATCCAACTCATCTTGTAGTTGTAGTCTATAATTATATTTAGCTTAGCGCTGATATTTTATTACCCTGCCAACATGGCAGCCTTGCTAGTGAGCAACATTTTACCAGGTCTGAAAATTTATCTCAAAATCCATATTTATCATGGTTCGAAACTTACCACTCCGCCTCCTAGTGAATGCGCCAGAATGGACTGCCCGTCCCTGACCCCAGCCAAGTCGAAGAGGATGATGTAGGCCACGACATAGTTCATCAGCAAGGCAGCAGCGTCGTGGAAGCTCAGGTTGTCGCCGATTTTGTAGACGTAATTGCTGGACACGGCCACCAGCTCCGACCAGGCTTTGTAGTCTGAGAAGGACATGACTCGGTCGCCAACCTGCAATAAGGAACAACAACAAAAATAGGGTTTTAACATCTTACTTGAAATGTTTTCAATACAAGAAGTCCCCCCCCCTTTTTTTAAAAATTAAGGTTGAAGGTGGGCATTGGTTACGGACTCCATTGATGCATCATATAACTTCAGGACATTGCAGATATTTGAGATTTTATTTAAACTCGATGAGTTTTAAATGCAGAGTTTCACACGAGCTTGTATTCATTATATATTTATATATATATATAATTAGAAGCCATCATAATATTTTGTTGCCCCTTTCTGTCCAGTCCTGCTGCCTACTCATCACCCACTTCTCCAAACACAAGTAGTTGTTTTTTTGTAACAAAACTTTATAGGTGGTATAGGAAGCTTGGAGACACTAGCATTTTCTCAAAGATCACCCATGAGGCTGTAATTTGAACCATTGTTTGATGAGGCCAAAACTTCAGTTTCAAGTTTTTATCAGTGTTTCCAAACCAACATTTATATTTTTAAATAACCAAAAAATAATTAGACACCTGATGGAGACAACAGCCATACCAAGAGTTAAATAAATGGGTCGTCCTTATGTCTGAAAAGATTACAGAGCAGTAAAAGGTGTATGCAAAAAAAAATGACCTCTGTGCAACAGGTCTTGACAACTTTGACACCATAACTGTTGAACTGTAAAAATCCAAAGCAACACTCAAAATTGTTTAGTCTGTTTCTTTTCTGTTTCTTTTTTTAGACAGCTTCTATTTTTTTTTACAAGTATCATTACTCTCCCCCCCCCCGCTACACACACACACACACAAAATATGTATTTCCCTGACAATAAGTTTCTAATAAGTTACCACACTCCTAATCCCAAGCAACCAAACACACACACATATATACCCATATACAACCACCCAAACTAAATAAACACATACATTACAACCACGCACCCATCTATAAAGGCAGGCTGGCCAGATTCTCCCAGACCTTTGACGTTGCGAGTTCTTAAAGTAGAGAACACATCTCCATCCATTTAGAACATGGATTGTGCGACCAAGAACATGGCTTGTGCGGCCAAGAACATGGATTGTGCGGCCAAGAACATGGCTTGTGTGGCCAAGAACATGGATTGTGCGGCCAAGAACATTGCTTGTGTGGACAAGAACATATATTGTGTGGACAAGAACATTGCTTGTGTGGCAAAGAACATTGCTTGTGTGGCAAAGAACATTGCTTGTGTTGCCAAGAACATGGCTTGTGTGGCCAAGAACATGGCTTGTGTGGCCAAGAACATGGCTTGTGTGGACAAGAACATGGCTTGTGTGGCCAAGAACATTGCTTGTGTTGCCAAGAACATGGCTTGTGTGGCTAAGAACATGGCTTGTGTGGCCAAGAACATGGCTTGTGTGGCCAAGAACATGGCTTGTGTGGCCAAGAACATGGCTTGTGTGGCCAAGAACATGGCTTGTGTGGCCAAGAACATGGCTTGTGTGGCCAAGAACATGGCTTGTGTGGACAAGAACATGGCTTGTGTGGACAAGAACATGGCTTGTGTGGACAATAAAATATCTTGTGTGGACAAGAACATGGCTTGTGTGGCCAAGAACATGGCTTGTGTGGACAATAAAATATCTTGTGTGGACAAGAACATGGCTTGTGTGGCCAAGAACATGGCTTGTGTGGCCAAGAACATGGCTTGTGTGGCCAAGAACATGGCTTATGCGAGACTCCTTGGGTGAAACTCATCTATAACGGCTCTACAGGATCCGAGTTGATTGATAAGGGGGGGGGGTGTGGTGGGTAGAGAAATACATGTACAGCCTTCACCTCGGTATCCGTTCATTGTCCTACATTCAAGGTTTAAGACTTGATCACGGCGGGTTTCACAATCATCAAAAACAATTGTCAATTTATTTGTGTTGATATCAACAATTTTTTGTGTTGATATCAACAATTTTTTGTGAACATTCATCAGTAGAGGAACCTCACAGGCAATCAGTCACATACCTCACAAACATTCATCAGTACAGGAACCTCATAGGCAATCACTCACATACCTCATACACATTCATCAGTAGAGGAACCTCACGGGCAATCAGTCACATACCTCACAAACATTCATCAGTACAGGAACCTCATAGGCAATCACTCACATACCTCATACACATTCATCAGTAGAGGAACCCTCACAGGCAATCAGTCACATACCTCACAAACATTCATTGGAACCTTTTATAACAAGCAGTACCGCACAAACACGAAAATTTATTATACAAACATTCTGGTGATTGAACAAATGATATCTCGGTAACATCGTCGCAGGTAGCAGCGACACAAACACGAAACACGCACGAATCTAGGCGACAAAACGGGGGGCATGACAACATTACCAAACCGGAGCAATGACAACATTATCAAACAGGAGCAATGACAACATTACCAAACAGAAGGAATAACAACATTACCAAACAGGAGCAATGACAACATTGCCAAACAGGAGCAATGACAACATTACCAAACAAGAGCAATGACAACATTACCAAACAGGAGCAATGACAACATTACCAAACAGGAGGAATGACAACATTACCAAACAGGAGCAATGACAAAATTACCAAACAGGAGCAATGACAACATTACCAAACCGGAGCTTTGACAACATTACCAAACCGGAGCAATGACAACATTACCAAACCGGAGCAATAACAACATTACCAAACGTGAGCAATGACAACATTACCAAACGTGAGCAATGACAACATTACCAAACGTGAGCAATGACAACATTACCAAACAGGAGCAGTGACAACATTACCAAACAGGAGCCATGACAACATTACCAAACAGGAGCCATGACAACATTACCAAACCGGAGCAATGACAACATTGCCAAACAGGAGCAATGACAACATTACCAAACAGGAGGAATGACAACATTACCAAACAGGAGGAATGACAACATTACCAAACAGGAGCAATGACAACATTACCAAACAGGAGCAATGACAACATTACCAAACCGGAGCTATGACAACATTACCAAACCGGAGCAATGACAACATTACCAAACCGGAGCAATGACAACATTACCAAACGTGAGCAATGACAACATTACCAAACGTGAGCAATGACAACATTACCAAACGTGAGCAATGACAACATTACCAAACGTGAGCAATGACAACATTACCAAACAGGAGCCATGACAACATTACCAAACAGGAGCCATGACAACATTACCAAACAGGAGCCATGACAACATTACCAAACAGGAGCCATGACAACATTACCAAACAGGAGCCATGACAACATTACCAAACCGGAGCAATGACAACATTACCAAACAGGAGCCATGACAACATTACCAAACAGGAGCAATGACAACATTACCAAACCGGAGCAATGACAACATTACCAAACAGGAGCAATGACAACATTACCAAACGTGAGCAATGACAACATTACCAAACGTGAGCAATGACAACATTACCAAACAGGAGCCATGACAACATTACCAAACGTGAGCAATGACAACATTACCAAACAGGAGCAATGACAACATTACCAAATAGGAGCAACGACAACATCATCAACCCGGATCAATGCCAACATTACCAAACGTGAGCAATTACAACAATTACACTGAATACTCGCAAACAAAACGTGAAGTGGAAGTTAATTGTTCCGGTGGTTCGTTCGGGTTTTTTTTTAAACTGTATTTTAAATCTATGTTTATTTATAATATAAGATGACAATGATAACAATAAGAAAGTAACATAACGATTAAAGTAAGATAGAAATTGTAACAATAGGTGTAATAATGATAATTTGACATTTAAAACAATAAGTAGCTCATAAGAAAAGGACGGCAATTAAAAGAATTAGATGGCAATTATAATAAGACAACGATCATGACAGAAAGTTAACAACTTTAGAAATTAGACGGACATTTTAAAAAAAAATAAGACGGCATTTGCATCAATCAGATGTTCAATCATAACTATAATTAATACGCAATCATAACAATATATAAGACGGCATTTAGAACAATACGACACAACTATGTATTTCTGATATTCTTTGAGGATGTCACATATATATGGGCCACGACGGGTTTATTCCGTTAGACAAAAGCTTATTAAAAAAAGCTTGACCCGATCTTGGGATTTGAGGACCGCTGAAACAACCTACTGAAGTGGCTGTACCCATCTACATAAACAATATTTTCTGTGGGCCCTAATGAGATACGTCACTATAAAGTTACCGCGTCACACACGCGTCTTTCTGACGTCCCCGGGGGTCGGGTCACACAGTAGATGTCCATTTTGTGTCGTGTGTCAGCTCACACAGCAGATGTCCATTTAGCGCCGCCTGTCAGGTCACAAGTCGATGTCCATTTCATTCCATCCACAAAACTCACTCACCAGCAAAAATATGCACGGACCCCAGGGAGCTTCCGGTCTCTAACAATGGACACCTCCGCCCCTGCCCCACCCCCACTAATCCCTCCCCCCCTCCCCCGATATCACTGCGGTCGCGTTCGTTTTGACGTTGTTAATGTTTTCGGCCCACGGATCGAATCTGTGGTTCTATGCGGCCAAATATTAGCGTCTGCATTGTAGAGATATTAGGGTAATGTCCGGAATACAAGCTGAGCTGACTTCACGGCGTTATGGTAGAGATATTAGGGTAATGTCCGGAATACAAGCTGAACTGACTTCATGGCGTTATGGTAGAGATATTAGGGTAATGTCTGGGTAAAAGCTGAGCTGACTTCACGGCGTTATGGTAGAGATATTAGGGTAATGTCCGGAATACAAGCTGAGCTGACTTCACGGCGTTATGGTAGAGATATTAGGGTAATGTCCGGAATACAAGCTGAGCTGACTTCACGGTGTTATGGTAGAGATATTAGGGTAATGTCTGGGTAAAAGCTGAGCTGACTTCACGGCGTTATGGTAGAGATATTAGGGTAATGTCTGGGTAAAAGCTGAGCTGACTTCACGGCGATCTATGTTCCCTTTAAGCCGCGCGGCCACGCAGATATCTGACCGACGCCGCGCAGCGGTTTAGAATTACAGGGATCACAAATTCGGTTAAATATTGCACAAAAAGATGGATGCAGAGCAACTTTGCGCACGCGTGTTTTTTTGTTTTGTTTTTACTTTTCACATGGACCAACGAAAATTGATGGCGATATAGTCGAGATATTTTAAGAACTTTAAGAAGAACACTGACATTCTTCTGAGTTAAGAAGTTTGTTGGGTGGTATAGAAATAAAGCTTATATTTGTTGTTTTCATTACACAATTTTTTCGTGTATTTTGTGTTTTAGGTTGTTTAAACTAGAGTTCTCATTTTTGCGTGTAGGATGATAGGAGTCATTTTTAGTGGGATGTCTGCGTGTAGGCAGACTACATGGGTCGTTTTGAGTTGGGATGTATGCGTGTAGGCAGACTACATGGGTCGTTTTGAGTTGGGATGTCTGCGTGTTGGCAGACTACATGGGTCGTTTTGAGTTGGGATGCCTGCGTGCAGGCAGACTACATGGGTCGTTTTGAGTTGGGATGTATGCGTGTAGGCAGGTTACATGGGTCGTTTTGAGTTGGGATGTATGCGTGTAGGCAGACTACATGGGTCGTTTTGAGTTGGGATGTCTGCGTGTTGGCAGACTACATGGGTCGTTTTGAGTTGGGATGTATGCGTGTAGGCAGGTTACATGGGTCGTTTTGAGTTGGGATGTATGCGTGTAGGCAGACTACATGGGTCGTTTTGAGTTGGGATGTATGCGTGTAGGCAGGTTACATGGGTCGTTTTGAGTTGGGATGTATGCGTGTAGGCAGGTTACATGGGTCGTTTTGAGTTGGGATGTATGCGTGTAGGCAGACTACATGGGTCGTTTTGAGTTGGGATGTATGCGTGTAGGCAGGTTACATGGGTCGTTTTGAGTTGGGATGTATGCGTGTAGGCAGACTACATTTGTCGTTTTGAGTTGGGATGTATGCGTGTAGGCAGACTACATGGGTCGTTTTGAGTTGGGATGTCTGCGTGTTGGCAGACTACATGGGTCGTTTTGAGTTGGGATGTATGCGTGTAGGCAGGTTACATGGGTCGTTTTGTGTTGGGATGTCTGCGTGTAGGCAGGTTACATGGGTCGTTTTGAGTTGGGATGTCTGCGTGTAGGCAGATTACATGGGTCGTTTTGAGTTGTGATGTCTGCGTGTAGGCAGACTACATGGATTGTTTTGAGTTGGGATGTATGCGTGTAGGCAGACTACATGGGTCGTTTTGAGTTGGGATGTCTGCGTGTAGGCAGATTACATGGGTCGTTTTGAGTTGGGATGTCTGCGTGTAGGCAGGTTACATGGGTCGTTTTGAGTTGAGATGTTTGCGTGTAGGCAGGTTACATGGGTCGTTTTGAGTTGGGATGTCTGCGTGTTGGTAGTGAGTAAGAGCGAGACACGAGAAACAACGAGAGAGTGAGAACGAGACGAGAAAGAGAATCAATATCAACAAAAGACAAAGAGCGAGAGATTTGAGAGACTCAACGAGGGCGGTTATAAAGCGATCACTCTTTTAAAAAAAAACTATGGATTTTTAGAAATATTTCCTCATAAATAATAACGTCAACTTATACTACTTCCTCGGGCACACAATATATTCACCCTCATCACCGATTCGATAACTCACTGACTGACTCACTATCTCAGGAAAGCTCTATAAATAACACAAACGATTTTGGTACTCGGAGCAATGTAGATAACGCAAACCCTGCGTATATTAAACCGAGATAAAAATGCACCATATCTAAAGGGGGAAAAAAGGACATTTATATTTAAAAAAAATAAAACAAACGGTTTGGAGCTGCGATCGATTAGTGAGGGTTACCACTCCTTGGAATTAATAGCGAATGACGCAATTGTCTCACGGATTGTGTATTTATGGGTTCCTATATATAGCCTTGAATCGTCTGCTTTTCCAACTATGAAAGTCTTTGATTGGTGGAGATTTGACGCACTGCAGTTTTGATTGGATAAACCTCATTATTTTTTGTTACGTCACAGGTTAATTTCAAAAGTTGGGACGCTGGCTTTATTGTAAAAGAAAATGTCTGTTTTGTTTTTTTACAATATAACGGGCGAGATACAGCCTGCTGCTTTATTTATCTTTCGTTGTTTTATTTTTTAAGCCTGTACCAATTTTCTAATGAAAACAGCCTTAAGCATTATCTAATTTTGCGTATGCTTTCTAGTGAGGATATAATTTAAAGAGACGCTTACCCAAAATTTCATTTCTCTATCAAACTATTGCGCCTGGCTATACCCTAATGTCCATCAAAATCTTCATTTCTTTATCAAATTATTGCGCCTGGCTGTACCCTAATGTCCATCAAAATATTCATTTCTCTATCAAACTATTGCGCCTGGCTGTACCATAATGTCCATCAAAATCTTCATTTCTTTATCAAAATATTGCGCCTGGTTATACTCTAATGTCCTTCAAAATCTTCATTTCACTCTCAAACATCAAACGGGAGAGCCACCTGTCAACGTGACGTTAGAGCGTAGTTTAACCCTTGTATGACTCACACAGTCATGCCCTAGATATTTGAAATACTTTCAAGTAGTGACATAAAACGTATAGGGGAAGTTTGTTGGTGAAAGTAGAATCAAATTATATTGGTAGGTAGGGAGATAGTCTGTGAAAATACAATATTATTATGGAAGGGTGTTACGCAGTTTAAATGAAAGTAGGAAGAAAAAAAAAGGGGGGGGGGTGTTCAGTTAAAAAGAGTAATATCAATATAATGCTTTTTTTTCACAGTGTAAATCTGAACTATTTAAAGAAGATTGTTGACAAACATAGAAACAATCAAGGTTATGTAAATAGCCAGTGCAAAATATAATCTAGTACTGCAAAATATAATCTAGTACTGCAAAATATAATCTAGTACTGCAAAATATAATCTAGTACTGCAAAATATAATCTAGAACTGTAAAATATAATCTAGAACTGCAAAATATAATCTAGAACTGCAAAATATAATCTAGAACTGTAAAATATAATCTAGAACTGCAAAATATAATCTAGAACTGCAAAATATAATCTAGAACTGCAAAATATAATCTAGAACTGCAAAATATAATCTAGAACTGTAAAATATAATCTAGAACTGCAAAATATAATCTAGAACTGCAAAATATAATCTAGAACTGTAAAATATAATCTAGAACTGCAAAATATAATCTAGAACTGCAAAATATAATCTAGAACTGTAAAATATAATCTAGAACTGCAAAATATAATCTAGAACTGCAAAATATAATCTAGAACTGCAAAATATAATCTAGAACTGCAAAATATAATCTAGAACTGCAAAATATAATCTAGAACTGCAAAATATAATCTAGAACTGCAAAATATAATCTAGAACTGCAAAATATAATCTAGAACTGCAAAATATAATCTAGAACTGCAAAATATAATCTAGAGCTGCAAAATATAATCTAGAACTGCAAAATATAATCTAGAACTGCAAAATATAATCTAGAACTGCAAACTATAATCTAGTACTGCAAAATATAATCTAGTACTGCAAAATATAATCTAGTACTGCAAAATATAATCTAGTACTGCAAAATATAATCTAGAACTGCAAAATATAATCTAGAACTGCAAAATATAATCTAGAACTGCAAAATATAATCTAGAACTGCAAACTATAATCTAGTACTGCAAAATATAATCTAGTACTGCAAAATATAATCTAGTACTGCAAAATATAATCTAGTACTGCAAAATATAATCTAGAACTGCAAAATATAATCTAGAACTGCAAAATATAATATAGAACTGCAAAATATAATCTAGAACTGCAAACTATAATCTAGTACTGCAAAATATAATCTAGTACTGCAAAATATAATCTAGTACTGCAAAATATAATCTAGTACTGCAAAATATAATCTAGTACTGCAAAGGCGTTTGTCAGGGACACACAAAAAAACTACACTTAATATTGATTTTGTCAGTAAAATACAATATCAGATTAGTAGGGAGTTTGTCAAAGAAAATGAAACATAATATTAGTGGGCACCTACGTTCAAACCGGTCCAGTAAAAATGACCTACAGTAATAATGATAATAATAATAATAATAATAATAAAATGTGAACGATCTTATTGTAGGTTTCAGAAAACCGAGACAATGTATTTATTATTTCACAAAGTTAACGGAACAGAACAATGATATAAGCGTTAACATGCTGCAGATTTTTGGAGACTGCAATGAACGTGAAGACCAAATGTTAAAGTACGTCACCTCCCGCCCCTCGGCCCAAATCAGGTCGGGAGATAAGAGAACAGGTGACGTCTGGTCAAGATGCGATGACAAATAGCCGGTCAACGGCCAGCGTCCGATGGTGGTGGTGGCCTAATGGTGATAACTGGTGTGACTATGGTGTCTGGGGTGTGTGACGTCAACTGGGCTTTGGGTGGCTTGTGATACTTTAGGGCAGTGCTTCTCAAACTTTTTAAGTTTTGCGGACCGGCAGGAATTTTTTTCCATTGAACCAGGGACCGGTGAAATATTTTCCCCTGTACTGACGTGGTAGCGAAATTTCCTTTCTTGGTGACTTCTGCGAGACCGGCATCGGATGGCCCACTGACCGGCAACGGCCCGCGGACCACCACTTTGAGAAGCGCTGCTTTAAGGTATACAATATGATAACTAGACTGTAGTTTGTATGTAATAACATTCTGAAATGGTTTACAATGATTCGGCTGTAGTTGGCCTATAATAACATTATTAAAATAGTACGTTGTAGTTGATCTATAATAACATTCTAAAACGGCAAGTAATGTATAGGCCGCATGCAGTAGGACTATATCTTCCAGGTAATTAACTGGTAGCGGATCAAGTGACAGATTCCTTTGCCCCTGGGGCTGTGCGACCAACTCTCGGCATCAGTCTCAACTCTAGATATACTGACCCACTCATTTAAATGCACGCTGCCTCCCACACTTCTACAGCTATGTTGGCTCTTAATCTTCTACAGCTATGTTGATTGTTAATCTTCCACAGCAACGTTGGCTCTTAACCTTCTACATCTATGTTGGCTCTTAATCTTCACAGCAACGTTGGCTCTTAATCTTCTACAGCTATGTTGGCTCCCAATCTTCTACATCTACGTTGGCCCCCAATCTTCTACAGCTATGTTGGCCCCCTATCTTCTCCAGCTATGCTGGCTCTTAATCTTCTACAGCTATGTTGGCTCCCGCAGCTTTCATTTCACGTCTGATTTATTAGTGTTTCTTTGTTATCGGTGTAGCTCGATTTTGGGGAAATTGGATGCAATAAACCAAAATTGCCCCGCACAGAATTTCAACAATTAATATAATTTTGGTCTTAACATCTCAGGTACGTAATAAGTTATGCTAACCTACAACTCAGAAGTACGAATACCAGCAGTATAGGAGAACGAATACCGGCAGTATAGGAGTACGAGTAAAGGCAGTAGAAATACGAATACCGCCAGAAGAAGTCGAATACCACCTTTCGAAGTTCGAATACTGCCATTAGAAGTACGAATACCGCTATTAGAAGTACGAATACCGCCAGTAGAAGTACGAATACCGCCAGTAGAAGTACGATTACCACCAATAGAATTACGAATACCGTCAATACAAGTACGAATACCGCCTGTTTAATCAACATGTTGGGCCACAATTCATTCGGCATCTTTTTTAGTGGCCAAGTGGCACAACTCTGTTTTTAATTGATTTATCTTTCATTTCTGCAACAGACGCCAGCAAATAATCGAATGAGTCAAGGCGTCTGATTTAGGTGTAGCAAACGATGAGGTGAATAAAAGTAAACAGTCCGGGCACGAAATGCGACTGCTGGACCGAGCCCCGCAAACTGAACTTACGGACTTGTCAACAAACGAAAAAATCCGCAAACGTTAAAAAAAAACAAAAAAAAACCTCATCTTTAATAAAGAAAACAACTGAACAAAGTGACGTCTGGCAAATTTTGCTGCAGATTTACAAACCGTTTTTGTCACAGAAGGAGGGAACAGCGAGGTTAGAGAGTGCGGCGTAATCTCCCTTTATTGCCTAAATTGAGTTCAGTGTTTTAAAGGACGTGCTGGATGCAGTGATCAAATCGCTGCTCTAGATCAGGGGTCTCCAAACTATGGCCCGCGGGTCAGATGAGGCCTTCTCATCCGGCCCCTGGAGACCTCTTAATCTCCAAAAAAAGATACTATTTTTACGTGTAGTTTACCACAAAACTGTATGTAGTAGGCCCACAAACTGCTGTTTGACAGTTAATGCGTCCCTCCGGCAGAAAAGTTTGGAGACACCTGCTCTAGATCCAAGACACTCACTCCGACAGCGTTCTTCAATATCAATGTTTGCACAGATGAGTCATGATTCACGGCACAATGTCGTCGACAATTATGTCACAGGTATAAGGATGGTGGGTGAGCTCGGTGGGTTGTGTCACACGGGTATGAGATGTGTCAAATGTATGTGGTGTGTATTGTGTCACAGGTTTAAGATGTGTCAAACGTATGTGGTGTGTATTGTGTCAAAGATGTAAGATGTGTCAAAGATGTAAGATATGTAAAATGTATGGGGTGTGTATTGTGTCACAAGGGTATGAGATGTGTCAAATGTATGTGGTGTGTATTGTGTCACATGTATGAGATGTGTCAAATGTATGTGGTGTGTATTGTGTCGCAGGTATGAGATGTATCAAATGTATGTGGTGTGTATTGTGTAACAGGTGTAAGATGTGTAAAATGTATGTGGTGTGTGTTGTGTAACAGGTGTAAGATGTGTAAAATGTATGTGCATGTGGTGTGTTGTATCACAGGTATGACATGTGTCAAAAGTATGGGGTGTGTATTGTGTCACAGGTGTAATATGTGTAAAATGTATGGAGTGTGTATTGTGTCACAGGTGTAATGTGTAAAATGTGTTGGGTGTGTATTGTGTCACAGGTGTGAGATATGTCAAATGTATGTGATGTGTATTGTGTCACAGGTGTAAGATGTGTCAAATCTATGTATTGTGTCACATGTATGAGATGTGTAAAATGTATGTGGTGGCTATTGTGACCCAGGTGTAATATGTGTAAAATGTATGGGGTGTGTATTGTGTCACAGGTGTAAGATGTGTAAAATGTATGGGGTGTGTATTGTGTCACAGGTGTAAGATGTGTAAAATGTATGGGTTGTGTATTGTGTCACATTTCTGACTAGGCCGTGCTGTGTAAGAAACCTGTCACATTTACGAGACCTGTCTAACGCGTGTCAGGTGCTAGCGTTAAAGCACAGGGGATGAAGTCCTCACAATGGGTTGTTGTAACAAGCTTCTCCTCCTTGTCCCCGCTGTCTCTGACATTGATTTTTTTATCTTTGAGCTGCTCTATGAGGCGTTGTGATGAATTGTATACCCCGTGAGTTGTCTACCCATCTCCTATAAATAGGCCAGCTCTCTAACATGACACCGAGACCAGGTATGTCTTCTATTTGTCTGCCTTCAGTCCACACAGTCTGAGAGGTCTCGCTGTCTGAGAGGTCTCGCTGTCTGAGAGGTCTCGCTGTCTGAGAGGTCTCACTGCCTGAGAGGTATTGCCGTCTGAGAGGTCTCGCCGTCTGAGCGGCCGCCCGGGCATCCAAGACATGCCTACCACTAAAAGTGACCTCACGAAGAGGGGTGGAATTTCCATTTTATAAGAAATAATTCAATCGGTATGTGGACAAATGAAATTAAGGAGTGCTTTAAAAAATAAAAAAAAGAAGCGAAAAGTAGTCAAAAAGATGATCTAGTAAGAATCCATGACATTAAAAATTCATTAACGTAAAACTTTGTGGAGATGGAAAGATCATACGTGTCTAACGTCCCATTGTTTGGCCACACAGTACCTAGTATAATAATGTCTAACGTCCCATTGTTTGGCCACACAGTACCCAGTATAATAATGTCTAACGTCCCATTGTTTGGCCACACAGTACCCAGTATAATAATGTCTAACGTCCCATTGTTTGGCCACACAGTACCCAGTATAATAATGTCTAACGTCCCATTGTTTGGCCACACAGTACCCAGTATAATAATGTCTAACGTCCCATTGTTTGGCCACACAGTACCTAGTATAATAATGTCTAACGTCCCATTGATTGGCCACACAGTACCCAGTATAACAATGTCTAACGTCCCATTGTTTGGCCACACAGTACAGAGTATAATCATGTCTAACTTCCATTGATTGGCCACACAGTGCCCAGTATAATCATGTCTAGCTTCCATTGATTCGCCACACAGTGCCCAGTATAATCATGTCTAGCTTCCATTGATTCGCCACACAGTGCCCAGTATTATCATGTCTAGCTTCCATTGATTGGCCACACAGTACCTAGTATAATCATGTCTAGCTTCCATTGATTGGCCACACAGTACAGAGTATAATCATGTCTAACTTCCATTGATTGGCCACACAGTACAGAGTATAATCATGTCTAACTTCCATTGATTGGCCACACAGTACAGAGTATAATCATGTCTAACTTCCATTGATTGGCCACACAGTGCCCAGTATAATCATGTCTAGCTTCCATTGATTCGCCACACAGTGCCCAGTATAATCATGTCTAGCTTCCATTGATTGGCCACACAGTACAGAGTATAATCATGTCTAACTTCCATTGATTGGCCACACAGTACCCAGTATAATCATGTCTAGCTTCCATTGATTGGCCACACAGTGCCCAGTATAATAATGTCTAACTTCCATTGATTGGCCACACAGTACCCAGTATAATCATGTCTAGCTTCCATTGATTCGCCACACAGTGCCCAGTATAATCATGTCTAGCTTCCATTGATTCGCCACACAGTGCCCAGTATAATCATGTCTAACTTCCATTGATTGGCCACACAGTGCCCAGTATAATCATGTCTAGCTTCCATTGATTGGCCACACAGTACCCAGTATAATCATGTCTAACTTCCATTGATTGGCCACACAGTGCCCAGTATAATCATGTCTAGCTTCCATTGATTGGCCACACAGTGCCCAGTATAATCATGTCTAGCTTCCATTGATTCGCCACACAGTGCCCAGTATAATCATGTCTAACTTCCATTGATTCGCCACACAGTGCCCAGTATAATCATGTCTAGCTTCCATTGATTCGCCACACAGTACCCAGTATAATCATGTCTAACTTCCATTGTTTGGTCAGTATCTAACTTCCATTGTTAGGGGGGAATCCGGCCAAGTGTGACGTCACGCTGTTTTATATTAAATTTTGATTATTTTGTTAATAAAAAACAACATTTTTGTTCCAAAGTCTGACGCACTTTAGGGGGGGGAGGGTCTAAGATGTGTGACAGTTTGTGACAAGGAGGAGGGGGGAGTTTAAAATGGTCAAAAATAGCGTGACGTACTTTATGGACGGCCCCTTATATGTTGTCAAGCCAACCTTTCCGCTGTCGACCTCTTCGCCGGCCCCCTTCTACAGTGCCTTGAAGGATGATTTTTGTCAGACTATCGTGTCGCACAAGATTTAACAATGCCGGCTTGCGTCTCTTCATTGTCGCTATAATGGTTTCTTGACGGCCCGCAATGGAGGTTATTCTGTCCCAGACGTACTCATTGGTCTTGTGTTCTATATAATATAAGAGACCTGGAGAATTTTTTTCTCATGCATTTGTTTTTAAATGCCTGCAGCTTGCTTTCAGTGGCTGCCAGTAGTGTCCCGGGTCTCACATCCATACAGGAAAATGGTTTTAACGAGACCTCTGTATGGCCTCAGCTTTGTTGGAAGGCAAATGTTTTTGCTGGTCCATATTTTAAGAGAACTGAAAACTATAAATTTTCGGAGCAAATAAGTTGCATTTTTTTCCGGTTGTCATCGTCTAAATAAACATTGCTTGAATATTCATAAAGTCAGTGGACTCCAAGAAATATTTCGGCTAAAACTATCCATTTACTCACAAATATTATACTAGCGCGCCTGTTTTAATGACTGGAGTTATTTTTCTTGAACAGAGTTTATAAACATTTTGGTAATCAACCTAATTGAACGTGGTGGGGGAAGGGGGGGTAAGGTGGCGTCCACTAGCAGGTTACTCTGCTTGACCAAATGACGTATGTATGACCAAACATCTCACACCACCGCCATCCCCATCCCGACCCCTAAGCCATCCTCTCCATTTCTTCCCTCTCCTCCTCCTTCCTCCCCGGTGTGGGAGGAGTGTAATTATCTGGAGTCTAACGGTCGGGGCTCTGTTTTTTTTCCCTCCGCTAACTTATCTTGAATCTGTGACTTTAGATTATTCGGGTAGATTACTACCCCTAGGTCACTGGTGGCGAACCTTTTTTTGGGGGCCGCGTGCCCTAATTTCAACCAAAACCCACTTATTTATAGCTACCGTATATACTCGAGTATAAGCCGAGTTTTTTTCTCCAAATTTCAAGGCAAAAAAATCAGGGTGTCGACTTATACACGCGTAACTGACTGGTAACTCATTTATAAACGCCGTGAGTTTATTGAAGAAATGTAAAATTCCACTTTTCAAGTGACAAATCAGTGGGTCGGCTTACACTCGAGACCGACTTATACTCGGGTATATACGGTAAGTGCGAACACTACAATTAAACCCCGAAAATACTTAGCAAAACAACACATACTTGTTTTAAGCCTTAAAGAAAAGGAGAGAAAAAAAAAGAAGAGAGTTTTCAACGTTACAAAAAGCGTTTAATACTGTTAACAGATTGGTTTTGCGCAATTAATTAAATCAATCATTAATGGGATTTTTGCTGTTGTATATATAATGATAATTCGTCAAGCCTTGGCTCATACTTCGTTAATTTGAGCGCAACACATGCAGAACTCAGGTTATCTGTCGGTCTGTTCCTTGTGACACATTTGATATAACAAAAAGCTGGAAACAACTGTTCACACACGTAAGATGATCCAAACAAATTAAGAATAGCACCCACAAGTGTTTTCATTGATTTAAACTTAGTTGGCAGAGAATTCCACGCTTTAAGGAATTTATTTTTATAACGATTCTAGGCTAAAACCCTGTGCGAGTGCCATAATGCGGTTAGTACGGGAAACGTTCAAGAAGAGACTAAAACGTCTATATTTAAATTGCATATAATTTTATTGTGAATATTGATTAAGGAAGTAATATTAAAGTCGCGTGCCGGCGGATGAGACTTCGTGTGCCGATTGTGGCACGCGTGCCAAAGGTTCGCCATCACTGCCCTATATGAATACAGAATTCGTTGATTTTGTGAAGCGGGATTTTATTTTTTAGAATGACAGCTAGTGGGTAATTGGTAATGTGCACGTGACACAGCAGGGACATTGGTAATGTGCACGTGATACAGCAGGGACAATGGTAATGTGCACGTGATACAGCAGGGACAATGGTAATGTGCACGTGATACAGCAGGGACATTGGTAATGTGCACGTAATACAGCAGGGACATTGGTAATGTGCACGTGATACAGCAGGGACATTGGTAATGTGCACGTGATACAGCAGGGACATTGGTAATGTGCACGTGATACAGCAGGGACATTGGTAATGTGCACGTGACACAGCAGGGATATGGTATGTACGGACAGCAGGGACATTGGTAATGTGCACGTGATACAGCAGGGACATTGGTAATGTGTGAACAGCAGGACATGTAAGTGCACGATACAGGGACATTGGTAATGTGCACGTGATACAGCAGGGCATTGGTAATGTGCACGTGACACAGCAGGGGTATGGTAATGTGCACGTGACACAGCAGGGGATGGTATGGTAGAGTAATGTGTACGTGACGCAGCAGGGACATTGGTAATGTGCACGTGACACAGCAGGGACATTGGTAATGTGCACGTGATACAGCAGGGACATTGGTAATGTGCACGTGATACAGCAGGGACATTGGTAATGTGCACGTGATACAGCAGGGACATTGGTAATGTGCACGTGACACAGCAGGGGTATTGGTAATGTGCACGTGACACAGCAGGGGTATTGGTAATGTGCACGTGACACAGCAGGGGTATTGGTAATGTGCACGTGACACAGCAGGGGCATTGGTAATGTGCACGTGACGCAGCAGGGGTATTGGTAATGTGCACGTGACACAGCAGGGGCATTGGTAATGTGCACGTGACGCAGCCCAAACATGTTTGTTTAAATTTATATGAGTGACACGGCACAGACGCAATTACCCAGAAGCTGATGGCTGCTGGGGCGGGTTGTTGGCGGTGACAACGCACCAAATGGCTTTTGTTCGTGACGGCAAAACGAGGTGCTCCGGCGAAATGACTCCGTAAGAAAATTGGGGAGCCAGAGATCAGGTTGCTCGCTGATCCCAAAGTCGGACGTGGGGGAGGGGGTGTTGGGACGGACCCCGGGGGAAACAGCAGATGACAAGAAACGAATTACGTTTGTGACAAACAGCAAGGAACGACAACTGGAGATACGGCCCCAACAAGCAAGCAACAACAACAACGTGTCGGCAATAGCGATTGCCTCCCTCTGTACCCCCCCCCCTTTCCTACCACCATCCGACCCCTAATCGTTCCATCATTGTATTCGAAACTTTTTGTGTTATTGGGGGGCGTCCATAAATGACGTCACGCACTTAGTGGGGAAAAAAAAAGGGGGGGGGGTCACATATTTGTGACGATGAGTGTTACGGGGAAAGGGGGGGGGGTCAAGAAATGTCCGTCACATCAAAAACTTTTTTTTGCGTGGTAAGTTCCACGTAAATATTTGATTGCCTGCACTTTATTTAATGACGTTTTTACATGGCTTCACGCGTGTTGTGATATTAGAGTGCAGCCTTACACCAAACACATTCTTAAATAACAATAAAGTGAATTGAAATGTGTTCATTTTCAAATAGGACATACGGCTTTTATCCCCCCCCCTTTTTTTTTGGGGGGGGGGTGGCAAAGTTTTGTGATATCACCTTTGAGGGTGTCTTAACTTTTTTGTGACGTGTGACGAGGAGGGGTCGGAAAATCGGCCAAAAACCGCGTGACGTCATTTATGGACGGCCCCTACCTTACACAATGTCGGAATTTCAACCGAAAAGTTTTGCAGTCATGGGGCCGCAGCTAAGAGATTCTTGGTCGCTGAAAGAAACTATGATCTCATTTTAAAAAAAAACACTCTTTTACTCCCTCCCCTCCCCCCCCCCACACACACACACACACTCACACCGCAATAATTAAGTCTCTTAGTTTCGCTAACATGTGCATACAACCAATAGCTCTCGGTTTCAATTAGATTACTCATTGAGCCAGATTATACGGGCCCATATAACACAGAACCCACAAGCGGACAAATAAAACGGTAGCCCGCATCCCCCCCCCATCTTCAGAGGCCCACACGTCACAACGCCCCTGAGTACACTACCTATCAAGAACAAACACATGCGAATTCTCGTTCTTCCCGTCCGGATTGGAATTCGGACGTCGAATGGGTTTCCATTGGAAACCAGAAAAGAAAAAGAAAAAACACTTTATCAACATTTAAAACTCTAAGAAGAATGCAGGACTAGACACAGACCATGGATAAGCTTAGGACGCAGTACTCTTCTGAATAGAAGGGGCGTCTGTAACAGATAAGATAAGTTACACTGACATTTGAAAATGTACACCGTTTATGTACATTGTTTCCGGATGTCAAAGATTTCAACAACGGGCTTCTCGCGCCATTCGTGTTTCTCCAACTGTCGTGAGCCGGCGGTAGCTGGGGAGACCGTCCACGAGCACCGGTGTAATGCACGCGAGATTCGAGATGTGACCCAAACAAACGAATCGTAGGCGAGGGGATGGACGCGGACGATGGGCGAGGACGGGGGGGGGGAGGGGGGAGCAGCTTCCGGACAACCAGGAGAGTTGACACAAATGGAAAACAATATGGCGGCCCGAGAGTCAGAAACACATCAACTCGGCGCGCTCGTCAGGGCTGGGCAAGGACAGTGTGAAAGGAGAGAGGGTATTGGTAAGGCGACCCGGCAGTATACCAGCATCGTCAGAGTTGGGGAGGAAAACACGAGAGATAGCTTCGGCACTATGATGGGTTGCCGGATGGCTGTGTCAAAAATACCGGACACGCGTGTCGACGATGGCATAAAAAGCCATATTTAAATATAAAATGCCGGGTAATGATTCAATTTTTTTTCCCACTGGACAAATTTATTTATTCTTTTTATTTATTTATTGAAAAGGGGGGGGGGCAGAAGAGGGGCGGAAGAGGGGGTGTCTTTTTTTTCAGGTATTCCCTCTTTACGTTGCTAAAAAAAATTTCTTTGACTATAAATCCCTTATATATGAGACATAACTAAAAGTATTGATTATGTTCAAACGCGACAAATATTTACAGACTGAATCTGTCTTAACTCCCCTTTGCTTTTAACCGAGGTCTGGTCACCGATCGCTGGATCGAGCTCAGCGTGACACGTAAAATGTAAACAAATGCACCCCGGTGTAACAGGCCAGATTAAACCCCCGACCAGAATATACCCGGGTATAATCTGGCCTAGGCCAGAATATACCCGGGTATAATCTGGCCTAGGCCAGAATATACCCCGGGGGTTAAACTGGCCTAGGCCAGAATATACCCCTCCAGGCCAGAATATACCCCTTTGACAACATGAGGATATATAGTAAAAAATTAATGAATGACTATTAAGACATTTTTATGAGTTTTAGCTTTGTCGGAGAAGTTAAACTCATTTCTTAAGTAGGAAAGATGTTTTATTTACAGTAAAACAATAATAATAAAATAATTTCTTTTATTACGATGTCTGATATGACTGTAACTTTTTATCTAAAGTTACAGTCTGCACAAGTATAGATGGAATCAGCGTTTTTTTAAATTATCTTTTTTTTAAATTAAAAACTTTTTTATTTTAAGTTGACTAATTCAACCAATACATGAATTGATTATTTTAAAAAAATATATATTTAAGCGCGATAGGGACTAGCCTATAGTTGTAGCTTTTCAAACGCTTGCGAACATTAATTTCCTGTACCTCGCTTATTAATCAAATCATTATGTTTAATTATTTTGAGTATGGCAATTAAGATTATTTTAGATTATTGAATTAAATTATGCATGAATGTTTTTTTTTCTTTTTATGTTTTTTTTTCCTCCTCTCATACATTTTAAATGTTACTAGAACAACGGTTTAGGCATATCTTCATTTTATTTTTGAAATAAACATATGGCACTTTTCCCTTTCTTTAATCTCTCTGAATATACGCTGACATGCAAACTAATTTAAAGAATAGGTTGACTAAAAGTGTGGTAAACATTGCCTTCACGGAGTCTTAAGACATTCAAAAGAAATCTTTGCTCCAGTAGTGCAAATTATTTTTAATTTTTAAATCAGCGCAATTCATTTCTACCTGTGTTACTCTTAAAACAGTACGGTCATCCTTATTGGATTTCGCCAATGTTGGAATGTCAACCCGAATTTTGGTGGCACTTTTGGCAGAGATAAGACAGCCACAATCTCTAAACGTTGTTATTGGAAAAGAATGAAGAAAGACGTTCATAAATATATATCAAAGCCTGTCAAAAATGTTTTGTCCTAAAGCCAAAAACCAGCAAGAAGACACCACCACTGAACAATTATACCAGTGCATACCACATCTGTACATGCTGCAACCAGGTGCACTCCTTTTGAAATTATGTATGGACGAAAAGCCAAGCTACCTAGGGATCTCAGGCCTGCAGAAGATGGAAAAGTTTTACCATTAAGGATGCTGATATCGATGGTATGAAGAATCATCGCCGCATTAATCGCATGGAAATGGAGCCCTGATGGATTGGTCCCTACCTCGTGTTAGAATCATTGAACAAGAGTTAAGCTAAAGTATATATCAAAATGATCAGAAGCCACTACAATGTCAGTAATTTAAAAGTTTACAGCAATAAACAGGGTCCTTGACCCAATCAGTTCCTTGATGATTCTGTTAAAGTACTGTCAATGGGAGTCTACAACAAAAGGAACAGGAAATTGTGATAAAACCTGTCTAAAAACAAATGCAGATTAGGACTTTTAACCCACTAAAAATTTCAAGAATAAACCGTCTTTGAACAAATATGGCCTTACGTTTGACAATATATTGTATATTATGGCCGCAATCGAGATTTTGAACAACCCTGACGTACATATTAAAGGAAATAACAGGGGGTGGGGGCGGTTACTTCTTTTGGCCCGTAAGCTACATTCTGACAGGAACAGAGGACAACCACATCCTCCTCAGCGATAAAGTAATTCAACACGTGAACACTGGGAATACATAACAACTACATGACAAGTACATAACAACTATATAACAACTACATAACAACTACATGACAACTACATATAACAACTACATAACAATTACATAACTACATAACAACAACATAATAACTACATAACAACTACATGACAAATACATGACAACTACATAACTACTACATAACAACTACATAACAACTACATAACAACTACATGACAACTACATGACAACATACATAACAACTACATGATTACTACTTGAATCAAAATTTGGAATAGTTTGCCTGAGGAAACCAGGAAAACCAACTTTCAACATTTAAAACTCAAATAAAAATTCAAGACTAGACATAAACCAATGATAAGCGTAGGACGTAATAATCTTCTGTATAGAAGGAGCGTCTATAGCCTAAATGATAACATAAGATAAGGGTAAGGAATCCAAAGTGTTCGCATGCCTTTGAAAAGCAACAAATATAACCACTCTTAAAGTATTGTTTTAAAATAATCGTGTAGTGTTTGATTAAGTTAATGGTAATTAAAAAAATAGAAAAATGCTAATTCCATATACATGTATATTTGCATAGACTGTAACTTTTGATCTTGAATCGTCGAAATTATATAAGATTTCATATTTAAAAAACGAGACAACGACATCATCATTTTCAAATAAAATGTAATGATCCTTTCAATCATCGTAAAATATTTTATAATTATTATTTTATTTTAATTAATTTTATTTTAACTAAAACAATTTTGCTACTTAAGAAAAGAGTTTAATTTCTCTGACAGAGCAAAAACATGAAGAGAAAGTCTAAAAAGTCATTCATCATTTTTTACTATATATCCCCATGTTGTCAAAGGGGTATATTCTGGCCTGAGGGGGTATATTCTGGCCTAGGCCAGTTTAACCCCGGGGGTATATTCTGGCCTAGGCCAGATTATACCCGGGTATATTCTGGTCAGGGGTTTAATATAGCCTGTTACACCGGTACATCGCGTCAACGCCCGAACTGAGCTCTCATGAGAAAAAAAAACAATAACAAACCGTGAAATTGAATTACATACCTCGTATAGAGATAAACTAAAATGCATTAATTTAATTACGGTACGTTCGATCGATGTGAAATTTTGATAAGATGCATTGTTAGGTGACAAGGATCCATGTGACAAATTTCAGCTTGATGGCTTCACTGTAAGTGGGTCATTTTTTTACTTTTGTTTTTCCGACCGCCCAAGACAGAGATCAAGACAGAGAGACAGAGCCGGCGGTGAAGTTAATATAAGGGATTTAATAAAATAAAACAAACCCGTAAAAACAAAGTTTTGACTATAAATCCCTTATACTTATGTATGAGACATAACTAACAGTATTGATTATGTTCAAACGCGACAAACATTTACAGACTGAATCTGTCTTAACTCAACTTTGTTTCCATAACCCTGAGTCTGGTCACCGATCGCTGAACCGAGCTCAGCTTTACACGTAAAATGTAAACAAAAGCACCCAGGTACATCGCGTCAACGCGCGAACTGAGCTTTCACGTGAAAAAAACAATAACAAACCGTGAAATTGAATTACATACCTCGTATAGAGATAAACTAAAAATGCATTAATTTAATAACTGAACGTTCGATCGATCTGAATTTTTGATACGATGCATTGTTAGGTGACACGGGTCCGTGTGCCAAATTTCATCTCGATGGCTTAACGGGAAGTGGGTCATTTTTTACTTTTGTTTTTCCGCCCTCACAAGACAGAGAGAGACAGAGATCACGACAGACAGAGAGAGACGGCGGTGAAGTTAATATAAGGGATTTAATAAAACAACCGTGTAAAAACAAAGTTTTTGACACTAAATCCCTTATATATGAGACATAACTAAAAGTATTGATTATGTTCAAACGCGACAAATATTTACAGACTGAATCTGGGTGAACTCCCCTTTGCTTTATGACCCGGCCCCGAGGTCTGATCACCGATCGCTGGACCGAGCACAGCGTGACACGTTAAATGTAAACAAAAGCACGCCGGTACATCGGCCATGTGACGTCAACGCGCGAACTGAGCTTTCACGTGAAAAAAAAACAATAACAAACCGTGAAATTGAATTACATACGTCGTATATAGATAAACTAAAAATGCATTAATTTAATTACGGTACGTTCGATCGATCTGAAATTTTGATACGATGCATTGTTATGTGTCACGGTTCCATGTGCCAAATTTAAGCTCGATGGCTTCACGGCAAGTGGGTCATTTTTTACTTTTGTTTTTCCGACCCCCCAAGACAGAGAGACAGAGACGGCGGTGAAGTTAATATAATGGATTTAATAAAACAAACCCGTAAAAACAAAGTTTTTGACTATAAATCCCTTATATATGAGACATAACTAACAGTATTGATTATTTTCAAACGCGACAAACATTTACAGACTGAAAATGCCTTAACTCAACTATTCTTCATAACCCTGGGGGGGGGGAGTGGGAGAGGGGAAAAGTCTGATCACCGATCGCTGGATCGAGCTCAGCGTGACACGTAAAATGTAAACAAAAGCACGCCGGTACTTCGATGGGTCGCATCAACGCATCAACTCAAACTCTCACGCGAAAAAAAACCCAAACAAACAGTGAATTTGAATTACATACGTTATATAAGGATAAACTAAAAATGCATTAATTTAATTACGGTACGTTCGATCGATCTGACATTTTGATACGATGCATTGTTAGGTGAGACGGGTCCGTGTGCCAAACTTCAGCTCGATCGGATCACGGGAAGTGGCTCATTTTTTACTTTTGTTTTTCCGCCCGCCCAAGACAGAGAGAGATGACGACAGAACGACAGAGAGAGAGAGATGACGACAGACAGACAGAGACGGCCGTGAAGTTAATATAAGGGATTAAAAAATAACCAGTAAATGTGAAGACATGCGCACTGAGGTTGTTGTTACCCGCCTCCCATTTAATACTACCATCCCTTTAACATAAGCTGTGATTGGCCGACCCTAGCGAGGGTTAGTCATAGTTAGGCTTGTTAATTGCATTTTTTTTCTTCGGAAAACCGATTATCAATTATGTAACTCCAATTTTAAACCGATTATCGTTTTATAGCTGACTTCATAGAAGTTAGGGTTGTACCGAATTTCGCCTGCAAACGTCTCGAAACCAACAATGAGTTGGCAGTCCCCCCCCCCTAAACCGACGTTCACTCGCGTTGTTTTGATTTCTTCATGCTGTATTTTGTGTCCCGTTCTTTCTCCACTTTCATTGCACTCTCCATGAGCAAGTCTGCGGCGTATGCTACGGCGCGGGGCGTCTAGTTTATTTTATTGACATTAGTTGTGACTATGTATTGTATCAATTGGCCATAGAAAAGGGTATGCGTGAGCCGGAAAAGACGTCACAAAACGACGGACGCATCGGCAAAAAGCTTTCGTCAGCGAACAAAGACTAAATAGAAGAACGAAAATATATTTTTTTTTAAATTCATTTGATGTGTTGAGACCAGGAAGGCATCAACCAGAAAGGAATTTGCTATTAAGCTGCGCGACCGCACATATATCTGATCGACGCCGCGCAGCAGTTTAGAACTAGCGCGCAGCAAATGTTGTAAAATATTGCATAGAAATGGATGCTGCGCAACTTTGCACACGGGCAGGGCCGTCTTAACGCATAGGCCCGTTGGGCGTTTGCCCGGGGGCCCACGAGCATAGGAGCCCCATGGGAATATGTTTATTTATATATATTATGTATAGTTATTTTTTTATTCCTGCGGGGGACTTACTCTTTCTCTACCCAGGGGCCCAACACTATTTTCTGCCCGGGAGCCCAAAATGGTGTAAAGAAGGCTCTGCACACATGTTCTTTTTTTAATTACTTTGCACCGGACCAACGAACCTTAGAGGGAACATTGCCAAATAGCTGTGTGAGTGTGTGTTTTTTTTAATTCACTGTAGATTTACTGTAATTGTAGAATGAAACGAAACATAAAAATAATGAGACTTTAAAATAAGCATCAGTATTGAGTTCGACCAGAGACGGGGAGATTAGATTATCTTCTCCTCTTAATTCTATTTATCTCCCCCTTTCACTCCGCCATGTTTCAATTCTACTTGAAAAATGTCAACAGCGCCCCCGTGTGGCGAAGGCCGACCCCGGTAAAGACGCTCGCTTGATTACTCGGTTCGTTGAGTGTAAAGCGAGGGTTGAAATTACAGGAGCCGGGAACTGTAATAAGAGATCTCCACTATAAAATGACGTCGATGTCGAGTTACGGACGTTTAGTTTAAGGCTAACGAAAGATTGAGTGCTATTGAGCCACGTGACTATAAAAAGGAAATTTTTAAAAAAAAGGGAGGGGGTGTATGACTTGTTTCTAACTGACTCATTTTTTTTTCAAAGAACTTCATCCACCCTAAGCCCCTTACCCCACCCCCCACACACACACTTTTCGCACACACACACACTTTTCGCGCACGCACACACTTTCCGCGCACGCACACACTTTCCGCGCACGCACACACTTTCCGCGCACGCACACACTTTCCGCGCACGCACACACTTTTCGCGCACGCACACACTTTTCGCACACACACACACACACTTTTCGCACACACACACACACACTTTCCGCGCACACACACACACACTTTCCGCGCACACACACACACACTTTCCGCACACACACACACACTTTCCGCACACACACACACACTTTCCGCACACACACACACACTTTCCGCACACACACACACTTTCCGCACACACACACACTTTCCGCACACACACACACTTTCCGCACACACACACACACTTTCCGCACACACACACACACTTTCCGAACACACACACACTTTCCACACACACACTTTCCGCACACACACACACACTTTCCGCACACACACACACACTTTCCGCACACACACACACACTTTCCGCACACACACACACACTTTCCGCACACACACACACACTTTCCGCACACACACACACACACTTTCCGCACACACACACACACACTTTCCGCACACACACACACTTTCCGCACACACACACACACTTTCCGCACACACACACACACACACACTTTCCGCACACACACACACACACACTTTCCGCACACACACACACTTTCCGCACACACACACACACTTTCCACACACACACTTTCCACACACACACACACACACTTTCCGCACACACACACACTTTCCACACACACACACACACACACACACACACACACACACACTTTCCGCACACACAATTTTTCCAAACACACACACTTTTTCCGAACACACACTTTTTCCGCACACACACTTTTTCCGTACACACACACTTTTTCCCGTACGTACACACATAAAAAATTTCCGTGCATACACACACACACATTTTTTACTCTCTCTGAGAAGTCAGGGGTTCAAAAAAAAAGTAATCTATAGACATATCTATTCACGTTTATGATTGCATTTATGATTAGATCCATAACAAGAGGATAACAAAATAAGGAAGAGAAAGGGCTCGGGGTGAAAAGGTAGAAGACTGGTGTTTTTGTTGATAGGTAGTCAGACTAATGAATGGGGTTGGTTTAGAAAGGTGGTACGGTAGACGATTGTGGTGATTTTGTTTGCAAGGTTGTAAAACTTTGGTTCACTTACCACAGCCATAATGTGGGTCACATACCCATCTGACCACAACCATAATGTGGGCCATATACCAACTGACCACAGCCATAATGTGGGCCATATACCAACTGACCACAGCCATAATGTGGGCCATATACCATCTGACCACAGCCATAATGTGGGCCATATACCACCTGACCACAGCCATAATGTGGGCCATATACCATCTGACCACAACCATAATGTGGGCCATATACCATCTGACCACAACCATAATGTGGGCCATATACCAACTGACCACAGCCATGATCCGGGCCATTACCCACTGACAACAGCCATAATGTGGGCCACGTACCCAATGACCACAGCCATAATGTGGGACATTACCCACTGACCACAACAATAATGTGGGACATTACCCACTGACCACAGCCATAATGTGGGACATTACCCACTGACCACAACAATAATGTGGGACATTACCCACTGACCACATCCAAGATTCGGGCCATTACCCACTGACCACAGCCATGATCCGGGCCATTACCCACTGACAACAGCCATAATGTGGGCCACGTACCCAATGACCACAGCAAATAACGTGGGCCATGTACCAACTGACCGTGGCCATCAGCGGGTAATTCAAGGCATTAGGCGGGTAATTCAAGGCATTAGGCGGTGACTAATCAACTTTGGTGTAATTAGCGCTCGTAAGGAGCTGTGTTAGCGAAGTCCTGACGCCCAAGACTCACCGCCTACTTCTACACTGTGCACTGACCTACAGGTCAAAGTTAAGTGCGCTGTCACCACTCGAGACGCCGATGAAAGTCCGAGTACAAAACCAGCCCTCAGAGCGGTGATCCGAGTGTAAAGTTCTGATAACTAAACCCAATAAGATACTTGCAGGAGGCTACACTAACGAGGAGTCAGGATTCCCCTGATATTGGAGAAAACGGGGAGAGGGGGCGGGGACGGGGGGGGGGTCGACAACAGGTATTTCGCTGTAAAGATAATCAAGCAATTTTAGTATCCTTAGCTTAAATCCAGTTGACATTCTTAGATCAATTCAGGCAGACATTCTTAGATCAATTCAGGTAGTCGTGCTTAGATCAATCCAGGTAGACGTGCTTAGATCAATCCAGGTAGACGTGCTTAGATCAATCCAGGTAGTCGTGCTTAGATCAATCCAGGTAGACGTGCTTAGGTCAATCCAGGTAGATGTGCTTAGATCAATCCAGGTAGTCGTGCTTAGATCAATCCAGGTAGTCGTGCTTAGATCAATCCAGGTAGTCGTGCTTAGATCAATGTAGGTATAGACATGCTTAGATCAATCCAGGTAGACGTGATTAGATCAATCCAGGTAGATGTCAGGGTATGAGAATCACTGCGAATGATTGTTATATAATTGATTGTAATGGGTTAAATACAATCAGGCTGAAATGTCTATAGTCTGGATAAGTAGTTATCCCTATAACATTATCTCATGCTGGAGGTAATCCTGGAATAAATATCTTAAGGAATTTATATGAGGAACCAGTAGAGTCAGTTGGTAAATAGAAAACAATCTAGCGTAAAAATGGTCAATTGTTGGATACTAATATGTGAGGTGTTATGACCAGTAGTAGGTCGAAGGTTGGTTCTTTGAGAATTAAGATAATGATAACGTACGAGTTGCGGGTTAGTGAAGTCGTATAAAGGTACGACCAAGTGGATTTATGCTCTGTGTTGTATATACTAGTGTTTTTTTTTCATGCCATGTTGTGTATAAAATTATTTTGAAAGATATTATTTCATTATGTATTATATTATTGTAATTGTAATGTGCAGTGATTCCATGCCCTGACTTTGTTGTATTGTGAGATTCTACCGTAGGTAGAATCTAACGGAAGAGGGGGGATATGTCAGGGTATGAGAATCACTGCGAATGATTGTTGCGAATGATTGTTGTGAGATTGTTGTGAGCCAGTGTTGGAGTCGGGTCAAGGCGTTGTTTACGGGTATGAACTCCTATCACGGGAATAATGTCTAGTGATGTCTGAGTGAGCTTCTGGTCACACGGGATATTTCAGGGACATGACCAGAGGACACGCCAGGGTCAGTTGAGACCAGTTGGGGGGGGTTTATAAGAGAGTAGTCGAGACGAGGGCAGGAGTGGCAGACATCTGGGTAGTTCGCACAGTGTTGTGCGGTCAGACCGGTCAGGATAGACCGGGGAGCTGCAGGGTAGCAGTAAAACAGAGTTGAGTTTAACGTCGCCCAGAAGCGGTCGGGTCGGACCGAGGGCATGCTGGAGCATACAGCCGTTATATATAGATGTATTTTATGTCAAGGCAAGACAGCCAGTTGTACAGTTGTTTATAGTAGAATAAACATTGCATCGTTACACAGACTTGTGTCATCTCTTGTGTATGTTGTGTGTAGCGGAGAGCAAGGTACAATCCACCTAAACATAGAGACTTAACAGTAGACGTGCTTAGATCAATCCAGGTAGACGTGCTTGATCAATCCAGGTAGACGTGCTTAGATCAATCCAGGTAGACATGATTAGATCAATCCAGGTAGACGTGCTTAGGTCAATCCAGGTAGACGTGCTTAGATCAATCCAGGTAGACGTGCTTAGGTCAATCCAGGTAGACGTGCTTAGATCAATCCAGGTAGACGTGCTTAGATCAATCCAGGTAGACGTGCTTAGATCAATCCAGGTAGACGTGCTTAGATCAATCCAGGTAGACGTGCTTAGATCAATCCAGGTAGACGTGCTTAGATCAATCCAGGTAGTCGTGCTTAGATCAATCCAGGTAGACGTGCTTAGATCAATCCAGGTAGACGCGCTTAGATCAATCCAGGTAGACGTGCTTAGATCAATCCAGGTAGACGTGCTTAGATCAATCCAGGTAGACGTGCTTAGATCAATCCAGGTAGTCGTGCTTAGATCAATCCAGGTAGACGTGCTTAGATCAATCCAGGTAGACGTGCTTAGATCAATGTAGGTAAGGACATGCTTAGATCAATCCAGGTAGACGTGCTTAGATCAATCCAGGTAGACGTGCTTAGATCAATCCAGGTAGACGTGCTTAGATCAATCCAGGTAGACGTGCTTAGATCAATGTAGGTAAGGACATGCTTAGATCAATCCAGGTAGACGTGCTTAGATCAATCCAGGTAGACATGCTTAGATCAATCCAGGTAGACGTGCTTAGATCAATCCAGGTAGACGTGCTTAGATCAATGTAGGTAAGGACATGCTTAGATCAATCCAGGTAGACATGCTTAGATCAATCCAGGTAGACGTGCTTAGATCAATCCAGGTAGACGTGCTTAGATCAATCCAGGTAGACATGCTTAGATCAATCCAGGTAGACGTGCTTAGATCAATCCAGGTAGACGTGCTTAGATCAATGTAGGTAAGGACATGCTTAGATCAATCCAGGTAGACATGCTTAGATCAATCCAGGTAGACGTGCTTAGATCAATCCAGGTAGACGTGCTTAGATCAATCCAGGTAGACATGCTTAGATCAATCCAGGTAGACGTGCTTAGATCAATCCAGGTAGACGTGCTTAGATCAATGTAGGTAAGGACATGCTTAGATCAATCCAGGTAGACGTGCTTAGATCAATGTAGGTAAGGACATGCTTAGATCAATCCAGGTAGACATGCTTAGATCAATCCAGGTAGACATGCTTAGATCAATCCAGGTAGACGTGCTTAGATCAATCCAGGTAGACGTGCTTATGTCAATCCAGGTAGACGTGCTTAGATCAATCCAGGTAGACGTGCTTAGGTCAATCCAGGTAGACATGCTTAGATCAATCCAGGTAGACGTGCTTAGATCAATCCAGGTAGACGTGCTTAGATCAATCCAGGTAGACGTGCTTAGATCAATCCAGGTAGACGTGCTTAGGTCAATCCAGGTAGATGTGCTTAGATCAATCCAGGTAGACATTTTATCTGTTACAGACGCTCCTTCTTTATACAGAATATTATTGCTTCAATCAATCCAGGTAGACATACTTGGGTCAATCTAGGTAGACACCAATCCTATAAGTGTGCAGGTGTACCAAGTTCACTGAGGAGTGTCATTATCACATGCACATTGTGTGTGTCGTGTGTGTGTGTGTTCGCGCGAGTGTGTATTTATAGCTCTGGTGAGCATTAAGGGTCTATATGTATCGAGTATCGATCTCTTTAATTATCTGTTGTTTCCCGTTTATCTCTTTTCTGATCTCCACCCCCCCCCAATATAATCACCAGCTCTAGAGAATAATGCTGATGCCAAGTTGTTTTTCATTTTATTAAGCCGTTTAGTGTTTGATGTTTTAGCTGTTGTGTTGTATGTCTGTCAGATCTCCTTTAAATAAAGTTATTTCCTATTATAAAATTTAAAAAATTAAATTAAATTTTAAAAGAAAACAACAACATAAACTCACGTTCTGACCCTTGGCTTTCAAAATAAACATTGACCGGCGTCTGATTTACAAAATAAACATTGACCGGCGTCTGATTTACAAAATAAACATTGACCGGCGTTTGATTTACAAAATAAACATTGACCGGCGTCTGATTTACAAAATAAACATTGACCGGCGTTTGATTTACAAAATAAACATTGACCGGCGTTTGATTTACAAAATAAACATTGACCGGCGTTTGATTTACAAAATAAACATTGACCGGCGTTTGATTTACAAAATAAACATTGACCGGCGTTTGATTTACAAAATAAACATTGACCGGCGTTTGATTTACAAAATAAACATTGACCGGCGTTTGATTTACAAAATAAACATTGACCGGCGTTTGATTTACAAAATAAACATTGACCGGCGTCTGATTTACAAAATAAACATTGACCGACGTCTGATTTACAAAATAAACATTGACCGACGTCTGATTTACAAAATAAACATTGACCGGCGTCTGATTTACAAAATAAACATTGACCGGCGTTTGATTTACAAAATAAACATTGACCGGCGTCTGATTTACAAAATAAACATTGACCGGCGTCTGATTTACAAAATAAACATTGACCGGCGTTTGATTTACAAAATAAACATTGACCGGCGTCTGATTTACAAAATAAACATTGACCGGCGTTTGATTTACAAAATAAACATTGACCGGCGTTTGATTTACAAAATAAACATTGACCGGCGTTTGATTTACAAAATAAACATTGACCGGCGTTTGATTTACAAAATAAACATTGACCGGCGTCTGATTTACAAAATAAACATTGACCGGCGTCTGATTTACAAAATAAACATTGACCGGCGTCTGATTTACAAAATAAACATTGACCGGCGTCTGATTTACAAAATAAACATTGACCGGCGTCTGATTTACAAAATAAACATTGACCGGCGTCTGATTTACAAAATAAACATTGACCGGCGTCTGATTTACAAAATAAACATTGACCGGCGTCTGATTTACAAAATAAACATTGACCGGCGTCTGATTTACAAAATAAACATTGACCGGCGTCTGATTTACAAAATAAACATTGACCGGCGTCTGATTTACAAAATAAACATTGACCGGCGTCTGATTTACAAAATAAACATTGACCGGCGTCTGATTTACAAAATAAACATTGACCGGCGTCTGATTTACAAAATAAACATTGACCGGCGTTTGATTTACAAAATAAACATTGACCGGCGTTTGATTTACAAAATAAACATTGACCGGCATTTGATTTACAAAATAAACATTGACCGGCGTTTGATTTACAAAATAAACATTGACCGGCGTTTGATTTACAAAATAAACATTGACCGGCGTTTGATTTACAAAATAAACATTGACCGGCGTTTGATTTACAAAATAAACATTGACCGGCGTTTGATTTACAAAATAAACATTGACCGGCGTCTGATTTACAAAATAAACATTGACCGGCGTCTGATTTACAAAATAAACATTGACCGGCGTTTGATTTACAAAATAAACATTGACCGGCGTCTGATTTACAAAATAAACATTGACCGGCGTTTGATTTACAAAATAAACATTGACCGGCGTTTGATTTACAAAATAAACATTGACCGGCGTCTGATTTACAAAATAAACATTGACCGGCGTCTGATTTACAAAATAAACATTGACCGGCGTCTGATTTACAAAATAAACATTGACCGGCGTCTGATTTACAAAATAAACATTGACCGGCGTCTGATTTACAAAATAAACATTGACCGGCGTCTGATTTACAAAATAAACATTGACCGGCGTCTGATTTACAAAATAAACATTGACCGGCGTCTGATTTACAAAATAAACATTGACCGGCGTCTGATTTACAAAATAAACATTGACCGGCGTCTGATTTACAAAATAAACATTGACCGGCGTCTGATTTACAAAATAAACATTGACCGGCGTCTGATTTACAAAATAAACATTGACCGGCGTCTGATTTACAAAATAAACATTGACCGGCGTCTGATTTACAAAATAAACATTGACCGGCGTCTGATTTACAAAATAAACATTGACCGGCGTCTGATTTACAAAATAAACATTGACCGGCGTCTGATTTACAAAATAAACATTGACCGGCGTCTGATTTACAAAATAAACATTGACCGGCGTCTGATTTACAAAATAAACATTGACCGGCGTCTGATTTACAAAATAAACATTGACCGGCGTCTGATTTACAAAATAAACATTGACCGGCGTCTGATTTACAAAATAAACATTGACCGGCGTCTGATTTACAAAATAAACATTGACCGGCGTCTGATTTACAAAATAAACATTGACCGGCGTCTGATTTACAAAATAAACATTGACCGGCGTCTGATTTACAAAATAAACATTGACCGGCGTCTGATTTACAAAATAAACATTGACCGGCGTTTGATTTACAAAATAAACATTGACCGGCGTCTGATTTACAAAATAAACATTGACCGGCGTTTGATTTACAAAATAAACATTGACCGGCGTTTGATTTACAAAATAAACATTGACCGGCGTTTGATTTACAAAATAAACATTGACCGGCGTCTGATTTACAAAATAAACATTGACCGGCGTCTGATTTACAAAATAAACATTGACCGGCGTCTGATTTACAAAATAAACATTGACCGGCGTCTGATTTACAAAATAAACATTGACCGGCGTCTGATTTACAAAATAAACATTGACCGGCGTCTGATTTACAAAATAAACATTGACCGGCGTCTGATTTACAAAATAAACATTGACCGGCGTCTGATTTACAAAATAAACATTGACCGGCGTCTGATTTACAAAATAAACATTGACCGGCGTCTGATTTACAAAATAAACATTGACCGGCGTCTGATTTACAAAATAAACATTGACCGGCGTCTGATTTACAAAATAAAAATTGACCGGCGTCTGATTTACAAAATAAACATTGACCGGCGTCTGATTTACAAAATAAACATTGACCGGCGTCTGATTTACAAAATAAACATTGACCGGCGTCTGATTTACAAAATAAACATTGACCGGCGTCTGATTTACAAAATAAACATTGACCGGCGTCTGATTTACAAAATAAACATTGACCGGCGTCTGATTTACAAAATAAACATTGACCGGCGTCTGATTTACAAAATAAACATTGACCGGCGTCTGATTTACAAAATAAACATTGACCGGCGTCTGATTTACAAAATAAACATTGACCGGCGTCTGATTTACAAAATAAACATTGACCGGCGTCTGATTTACAAAATAAACATTGACCGGCGTCTGATTTACAAAATAAACATTGACCGGCGTCTGATTTACAAAATAAACATTGACCGGCGTCTGATTTACAAGTTTTGTTGTTTACGGTCTTATGTATGAGGTTGGCACCCGACCCGATATGACGGGACAGTCACCATTATATACCTTCTTGTCCCGACATCCCTGCAAGACCCAATTTTTGGCAATATTTTTCAAAATATTGTTACTAGCTTGCAGGGCCAGATTTGGACTTGATGGGGCGCTAAGCTCAATGCTCCCTCTAAGGTTCGTTGGTCCGTGAGCAGAGTACTCGTGTTGCAAAGCATCCATATTTTGTGCAATATTTTTACAAAATTTCCTGCGCGGTAATACTAAACTGCCTAAGTGAACATTGCCTAAGCTATTTGAGATATGGGACCCTTTTGAATTCCAGATATTCTATGTCAGTGCCAAATATGATTTTCTTTTTAAAAATTCCCGGGGGCCCCAAGAAGGCGGGTTGCCCTAAGCTATAGTTTGTTTAGCAAATACGTAAATCCAGCACTGCGAGCGTGACTCAAGTACTGAAGTATCCACAAGCTGACTTGAATGGAGATTTTGTATACGTAAAGGCACTAAAGGGGGGAAAAAAGACTTGACGGAAAAGGATGAAATCTTCCGAAAAATATTACGTAACAACTACTTCTGTACCAACTGCTTCTGTACCAACTACTACTGTACCGACTGCTTCTGTACCAACTGCTACTGTACCGACTGCTTCTGTACCGACTGCTTCTGTACCAACTACTACCGTACCAACTACTACCGTACCAACTACTACTACCACAAAAAGTTCCTGTAATAAAATTCTAAATAAAAAGTCATTACATGTACCTGTATATTAAATTAATGTTTTACTTTATTTTTACACCATCATCTCTGTGTCCCGACGAGGTCACGACTATTGACATGTC